>OX101732.1:103429-564233 GCA_944452665.1 Stenoptilia bipunctidactyla
ACGAGATCTACACGAATAAACAATAAAAACGCTGAGTTACTGTACTAAATTTTGAAGTTTTCGACCAAAACCCCAGTTTTCTATAGAAAAATTAGCAATATACGATTTGGATGCACCAAAAACGATATAATTTTGCTAAGCAGGTAGCTGATTGAGGTGTCAGAAGGAGCGCCTCAATGCGTTTGACAAAATAAAATCAATTTAAGTAATACAAATTTTCAAAATGACTATGTAAACTACGATAGGTTAGGTTTGGGTCAGGTTAGGTTAGGTTAGGTTAGGTTTTTGGTTGCTCTTCTCTGCAAATAACTTTTTTATTTTCAAGCCGATTGCGGAGTTCGACCCCTCTGAAGGAAGGTATTGACGAGATCTACACGAATAAACAATAAAAACGCTGAGTTACTGTACTAAATTTTGAAGTTTTCGACCAAAACCCCAGTTTTCTATAGAAAAATTAGCAATATACGATTTGGATGCACCAAAAACGATATAATTTTGCTAAGCAGGTAGCTGATTGAGGTGTCAGAAGGAGCGCCTCAATGCGTTTGACAAAATAAAATCAATTTAAGTAATACAAATTTTCAAAATGACTATGTAAACTACGATAGGTTAGGTTTGGGTCAGGTTAGGTTAGGTTAGGTTAGGTTTTTGGTTGCTCTTCTCTGCAAATAACTTTTTTATTTCCAAGCCGATTGCGGAGTTCGACCCCTCTGAAGGAAGGTATCGACGAGATCTACACGAATAAACAATAAAAACGCTGAGTTACTTTACTAAATTTTGAAGTTTTCGACCAAAACCCCAGTTTTCTATAGAAAAATTAGCAATATACGATTTGGATGCACCAAAAACGATATAATTTTGCTAAGCAGGTAGCTGATTGAGGTGTCAGAAGGAGCGCCTCAATGCGTTTGACAAAATAAAATCAATTTAAGTAATACAAATTTTCAAAATGACTATACCGAGGTCTCAGCTCTCTGCGGTAGGCACAATCCGAAGATCCAGTATAGTAAGGCATCCAACGTGGGTGACTCTATTAAGGTCGTTGTCAGTTCCATTTCCGATTTCAGGAATCTTACTCGGCTTCTTGCTGATCAAAAGCTCGAGTACCACACCCACGCTCTCCTTGAGGAGCGTAAAATTCGTGCCGTCCTCAGGAACGTCCCGTTTGAGCTCTCGAACGAGCAAATCCAACAGGACTTGTCCTCTCAAGGCTTCCTCGTCGAATCTGTGCACAAAATGCACAGCCGCCGAGCAAGGAGTTCCCATTTGCGCTAGTAATCCTAGCGAAGAGCCCGCAAGGGCAGTCCATTTTCAGGAGCAAGCCCACCGTGTGCGGTCTCTCCAACATCGGCGTCGAAGTACCACACAAGCGTGGTTTCCCAGGTCAGTGCCACCGCTGCCAATTGTATGGTCATGCGGCGGCAAATTGTTTTGCTTCCCCTAGGTGCGTCAAGTGCCTAGATCCGCATGGGACTAAGGAGAGCTCACGCACTCCCGAATCACCCACCGCTCCGTCCTTCGTCTTGTGCGGCCAGTCAGGCCACACAGCAAACTTTCGCGGCTGCCCCAAGGCACCGCGTGCTGCCAGGGCTACCGTGAAGCCCACCGAGAACTGGAGAGAGCGACCGCAGCCTAGCTCGGACGCTCCTCCAGTCAATTCAAAGGCCCCCAAGGGCTTTACTTCTATCATTCTAGGTCAGCGCAGCCGGGTCGCGACTCAATCGCAATCGGCCGCCAAATCGGCTTCCCAGTGCCAGAACGCAAAAGTTTCCAGCTCGCTCCCATCGACGAGATCCTGGCTTCCGGCGCCGCTCTCGACGCCAGCCCAGAGGGTTTCAACGGTGCTCTTCCGGTCCTAACCAGCAAGCTCAACGTTTCTAAACGTAGTCCTTCTTTCCAGCATTCCTATCTCAGAGTGAGTCTGATCACTCTAGATAATCTCTTAGTTTCAGCTTTGTCATTTCTGCTAGTCTTAGCTTCTAAATTTCTCGCTTTAAGTTCCTTTTGGTGGCAGCCGTCCGGATGCCGCTAACTGCGCAGCCCCTTTCACCAATTGGCTGTCGCTCCGATAAATGATCAAGAACCTGAATCAAGGTAGGTCGTAAAGGGGGATGTTTAGTGGGAATGCTCGGCTTCACTGAGTGAGTCACCACACTGTCTGGGCATTCTATTTTCCGTTAGCCACTGGGGTTAACAGCTTATAGAATGCCCATTCGTCCGTAACAGGATTCATCCTCCTCCCGCTAAAGCTTGCTTTACTGGTTAAAGCTTGTTTTAGGGGGTGCCAAAACTTTCTTTGGCGGAAAAAAAAAAGGAAAAAGCGCGCGAAAATGTACAGCACCCTGCAGATTTTTGAGTGAAAATTCGGAAAACTAAATTCAGCGCTAGCAGCGGCGGATACCAGCGTTCATCTACAATCAAACCGCCATTTCGTAAGGGACAAGAACTCAAAACTACAATTTTTGGTAGATACCGGTGCAAATATATCGGTTATACCGAAAATAAAAGGAACATCTTATCAGCAACTTAAGTTCAAACTATACGCCGCCAACAACACTGCCATACCTACATACGGTGAAAAAACGCTAGAACTGGACCTCGGACTACGCCATCCGTACAAATGGAAATTTATAGTCGCCGGAGTTAACAAGCCGATACTTGGAGTAGATTTTATAAACTACCACCAACTGTTAGTGGATCTGAAAAATCGAAAGTTAATCGATAACGTCACAAGCTTAGCTGTCTCCGCGATTGCTTACATATCTGCAACGCCAACTATAAGAAGCATAGATCAACAACAACCATTTCACGATATATTAGCGAAATATCCCGGAACAAAGCGACTCACTTCTATGAATTTGAACCCGAAGATTACAGTCGAACATTTTATAGAAACAAGTGGACCGCCAGTCAACTCCCGTGCCAGACCAATACCTCCGCATAGATACGAAGCTGTCAAGAAAGAATTCGAGTCCATGATCAAACAAGGCCTATGCCGCCCTAGCAAAAGTCCATGGTCGAGTCCATTACACGTCGTACCGAAAAAGAACGGCGATTTACGCATTGTTGGAGATTATCGTCGCTTAAATGCCGCGACTAAGCCTGACCGCTACCCAATACCACGACTTCGAGACTTCAACCATTTACTCTACGGGAAGACGATCTTTTCTACACTCGATCTAAATAAAGCCTACGGACAATTGAGTGTGCACGAGAGGCATATAGAAGAGACTGCCATCATAACGCCTTTCGGTTTTCGATTTACAAGAGGTTGTAGTGGCACTTGCATCAAAAACCACACGCAATTTGGTTGTTGTGCTGTGTTCTTTATATACTCCATGATGTGGAAGGAAGTAATAAGGCCTAGTATATTTATCTATGAGAGACATATGTCCTAAATCGCGATATTCCCGCATGAAGTCGACATACATTTTTTTATAAGACGATGAACGTTCTAATTTACGTTCTAATGACAGAAAACGCGACCTAGCTTTCTCGTATGAGTCGCCGAGTGCATCAGCTGACTCCTTTAACGGGATCCGCACCGAGAATCTCCCGTTACTATCCCGAAAAGTACTTTTTATAAACAAATTCTCGCAGGTTCCTCTTCAGTAAGAATCGACTCGTACCTACTAACTTCCTCTAGTTCAAAAAACTTAGATAATTGCGTATCAATAGTCGACGCTCGCGTAAAGTTACATTGACTATTACTATTATTATTAATGGTTACATTATTTAACTCGATTGGGCCAGAAAGTAACCATCCCAATTTGGATTGCTGGAGGTATGGCCCGCTCAGTAATCGAACTCGTTGTTCTTCTAACAAATTCCAAAATAGATCCGCGCCTATCAATACATCAACTTCCGACGGTACGTTAAACGTAGGATCAGCTAAGCAAACACCTACAGGAATTTTAAACGAATCGTAATTGCTATAAGGCACCGTTGGTAAACTTGACGTAATGCACGGTACAACAAAACACTTTAATTCTGTATTAAAGTGTTTAGTCTTTGAACGTATTTTAACATCGCATAATTTATTCGATTGTGAGACCGACTGTCCCACGCCTGATATACGTATCGTGGACTGTATCTCCAAGACGTTTAAACGTTTAACTAATTTCTCTGAAATAAAGCTATTTTGACTACCACTATCTAACAACGCTCGGGCTGTATGATATTTGTTACTACTATCCATGACCTCGATTAGGGCAGTGGATAATAACACCTGTGGAGTCAAATTATAAGACGCATTATCGATTATCACATTACTCACATGATTTACGATAGAATTCAACGCACACGAAGTTACCGCAACCGGTTTCTCGTTATCAGCTAACTGTGAATGATGCGCACTTGTCGCCGATGAACCCGATTTTGACGTGTATGAATTGTAACTATCGTGATGTAATAAAGTATTGTGTTTTTTCTGACACTGCTTACACGGCCCGAACATACAATTAGATATAATATGACCACTTCGCAAGCAATTACTACATAGGTTTTTATCGTTTATGAATTTAATTCTATCTTGAACACTTAAATTAAGAAAATTATAACAAGTGTATAACGCATGATTACCGCCGCATAATACACACTGACGAATTTTATTAGATTTTTGAATATTATTACGCGTGGACACAAAACTATGAGTTTGTTGGGGTTGCGAGTTATTTAAGTGCCTTTTGGTTTCGCTAATATAATTAGGCTTATTTTGAGTTGCCCGGGAATGACTACCCTGTATCATATCCAACATATCAGCACGGTTTCTTAGAAAACCCAACAAGTCATCTAGTTTTATTTTACCCCGTTGTAAATCAGAATTGATCGATCCTTTATGGTTTTCCCATTTGCGTTCAGTGGATGTATCCAGTTTGGATACTATTATATAAATAAGGAGCGTATCCCACGCGTCTGTGGGCTCGTCTAAGGATTTTAGCGCCCGTAGGTTACGTAAAACAATATCGATCAAGCTTCTGATTTGCACGGGCGATTCTTTAGTTACGGATTGCGCAGTAAACAAAGCTTTTACATGATTGTGTATTAAGAGACGATTATTATGGTACCTATTCTCCAATAAGTCCCATGCATGGGTATAATTAACCGCTGTAAATTCGAGTGCACTGATTACTTGAAGTGCAGCGCCGGTTAGCGAGGATTTTAAATAGTGGAATTTTTTAATCGCGTCTAAGTCACTATGCTTATGAATCATAGACAGGTATGAATTTCTATACTCGAGCCAGTGATCATACGAACCGTCGAAAGAGGGTAATTTTATTTCCGGTAATTTAATTGAACTCGAGTTATGATAGAAGATCAAACGAACTTCTTAAGTGAAGTTCGATCGATATTATATGAGTTGCTTCATTCGAAGATATATTCATTTACCAAGTAGTCCCTTTGACTCACACGGTAGCACGCACGAATTTAAGAGTTATGAAATGACTAAAAAGGTCAAAACACGTGTTTTCGATCGTTTTAGATTAAATTTTTACACCAGTCTGGATCCATAGGATGCGCCTCTGTCTAGCTCATTATTTTAGAGTTCTTAATTTTATAGTTATGGCAAAACTTTAAGGGCATTACTACATTGACAGGGCAGGCGGGACCTTAATGTATATCTTCGAATGAAGCAACTCATATAATATCGATCGAACTTCACTTAAGAAGTTCGTTTGATCTTCTATTATATTTCGTTGCTTCATTCTTCAGATATATTCATTTACCAAGTAGATGTTCAGAGCATAAGGTAAAGTTTTGCTTCATAAAAATTCATTAAGGACGCGTTTCCGCAAATCTTCAAAATAGGGTATTTTCTGGTACATATTGTGACAAAATGGCGCAAAGTTTAGTATAATTACAAGTACTAATAGATAGATAAGACTTTCATCTCCATTTATGATATAAAAATAATATAAATAAATTTGTTTTTGTGGCTTAAAAACTAATTTTGCGATGCCTCGTCGCACGAAAATGACGATTTTAAGCCAATTTACGGTACCACTTTTGGTATGAAAACACAAGTATTTATGAACAAAAAAAATACTATTCGATGGTTGACATGTTCATTTTTGATAATACGCATTTTTTTCTTTGAAATTACTACTAAAAACCCTTTAAAAAAAAAAAAAACCAAACACGTAATTTTCTTCATGTTTGTATAAATGCGTAAATCTTAACACACTGTGGTAAGGGTTATTATACTTTAGCAAATAATGTCAATATCATTCCAAACAAAAACTAGATATCTTCAGTCTGCGCTCAGCCGCTGTCGAGAGTGGACCTGTATCGCTTTTGAGTTATTTTTCGTGCTAAGAAACATCGCTGTACATACACAATTTATTACATCAAACAAGTCTCGATACTTGACGCTCTCTGAACTGAGTTGAAAAGGTAATAATATAATTTTATTGAAAAAAAAATTACAAAACCTTTTATGATTAGGATTGAATTTGGAAACTTGGAATAATTATGTTTGTTAGGACTAAACCTTATCTCCAGTTCTGGTAGTGGGGTCTGAAGGTATACCTCGAGGTGCTACTGGTACTCCTAGACGGGTAAAGCTCGGTATATCGAGTTTGGGCTCATTTTGATTCGAAGGAAGAGACCTTACCACCAGTTTTGGTAGTAGGAGCTGAAGGTATACCTCAAGGTGCTACTGGTACTCGTAGACCAATATAGCTAGGCATGTCAAGTTTGGGTTCATTTTGATTCGCAGGACGAGACCTTACCACCAGTTCTGGTAGTGGGAGCTGAAGGTATACCTCGAGGTGCTACTGGTACTCCTAGACGGGTAAAGCTAGGTATATCGAGTTTGGGCTCATTTTGATTCGAAGGAAGAGACCTTACCACCAGTTTTGGTAGTAGGAGCTGAAGGTATACCTCAAGGTGCTACTGGTACTCGTAGACCGATAGAGCTAGGCATGTCGAGTTTGGGTTCATTTTGATTCGCAGGACGAGACCTTACCACCAATTCTGGTAGTGGGAGCTGAAGGTATACCTCGAGGTGCTACTGGTACTCCTAGACGGGTAAAGCTAGATATATCGAGTTTGGGTTCATTTTGATTCGTAGGACGAGACCTTACCACCAGTTCTGGTAGTGGGAGCTGAAGGTATACCTCGAGGTGCCATTGGTACTCCTAGACGGGTAAAGCTAGTTATATCGAGTTTGGGTTCATTTTGATGCGTAGGACGAGACCTTACCACCAGTTCTGGTAGTGGGAGCTGAAGGTATACCTCGAGGTGCCTTTGGTACTCCTAGACGGGTAAAGCTAGTTATATCGAGTTTGGGTTCATTTTGATGCGTAGGACGAGACCTTACCACCAGTTCTGGTAGTGGGAGCTGAAGGTACCATATTTTAAAAGAACTGAACAGGACACAAGGAACTGAAATCTATAGGCGGTCAGATTTGGTGGAATCGGGTTTTCATATTTTAAAAGAAATAATAAAATTTATGGACAAAGGATAATGCAAGTGATTGGGCTCCAAAAAAAAAGTCATTGTGCAGAGATGAGATGAGAGTCAGATTATAGATTAGACACATGTCATTCATATTTGTTAGGACGCCAAAAAAATTAGCCCTGGGAAAAAAAAGATATGACCAAAAATACATTTTGCGTTTAATAGAATAAAAATCGTTTTCTTTTATGATACAGAAACTGAACGCCCGTAGATTTCTACGAGTGTATTCGTATAACCTTTACAGCCATTGACTACGAAACGAGTGAATATTGTAAATAAATACGATTATTGGTAAAAAAAAGTGCTTGTGTGATCCTTATAAGTACCTAATGGGTTGGCTACACAGTAGTAAACCGCGATTAGTTCGTCTCTTTTCTTAGTATAGCGACTTCCCTTCTTATTATCGTCGAGCGAGACAGCAGTGCGCTGTCACAAAAGAGATGTTATTAATCTGTCTCTTTTCTTACTATAGCGAACTTTTTGCGGCACTGGTTCTGCGACATTGGAAGCACGGTTTACATTTGTGTAGCCACCCCTTTTGATTTGATTTGTCTTTTTTCTTACTTTAGCGATGTCTCTTATACGGCACTGGTTCGGCGACATTGGAAAAGCAGTTTACAAATGTGTAACCACCCCTTATGAAATAATGGTATGTATGGTTTATCTAATACTGCCATTTAGAATAAGCTAATGTGTTGGTATAAGTGGTTATCGTTAATGAAAAAAGTAAGACTTTTAAACACATGATTTATTATTTCATTCATTACCATTGGTAAGAGTTCTTAAACATAAAATAAGTACTATTTTTGAAGATGTTATTCATTATTTCAGTACAATTAAACAAACATCATAAATTATAAAAGGAATAGTACTTTTAAACACATGATTCATATTAACAATACAATTAAATATCATAATCATAAAAGAAGTTCGACTTTCGACTCGAACCCCGAAATGTTTCGAATAAAATGGACAATGCGCGCTAATAATGTGCTCCGAGAAAGAGATAGAGAGCGTTAATGAAATCTAGTTGTAATAATTATATAACCAGTATTAGACTTTATTAACCACTTATAGCAACATACTAGCTTATTCTAAACGGCAGTATTAGATGAACCATACATACCATTATTTCATAAGGGGTGGTTACACATTTGTAAACTGCTTTTCCAATGTCGCCGAACCAGTGCCGTATAAGAGACATCGCTAAAGTAAGAAAAAAGACAAATCAAATCAAAAGGGGTGGCTACACAGTTGTAAACCGTGCTTCCAATGTCGCCGAACCAGTGCCGCAAAAAGTTCGCTATAGTAAGAAAAGAGACAGATTAATAATAACATCTCTTTTGTGTGTCGACGATAATAAGAAGGGAAGTCACTATACTAAGAAAAGAGACGAACTAATCGCGGTTTACAACTGTGTAGCCAACCCATTAGGTAATCATTAGGTAATAATCGTATTTATTTAAAATATTCACTAGTTTCGTAGTCAATGGCTGTAAAGGTTATACGAATACACTCGTAGAAATCTACGGGCGTTCAGTTTCTGTATCATAAAAGAAAACGATTTTTATTCTATTAAATGCAAAATGTATTTTTGGTCATATCTTTTTTTTCCCAGGGCTAATTTTTTTAGCGTCCTAACAAATATGAATGACATGTGTCTAATCTATAATCTGACTTTCATCTCATCCCTGCACAATGACTGTTTTTTTGGAGCCCAATCACTTGCATTATCCTTTGTCCATAAATTTTATTATTTTTTTTTAAATATGAAAACCCGATTCCACCAAATCTGACCGCCTATAGATTTCAGTTCCTTGTGTCCTGTTCAGTTCTTTTAAAATATGGTACCTTCAGCTCCCACTACCAGAACTGGTAGTAAGGTCTCGTCCTACGCATCAAAATAAACCCAAACTCGATATACCTAGCTTTACCCGTCTAGGAGTACCAGTGGCACCTCGAGGTATACCTTGAGCTCCCACTACCAGAACTGGTGGTAAGGTCTCGTCCTACGAATCAAAATGAACCCAAACTCGATATACCTAGCTTTACCCGTCTAGGAGTACCAGTAGCACCTCGAGGTATACCTTCAGCTCCCACTATCAGAACTGGTGGTAAGGTCTCGTCCTAAGAATCAAAATGAACCCAAACTCGACATGCCTAGCTCTATCCGTCTAGGTGTATGTACCAGTAGCACCTCGAGGTATACCTTCAGCTTCCACTACCAGAACGGGTGGTAAGGTCTCGTTCTAAGAATCAAAATGAACCCAAACTCGACATGCCTAGCTCTACTCGTCTAGGAGTTCCAGTAGTACCTCAAGGCATACCTTCAGTTCCCACTACCAGGACTGATGGTAATGTCTCGTCTTATGAACTCGAACTTGACATGCCTAGGAATAGGAATTCCAGTAGAAGCCCTCGAGTGTACCACCAGCTCATCAGGTTCGATGGTGAGGTTTTATCGTTACGAATAAAACGAGCTCAAACTTTCCGAGCACTTTAATTAATCTTACCCAATTTAATCGTTTTAATAAAAGAATTTGCAAATATTTAAAACTAAAGTATCAAAACTGTTCAAAACCTTTCGTCTTTTTCACGGCACGCTTGTGTGCGTGAATCTTATACATGTAGTAGTAGAATTCGATACCTAGCCTTTTCGGAAACGCATCCTTAACTAATATTCAACAGTTATTTAATCAACTCAATGTAAATGTATAACTTTGAAACATTTTGTTTATATGCATCTATACATATAATAAAATGGTAGGAAAGACAAAACTGTACATTGAATATTTTTTTAAAAGAATACTTTGGGTATGATCTACAATCGAAACAGAAACAAAAAATATAGTTTTTAGAATTTTTGTCTGTTTGTCTGTTTGTCTTTCCGGGATAAACTCAAAAAGTACTGCATGGATTTACTTCAAATTTGGCATGAAGATAGTTAAGAAGTCGGGTCAACATATAGGCTACATATTATCACGCTAGCAGTGTTATAATCGTAGGTGCGTTTGGTGCTGCATAGCGTTCACGCAGACGACGTCGCGGGCAGCAGCTAGTACTGAATAAAATTACTTAAAGTAAATTAATAATTAAGGATCAACAAACGAGTTTACTTCTACATTTGATTGAAAAACTGCCCTTCCAAAATTACTTTTATTGATCGACCATGGGGCGATTATAAAACTTAGCGAATGTTTGAGACTGAGCGGTCCTGCAGGCCGTGCTGCGAATGGCTAGCAGCGATAGGCCGCCACGCGCTCTGGCCGCGGACGTTGCTGCGCGTGCCGCGTGCTGTGAGCGCTGAACGCCGCGCGCCGCCGCCACGCCCGCGCCGCTAGACCCCATGACATGCTTTATCCAGCGACTGATAGACGGTGAGATCGTTGTTTTGTAAGGTCGCTTTGGTTTGACTATAAGGTAATCTACACGCTCTGGCCTAAGTTAACTCGTTACAAATAACTAATCTTCTAAAGCTAATGCAGGGCATATACAGGAATGGCATGTTCATGGAAATATGGCAAAACTAGAGTTGGTTACTAGCAGCAGCTGAAATTATAATCAAATCCAAATTGCCTATTTTTATTTTATTTGCAAAAATTATAAGAGAAATTGCACACGGTGTGCCAGTTACTGTGTGTGTACTTTGCTCAAGAGTTAAATAACTATTGGGATACCATTTTGAAATATAACATTAAAACGACTTGAAGATCCTAATCTTAAACCAAGTGTAATTGTATTATGTTGGTAATGGCCTTAACCTAAGGTAATGGATTAATTAGTTCATGTGATCCTATATTGTTTCCTAATAATAAGGCCAACCTATGACTATTTACTATATCTTTTAACTGTTTTTATTAGTTTTACTTTAATTGTTCCTTAAAAAATGATAAAATTCAGTGAAACCGAACGATTAAAGATATCTCTACTGTTATTGTGACAATAATTCTAGTACCGATACGTTGTACCATGCTACGTTGTACTGAGCTTAAGTTTTGTTAGAAAGCGACGAGACCACGACTAGGTACTGTGGTGACCGCCTACACGTCTTCTCTTAATGAAACCGAGCCGGGAAGCCTCGCTGGTTCGTTCTGGAAAGATAAATAATTTCTTTTCAAAATCGTTAGCTCAGTAAAAGAGCACTCGTTCGGCAACCGAGAGGTCCCAGGTTCGTGTACTGATCGGGTCTTTTTTTTTTTAAATTTATTTTTCCCGTTACCTATTTAAGAATAATTGAGCATTATTAAATGCAAAAATTTCAAAACGGCTTGAATGTTTTAATTTAAAGCAATGAGTAGTAAACGCGAGAGTAAACGCGTCTATAACCGTAGCTTCAAGATCTCGTTACCAAGAAACCTATTGTGAGCATTTAACATTGGTGCGAGAAGCAAACAGATTTACTTGAGGTTAACTGAAAACTTTGATACGCATAATTGGGTAGTGCTGTATTTTTTCCCGAGTTGATATACGGAGCAAATAGTCAAATATTCATTTTCTCAAACTATTACCAAATACTTTTAGCTAATGCATTTAAATGAGGAAATCGAATTCCTCCCATTAAATTAATATAGATAGTACCTACATACCGCGCAAACGTGTTTATCTTTTGCAAAACACTGTAACCCATTAAAAGCTGAAAACATGTCTCACTATTTTTCCAGTTCCCCATCAGGCTGTGACGCAAATATTCGCTAAATATTTCTATGACAAGATGTCTTTCACATGTTTTTCCACCACTCTAAATCTTCTAAAATCTTACTATGTATTTGTATTTTTGTATCGTTATTATTGCTATCTTTGAGAGCTTTGTATCTATCCTTTCGAAAGTTTGAGTGGTAGTATAATCACTAATATTTAACCGTTGGACAGGCTGAAGTTAATGGTTAGTTAGTTGTGAATTGTGCTAATTCTCTGATGGTGCAACACCTTACTTTTTTAAAATTTGTTTCTTACTTTTTAAAACTGAATTTAGGATAACAACACAGATTTGAGATAGTGAACACTGATTGAAACTGGTTGATTCGATATATGTTTTGTACGTGTTGTTATTTATGACAAATTGTTTACTTCGTATTTCACTTTTACTTGCAAAATCACTGGTTATATTTACACGGAGCAGTATTAATTATCTTTACTACTATTTGCAATTCACTTTGAGTTAATTTTAATATGTTGATATGCGACTTTGTTATAACTTTTCCAAAAATCTTTAAGAGACCTCGTAAACACTGTATTCATTTGACAGATCCGAGTTAAAGTCCTCGAATTCATAAGTTTGTGGTAAAAACTGAAATCGTAATTATTTACGATGTTCCTTTAATATAGGAACTAAAAGATAAGATTCTCTGAAATTAATGCAAGCTAAAAAGGACTTTTTTGTCACTATGCTCAGGGAGATTCTAAAATGTTCTTTTAAAATGTGATTTGTTATTAAGGAATTTATAAAATTTGTATAAGATTTAAAATAAATCTTTTGTCTCCATTTGATTTTGGTGCAAAAAATATATTCGGACCAAACTGATCAGACTGAGAAGAGCAGGAGACTATTGCTCCTAGATTAATTAATTTATCTATGGAGAGAGCCTATCTCGAAAGCCTGATTTTATTTAGGAGCAAAATTATTTATAGGAGTATAACTGTATAACTTGACAGATTTTTGGTAATGAGACGCCTTTGGAGATCCACTTTAAACCAACAGAGTCATTGGTAATAGCTGTACCAGAATTATAAAAATATGCCATTTTATTGATTTATTTATTTATACTTCATTCCACACTTACAAAATAATAAAAGGAAAATAATACATTAGAACAAAAACAGTTTTGAAAGGTACAATAGGCGGCCTTATCGCTATAAAGCCATGTACCTGCGTTAACGATGGGCTAGGGATCATTGTCTCGTTGATATCGTCCACCCAGTTCGGGGCGTAGCGCTGACAATAATACTGTTGCGTACAGACCGTTCACTATAAGATGTCCCCTGCCTGCTGATGTTGGCAGCATTGTGGCAGCAGTGTTACCAATAATATGTGTCCATTTTAACCCCGTAATCTAACTTTGTTTATACCTACCACAAATAAATATATGTTTAATTTTCTGATTTGTAAATAATAAACAACTATAAGACTAGGAAGGTTTTGAATGACGACGCAATTTATATTATACGAGGGCGAATCAAATAATTCTTAGAATGAACACAAAAAAAAATTTAAACAAGAATATTTTATTTTCTACGTAATCTTCTTCTAATGTAATACACTTAGAATACCGCATCTCCAACTTTCTTATTCCTTCCGCAAAAAAATCATTTTATCGACTATTAAACAACTCCTCTGCGGCAGTTATAACCGCGTCATCATCGTCAAATTTAGTTCCACGAATATGCTCCTTTTTGAGAATATGGTGCGTGATCAAGGACTTCAAAGCCAGCACTGCGGATTGCGGTGAGCGCAACTTCCAAACGATGAGGTGGAGCGTTATCCTGGAGAAACAACACGCCCATTGACAATTTTCCACGACGTTTTTCTTTAATCGCTTCACGTAATTTCGGGATTAAGTTTGCATAATAGGATCCAGTTATCGTTTGCCCTTTTGGCAAGTAATCAATCAAAAGGATTAATTCACTATCCCAGATAACGAAAACAGCTTGACAAGCAATAGTGCCAACATAACGGCAGGGGACATCTTACGATAAACGGACAATAGTTGCGAGCCGATATTCGGTCCAGTTACCTTGAAACCGCGGGCGTGGGTTCGCTTGACATGTGGATATTTTAGGCACGTCAACATGCTTTTTTATCGCTTTCTTCATTTTCCAATATGTTAACAAATCTAGACCATCATGGCCGTTTCGTTCTTGTTTCAGTTTCAAAAAATGTAAATCAGACGGAACTCTGCAATTCTCCACTAGGAATTTTATTGTGTTTACTTTAATATCCAACCAAAGAATAGTCATAGCTTGGCTTATGGCTTGTTGTTCCAAGCCCAAGTGCTTACTTTCAAATTTTTGGTTTCAGACTAAGGGTTTTCAATAATCTGGTTGATCTTAAACCTCTCTGGGTAGCCCTTTGCGCAATAACGGCAGCCATCTTTGAGCTAAATCTTGGTGAATACATTCGCCATGTTTAGGGCCTTTGTTAACGGGAACTACCAGAACCGTTAAGATTTAAATTGGAAGCGTTTGTATTTCCGCTTGGATTATTGCTTTTTCAGATGGAACTTTCGGTTACAGTTGACGTTCTATCTCCGAAATCTAGTTTAGTAGTAAATCACCGTGGTGATTGGCAATTAACATGCATTATTAGTTTTTATTTGACCTCCGTGCCGATTTATAAAATCAACATCCTGGGTACTACCTCCGTGTCGATTTAAAAAATCAACATACTGGGTGTTTTATCCTTCGTGTTAACGCTAGTTAAAGTTCCTGAAGATATTAAACAGTTTCCTTGAATATCGTTGTATTTGAATACCTCCGTGTCGATTTATAAAATCAACATCCTGGGTAGTACCTCCGTGTCGATTTAAAAAATCAACATCCGGGTGTTTTATTCTTCGCGTTAACGCTAGGTTAAGATCCTGGAGACATTAGATGCTTTTCTTGAATATTGTCTGTATGAAATCACTCGTCTATGATTTTTTCTGCTCCAACCTCCTAAGCTTGCGTTTATAATATTCTTCTTTTCTTCGGCCGTCTTCTTCGGCATTTTTACGACAGGTGTACTTGCTACCGCGCACGAAAAAGGAATGAGCTAGACAGAGGCGCATCCTATGGATCCAGACTGGTGTGAAAAATTTAAACCAAAACGATCGAAAACACGTGTTTTGACCTTTTTAGTCATTTCATAACTCTTAAATTCGTGCGTGCTACCATGTGAGTCAAAGGGACTACTTGGTAAATGAATATATCTGACGAATGAAGCAACGAAATATAATTACTATTATGTACACGTGAACACTGAGAATTTTCACCTTTGTCAGTGACTTTAGCCGTCGCAATTAAACATTTAGCTACCGACATAACATTAAAATATTGATCCTCGAAAGATTCCCTGTAATCGCTTTGTTTAACCAACTCTGTTTCGTTTAATAATTGTTCGATTTTATCTTGAACTTTATTATATGTATTAAATAAACTAGAAATCGAATCAATACGTAAAATTAACTCTGTCTGTTGGCGTTCAGACAAAGAAACATTTTTATACCTACCTACATATTTTTCAAAAGCCGTTAATCTACCTTTTAACGAACCCCTTTGTTTTTTAAGATCCCCCAAATTAGAACTATTTCCCGCTTCACTATACTCGTAATCACTCATTCTGGACGTCTATAGGAAACAAAAGCTACTCACGGTTATCACCAACGGCGTAGGTACGGGTAGGCGGCAAATCCTGGTAACTGGAAAAAACAGCGCAGTACGGGATTAGAACAATTTAGAAGCGAAAAGGAGAATTAGGCTAGGTAGGATGGGACCTGACCGTTTCTTGCTAGTTCCTTAAGCGCAGGTCGAAGTTTCCAGATTCAGCGTATGTGGCTCGAAGATGACCATGTTCAGGGCTGCGGTGCTCCGGGTTTTTGTCAGGCTCTGCTCGTGGGTTGATGCGAAATAATTGTTCAGGCAAACAAAAATGAAATCTAATGATTTATCGAATTTAAATATTTAATAATTTCAAGTAGGTACAATGTTGTAGTAGGTAGGTACATTTACAGAACGATGTGTCTATCTTAACGAGTAGAATAGAAGTGAAGGAGTGACGATGGAGCTCGTAGATCTTCGGTGTTCGGGTATTCCCCCATCGGACCTGCCCAAACAGCTCCGACGACGACGTCACGGCGCGAGACGCGACCGCAGCTCCTCCATTGCGTTGAGTAGGTTCCGTAGGCGAATGCTAGGTGGCGCTGGCGTCAACAGTATTATTGACCTTTTACTAATTGAGAGCTAATAATGTTTTTAAGTTTTTTGCATTTAAAATGCTCAATTATTCTTAAATAAATGATTTTTTTTTTAACTTTTTTAAACTTAAACTTAAAATGTGATAAATAAAATCGCGCTTTTTAGTTTAAGCTTACTGTATTCCGCAGCCGGGTTTTTAGTTTTTGAAATTACTTTTTTATCGTAGGTCTTTTCCACAAAACTCGGGTGAACCTGCAAAGACAGTAGAGTTAGTTTGAAATTCAAGGAGGATATAGTACTTAATCTTATTTATCCAACTGCAATAGCCTATATTCACGCGAATAAAGTCGCGGGCAACAGGTAGTTATATACATAAATAAGGTTTTTGCTATACTTATATCTTCATACGATATTTTTATTATGATTCAGGCTGTTTGTAATTTGAAACTCTATACTACAAAAATTAAAAAAAACTACAATAGCCGTCTTTTTAAAATGTCTTTATAGGCTGGCATCCCCTGCTTGAAATATCTTGCTTAAGTCAATAAGATAGAGTTTATAGTAGCGGCCGCTTTTTTAGCTATTAAGACAGTTGTAATCATATTGACAAATAACAAACAGATTGACGTAATCATTGTTATCATTGAATCAAAACATTATAAAATATTTTTTTGTTGAGTAAATAAACTGAAATTCATACGAGGAGTGCCTCATGTCAGAACCACTTCTGTTGGTCCCGGGAAAACCGTAAGTTACGCTGTAATAACGAATATTTTAAACATTGAGTGTCATAGTGGCTGTTATTGACAATTGTGAAATACAACCACAACCTGTTTATTTTTCATATGCTTAGTAAATATGAACTTGTTTCTCACCGTAAAATTATAACATTTTTTGTCCGGCAAAGTAAGAGTACAATTAGCATATTGAAGCCTTTGACTCCTAAACTAGATAACTCAGCATCAGGAATTAGCAACCTCCCCCATCCTGAGACTGAAAATACTATAATTATTGTAAAAGAATTATTTTTATATGTCATAATACAGTGGTTTAACAATGTCACTCCAACTAGCATGCTTTGTAGTGCATGTGTTATTGCGGTTGTTATTTTCAGTTACCCTACACTTGTTTAGCGAAGTTTAGGGATTTCATGGATATAAAGCATTTTAGCGTTTTAAAAATTTAAATATCTACCATCCATCATTGATTACTTCAATTGAATGGTAAATTTCGTCTAAACAGTGAAGAGGTGTGCGGCGATGTCCGTCCTGTTTTGCAAGAGGTGTTCAGAGATGCTGTTTATCCTGCCGGTCCCCTTGGATCCACCACGCCCTCGAAAGAAGCAGTTGGCCATAATATATTGAATGTAGTGAGTGGAGCAAGTGACAACAATAAACTAGTTGCTGAAAACTGGGTATGTATTTTTTTTAAAGATGTTTTTTAATTACCAAATGCATTATACCTAGAGTATAGAGTTTCAGGCTACAAAATATCATGAAGAATGCAAGGAGCTGGGGCAACACGAGGATGAACTTAAGAAGGAATACGCGCAGAAGTTGTCCCGCGGCGCGCCACTTAATACATACAAATTGCATCGACGCGACGACGTGCCAGTCTGGCGGGCACCGCGGGCGGGCGGCCGCGGCGCGTACCCCGGCGGCTGGCGGCTACAGCGCGGGCTGCTAGAGCGGCGCGACCTGCTACCTATGGTCCAGCAAAATGCTGCAGGTGAGACTACTAAAAATCATATCTCGGTATTATATCACGCGCTCGGCGTCGGTTGAATGTTTCGTTGTTAAAAATGTCTGTGAATATGTTAAAGTGTACTAACTGTAATGTCGTTATATCCAAAATACTAGCCTTTGTGCGCGATAGGCACGATGTTATGGACAATGAAAGTTTAATAAAAATATGTGTTATTGCGTTTTTGGAGGACGAAATCGATCATGCGAAAACTTCACTGTTTGTCTCAAATAAAACTAAGCAGAGACTCATTTCTAGGCGTAAAGACAAAAAGCAAAAAGACTTGAAAGATATCATTTCTATTTTCAAGACAACTGATCCTGAACAATTACCGGTTTTCATAGCTTATGACCTACATAAGCTCCCTCCTGTTTGTTTTGATCACGTAGATGTCACTAAATTACTAAAGGACCTAGGGATCATACAAAATGAAATAAAGAACATAAAAATAATGTTGTCACTCAAACATGACTTGAAAATATAAAGGGGAAACTGCAATCACGTCCCCGACCGCCCAAGGGGAATCGGCGGGGTATGTGGAGATGATCCGGCAAAAGGCCGGACCTACCCACTAAAAACCTCCAGGTGTACCTCACCCGCCATAAATGGAGCCCACGGTACCGCCATTGGCATTACCCGCGAGCCCCGGCGGACTGCGCTCAGCCTCAGCCGAGCGCCCCTCACGTAGGAGGGGGACAAATCAGTTAGCAAGTCCGTTATTAAACTCGAAAGTTTATACAAATGGAAGAGGAGGAATATCTATGTACGTACATACATACATACATAACTTCACGCCTGTATCCCTTATGGGATAGGCAGAACACCAGAGGCTATAAAACCATCTGATGTCACGCTTAACACGAGTTTTGGAGGAATTATAATGATGGAATAGTCCCTCTATTGCAGTGACAGGGGGTCAGCCTGTCGCCCACAAAAACGTCAATAAAACCTCTGTCCGTTAACTGACTTTTACAGTATTGCCCGGGAAAAGAAGCAGCTGGCACATTCTATGTTTTTCTTTCGCTTCCAGTCCAGCATGGAAGCAACGTACATAGCGGCCAAATCGGTTTGTTAACAGCTGAGTCTTGTGAACCTGACTTATCTATGAATAACAGGTTAACGAGACAGCAACTTATTGTTCTCCTTTTCACACCCATAGGTACAGTGAATCCTGCGCTCCGAGCGCTGCCTTACCTACCAGCTCGCTTGTACAGGAAATAGACAACGTACATTTACATTAACAATCAGTTGCCAACTATGGCGCAGGTGGCCAGAAACGGAACCTGAAAAGATAATAAACCAGACGAGGGCTGGATATTAGTATAGAAAAATTAAACTAAAAACCGATTTGAAGCTAAGACGGGAAGAGCCGTGCTTAAGGATAACGAAAAGTTAAAAGGAGATAAATGTACCTTTATTCATCTCAAATGTAAACAAAGAAACAACTGAGAGTGATATTTGTGACTATATAATGCGAATGACTGGAGATGAAATTAAGTTGGAGAAAATTCACATGAAAGCAGACCGTTCATACAATGCTTTTCGGTTTTTGGTTTACAAACATAAGTTAAATGATTATCTTGATAAAAATTTATGGCCTGAAGGCATTAGATACAGACGTTTTATCTATTTTAAAAACGGAAGAGACAAGTATAGCCCTGGTAGTTTGACTGAAAACAAACCTAAAAGCTAATGAATACCATTCCAATCACAAGTAATATAAACCTGGCTACGTTTAACTGTAAACATATTTTTCGATCCACGGACTGTGTTCGATAGTTGTTTGAAAATATAGGATATTATCGCACTTCAAAAAACCTGGCTTTTACCACAGGATGTACCATACCTGGGAAACTTACAGAAATCCGCGGTCGATACATCTGCTGGAGTACTGAGAGGTTTGCCCTACGGTGGAGTTGCCGTGCTGTGGAGGAAGTCTAAGTTTCCATCAGTGTCAGTGCTAAAGTGCTAAAGTGATCGCTTAGCGGTAATCAAGGTTATGTAGATAGTGTAGACATAGAATCTGTTTTTATACCAGGTGGCTTTAATGCGCATCCTGGCGAAAGTTTTTGTAGTGAACTTTTAAGTGAATGTTCGGAACAGCTGTGGTCGTGTGTTGACATGGAACTTTTTCCTGAGGATACCTACACTTTTATAACTTCTGCTCACGGAGCTCTGCGCTGGCTGGACCACTGCGTGGTTACAAAGGCGGCTCGTGAGTTAGTTGTCAGTTCCTCCGTTTTATATAATGTTTACAATTCAGATCATTTGTCTATACTGATAGAATATGACTTGAGTTTAATTAAGCCTTAATTTGTACCTCGCACTATTTTGTACAATAAAGTACTCTGGGGCGAAAGAGATAAAAAGCAATTTGAGTATTATTTATCTTTTTGTACTTCAATATTAAAACTTATCGACTTTCCTGTACAATTTCAAACTTGTTCTCATGGTAGGTGCTCAAACACTGATAATTTTGTATTATTAGATACTATGTACAGTTCTATTGAAAAAATATTAAAGGATGGTGCTGAGTTCACACACAGAGGTAACTTAGTTTTCGTAAGGCTAAACAAATAGAAGGTTGGAATCTGCATGTACAGGGTGCCCACAGGGATGCTGGCAAACCTAATAATGGAGTTTTTTCTCATAAAATGTGTAAATCAAGGAAATTATTTATATAAAAATTAAAATACTGTCAATCTAACCAAAATTAAATAAAAATGAACATTATAGGTAAAAATCACTCTCAAAAAACAATTCAGTAAGTTATGGAAGAATACTAAGAAACTAAATCCTAGGTCAAGCATCCCGGTGATTGTGGCCGGCGTGCATGGCATCACCACTTTCAAAAATGCAGCAAGTGCCCGAGGCTAGGACTGCCACTGCTTCAGACCCCATGGTAAATTTTAATGCTAAACAAGTTAAGTTAGTACTTGAACAAATGGTAAGGGTTAAATCTCTCGGGCATGATGGCCTTAGCATCGAGCACTTAAAGTATGCAGGTAACCATATACTCAGAGTACTCTCATTGTTTTTTAACCTATGTATTAGTCTCAGTACAGCTATCTACCTAATGAACACAGTGGTAACTCCTGTAATTAAAAATAAAACTGGAGACGCCTCTGACATATCTAATTACAGGCCAATATCTCTTGCCGCGATTATTGCGAAAGTGTTAGATAGCTTGCTTGACACGTACCTTGAAACAAAGATAGCAATAAACGATAGACAATTCGGGTTTAGAATAGGGCTGTCAACTTAGAGTGCTATTTTTGCTCTATAACAGACCTTTCAATATTACACGTCTATGAAAAACTCCTGTATTTGCCTGTTTTCTGGATCTGTCAAGGGCGTTCAATGACATCTTGTGAGACAAATTGAAAAACGAACAAAATGTAGCACCTGAGGTAGTTTCAATTTTTGAATATTGGTATAGCGGTCAAAGAAACTCTGTTAGATGGGCAGGCTCTTATTCCGTTTTTTACCGACAGTTTAAGTTGTGGGGTCCGGCAGGGTGGGTTAAGCTCACCCCGCCTTTTTAACCTGTATTTAAATAAACTGCTAGATGAGCTGAGTAGCGCTAACGTTGGCTGTCATGTGCACGGCGTCTGCATTAACAATATTAGTTATGCAGATGATATGGTCCTGTTGAGTCCTTCCCTCGGAGCCCTTAGGAAATTATTATCACTGTGTGAGGCTTACGCTTCCGATCATGGCCTCAAGTTTAATGCAAACAAAAGTGAGTTGATTCTCATTAAAGCAGGTACAGCAACTTACCATGACTTACCTGCAATTATGTTATTTGGGACGCCATTGCGTAGGGTGTACCAATTTAAATATTTAAGTCACTGGGTCACTGATGACCTCAGTGACAATTTGGATATAGAAAGAGAGCGGTGGTCGTTGTCTGTCCGTTGTAACATGCTGACTCGCAGGTACGCATGCTGCTCAACACCGGTTAAATTTACGCTTTTTAAAGCTTAATGTCCATCATTCTACACGTGTAGCCTGTGTGTGAGCTTTGCTTGGTGGCCATACAGCGACCTACGTGTGCAATACAACAATGCTCTGAGGACGCTGTTGGGGCTGCCGTGGCGCTGCAGTGCTTCGGGAATGTTCGCGGCGGCGCGGACCGACGGTTTCACCGCTATAATGAGGAGACGGTGTGCGTCAGCTCTCGTGCGTCTTCACGGCAGCTCCAATATTGTCCTGATGGTTTTTTCGGACCAGTGGGACTCCCCTTTTATACAAAGATGGATCCACACTAAATTGAATTAAAGTATATTTTATTGATTTCTAATTTATTTCTGATTTTAATTATGTTTTCTGATTTTAATTTTAAATATAACTCTGATTCTCGTATTTTATTCTGGTTTTAATATTGTTTATAATTTTAAGTCAGATTTTTGTGTTCTATTAATTTTATTTGTGTTTGATTATAATTGTAATTTTAAATAATTATTTAGTTTAGTTGTTGATTATAAATTTTACTTTAATTAGTGTTTGTATATAATATAAATTACTAAAAATAGTATAAACGTAAGTGCTACTTACTTAATATGGAGGTGCTAAATCTGATCTAAATAAAGAGTACTATTATTATTATCTTGTAAAAAGTATTTGATATTGTGATCTTCAAATTATCAAATAGTTTTTTTTTAAACGTGAACTCTACTTATGCCATTATTACTGTGATACGCAGGGGAAGAAAGCCTCTGGGTGCGCAGTCTCCTAGCGCGGAGCTCGAGCGCGGTGCCTGCCGCCACGCTGCCGCCATCATTGCCCGGCTCCGCGCCGCTGCCTGCGCTCGACCCAATCGCGCAAGCTTGCGCTTGCTCTATGCAATCAGTCAGGTGAATCTTAATTTAACTCTTTATTATACGACCATTATTATAACAACATATATGTAAGGATACATAAAACAAGAGACTTAAATAATTTGAAAATAATATTATAATGGTACAAAATGGCCACTATTGTGATATTGGTTTTGGAGCGAATGTAGTGTAGTTGGAGTAGGTACATATTGGAAATTAAATAAAAATAAATTATTGTAATTTAAATAGGTTGATTACAATTTAATGAAAATAATGCATCATGAAACTATTTACATAAAATATTTGGGATAATTTAATTACCCAACTGCGGGACGCAAAGGAGGGCAATGTTTACAACGCGTATGTGTATATGTCCCTTATGTGCTCCCTCATAACTACTGGACGGATTTAAACAATTACTCGCGTATTTGACACGACTCATTAAGCAATGACTCGTGTTAAATGCGCAAGTAATACAAGAAATATAAAATTTTAGGATGGCGTCTAAAACAAACATTTTGGGGGGAATAAATGCAAATAATTTTTAATTGCAACAATAAGTGTACGTACCAAATGAAAGCAAATGATCAGCCAATTCTAAATACAGGGTTGACTTGTAGTCACCAGCCAAATTTGCATGTTAGTTTCTGTGATAAGATATAAAAGTACCTGCATATTTATTTTAGTATAGCTCAGTACAAAAAGAAAATAAAGATATGGAACCACAAACTTTTATGCAAATACCAACGTTTTACCTAAAATTAAAACGTAAATTAAATCACTTACCTTAATTTGAAGCCTAATAATACTTGAGAGAGATACCATCGTTCTGTCCTTTTTTCGCACGTTCTATCCTTCATATACCTACTCTATTGCCTTCTCTTTCTTTACCCCACCACCACACAGGTAGCAGCTATACTGAATGCGTTAGGATTTTGACTCATTGAAGTCGTTGTGTAAGCAGGCAGAATTAAAAAATATTAGGCTTCAAATTAAGGTAAGTGATTTAATTTACGTTTTAATTTTAGGTAAAACGTTGGTATTAAATAACTTGACCATTAATTTGAAGCCTAATAATACTTGAGAGACGTGTTTGATATCGCCTGGTGTGGTGGTGACGTCAATGTGAATACGAATAAAAGTTAATAAAATAAATTGACTTGTGGTATTGTTTTACAATGCCAGGGGGATGTATATAAAAATAACCTATTATAGCATTTTCAGTAACGTAATATAAATTACCTTTCAAATACACAGGAATAAGCAACAGTTGCTGACAAAAACTATAATTAGTTTAAATTAAATTAGTTTAAATTATCCACTGCCTTAAATTGTAACTGAATTTTGATCTTTTGACATTCTTACTTATTTACAACTAGCTGCTGCCCGCGACGTCGTCTGCGTGAACGCTATGCAGCACCAAACGCACCTACGATTATAACACTACTAGCGTGATAATATGTAGCCTATATGTTGACCCGACTTCTTAACTATCTTCATGCCAAATTTGAAGTAAATCAATGCAGTACTTTTTGAGTTTATCCCGGAAAGACAAACAGACAAACAGACAAAAATTCTAAAAACTATATTTTTTGTTTCTGTTTCGATTGTAGATCATACCCCAAGTATTCTTTTAAAAAAATATTCAATGTACAGTTTTGACTTTCCTACCATTTTATTATATGTATAGATAAAATCGTTCAAATGTATTTTCAAAACGCCAGTTATCTCTAATGAGGATTTCATCCAACGGACCATTTTCCACCCAACTTTTTGACGCCACAGCGGAACGGAAGCTGTCTGCTGAGGCATTGATACCAGCACTTTTAGGATTTTAGCAGGACAAAAAATAAAAATATAACATTATCAATATTCCAGATCGATGATTTGGTGCATTTTCGTTGCGACCAGTGCAATAGATTATAGGATTCTTTAGACAAAAGGATGTCCTCTCAGCCGTTTAGTTCGTTCTGGGCTACAAAGCGTGGAGACGACGATGGCTTTATTATTAAGAGAGTTTTTATGTTATGATGCAGGTCTGCCAGAAATTGAGCTTAATCTGAGCCAGTTGGTTCGTTTACAGACACTTGCTGGACCACGGACCACACTTGACCACGTTGGTTTATAATTATTTATTGTAGAAGCTCACCAACTCTTCATGAGCAACCATTTTTGTTATTCTGACCAGTTTGTCGGTTTATTTTTATTATTTTTTAAACTATTGCATAGCTTCTATCGCGGGCCTGCTGCAGGCCGGCCACCCGGTCAGTACGTCCTAGCTCTGTATGACGTTTCGCAGCCGGTGCTGGTGTCGGTGGACGCCAGCAGCGAGGCTCAGGGCGCGGTGCTGCTGCAGGCCGGCCGCCCGGTCAGTACGTCCTAGCTCTGTATGACGTGTCGCAGCCGGTGCTGGTGTCGGTGGACACCAGCAGCGTGGCTCAGGGCGCGGTGCTGCTGCAAGCCGGCCACCCGGTCAGTACGTCCTAGCTCTGTATGACGCGTCGCAGCAGAACACCCTATCTCGTTGCAATAGCTTTTTTTTTTTATATGTAAGCCACCCTGGTATTGGATGTTCACGCCTTATAGTTAAGTCATGGTATTTTTGCCCACACATGAATATCGACTTTGGTACGAGGTCGAAAACCTGGATACCTTGTCAACGGGTTGCAAGACATTCGGGTCTATACGACTATCAGGCGAACTGTCGAAAAAATTAATAATGAAAATACGCTACGAGTAACGGAATACGATTAGATTAACCAGCTACGCGCCATGAAAGAACTGAAACCAACATTAGCTCCGCACGCAACCGAGCGCAGTATTTTTGGACACTCGGACTTGTCATCCTGGATCACTTTTTCATAAGATGCGACGCAGTGAAGACACCACTCGCACCGGCACATGAAGGCCCGTTTCCTATACTGAAATGAAACAGAAAAGTTCTCCCGATAAAGTTACCGACTCGAGAAACTACTATAGCTATCGATCGATAGACTGAAACCAGCGTATATCATCGCCTCGCCACTGCCGCATGACGACGTCCTAGCCCCGACCGCAATACCTCGCAGCATACGACACTAGAAACTTCTCGAAGTGTCGAGTCGTCAAACCACCAATAATAGGCTTCGCTTGAGGGGGAGCACTGTAGCTACCCTAGCAACTAGCAACTAGCTGCTGCTAATTAATTAAGCTGTATCAATTTAATAAATAATTCTTTTTCTAATCTCCAGCCCTGATAGTTTAATTTCAATATCAATTGAGAAGCAGCTAAATACACCATAGCGCGTATTCCGTGCTCTCGAAATTTCTGGGCAACCCAATTGCATACAAGCAAAGTCCCCTAGTGCAAAGCTGAGCCCGAAGGGCAGCCAACTCCTTTGTCCACGGTATCGTATAGTAAACAGCATGTTATTAAGTTCTCCACAAAACAATTAGAAAACACTTCAAAACCGACCTGAAAATTTGAAAACTTGTTGAGTAAATAAAGGGAATCACATCCACTACATCATACACTGCAGTGAATTGCATCACAAATCTGTGGCAGCGGGTATCATTTTGCAAGCAAGAGGAACATTGATTATCAATTTCACTTAATATCTTTAAATTCTCATAAGCCAATTTCAAAATTCAAAATTCAAAAATTCTTTATTGCAGAAAATATGGTACAAAAAAGGTGTAATTATAAGTAAGAATAAGTATCACATATTTTACTGTAGGACAGCATGCAATGTTACATTGAAGTTATAGGACCTCACATTCATAAAATATAATTAAATAAAATTAACATGAATTATTATTATTAAATACGTCATATGTCAATCTATCAATAACTAATGACTGTGGAGAATAATTGTTATTAAGTACATATGTCATTCTAGAGATATCTAATGTTATTTACAATTGGAAAAAATATTATTAAGTGGGTATATGTCAATCTTTGGATTAAATAGTGTCAACATGTTTCCCTTATATCTAAACTAACCATTTAAGAATTCGTCAACAGAATAAAAACATTCTTGAATAAGCCATTCCGACAACGCAAATTTAAACTTTCTTAATGGCAGAGATCTTAAATTGTCCGGTAGCTTATTATATATATTTAATAATAATTTGAAATGTATTACTTCGACATAACCTGGATATAACAACTACTTTAGTACTTATATTAATCTATGAGAACAACCAATCACGGATTGATAATTGATCAACTTAACCACAGACTAAGAAGATTATGTTCATAAATTGCCAGCATTCAAAATAACATCAATCACAAATCATACATTGCACCCACTGGAGCTGTCAATTATTTTCGTTCATAAATTAATATTACGTAATCTCAGCTCGATTTATTGTCTACTCTGCTGTTGGTCGCAAGAAATTACTTCTTTCTTTCCACCGGTTGTGAAAGTTTTTTATGGAAAATACTCGAAGA
The DNA here is from genome assembly GCA_944452665.1 of Stenoptilia bipunctidactyla. Classification (NCBI taxonomy): domain Eukaryota; kingdom Metazoa; phylum Arthropoda; class Insecta; order Lepidoptera; family Pterophoridae; genus Stenoptilia; species Stenoptilia bipunctidactyla. The sequence continues at coordinate 130,776 of OX101732.1, forward strand.
GTCAGTATTTTATTTTTAATTTACGTAGTTTTAGTTATTCAGCTGGGCTTTTGTTTTTTATTGGTATAACAGGATTTTTGAATATCCGCTTACCATAGACAACTTTTAAAAAATCCTGAAATTATTTATAACTCATAATTAAGAAGGATTATTCAAAAAGGACCAAATATTGTATAAGGAAACAATATTTAACTACCTTATTTGAAACTTCATGCGTCTGAGGTTTTCTCATCATGTACAGTCTTATTGGAGCCTGCGTGCGTGGCTCTTTAATGCCAGGCTATAACTGTGTATTCTTTTTTGTATTTTATATTCCAAGGTAGCATAGATACGTACTTGAATATGGAGTTGTGATAGGGATGAATTTTACTCTCATGACTGTGTTTACACATTGTGCAGTTCTATATTTATATAGTTATATTGTATGCCAGCAATATCTTCAATGAATGAGCGAAAAATATTGCATTAAAAAGTTTTTTATTTATTTATAGGTATTTGTATCAGTTGTTAATAGCACACAACCTAAACAACACACGTGCTAGTTTCGTACTTTTTAGTTATAAAAAAATGTAATCTATATCTTCTTCTATACTTATAATAAATCTGTAGAGAGGTCAATTCTGTACATGAAATATTTTTTCAAAATAACTATCAGGGGGTTATTAGTGATCGATACTGATGCCAAAAATGCAATCAGTAAATTTTTTGTCTGTCTGTCTGTCTGTCTGTATGTTCCTTATAGAAACAAAAACTACTCGACGGATTTTAATGAAACTCGGTAAAATTATTCTTCATACTCCTGGGCAGGTTATAGTATACTTATTATCACGCTACAATTAATAGGAGCAGAGCATTGAAGGAAAATGTTGGAAAAACGGGAGAAGTTACTTCATTTTTTAAGCTTCCGTCGCGTGTGCAGCCTTAATGGTTAAAGCTACATAGAAATCATGTACGACAGAAATATTCTTCATAAAATTATATAAAAAATATCCCACAACAGTATATGTCTATATTTTATGGTTGACTCACAATAACACATGTAAATCCCGAAAGCTTAGCAGTTCGGAGCTTTCTGATTATATTTGTTAACTCTTACGTTTATAATACTATCACTCATCCCTAATTAAAAAAAAGAACATTATTACCTATATTCAATAAAAAAAAGAATCATAGAAATCGGTATAGAAACACCAAACTTATACATGAAATACGCTAATAACCCATCGCGCGTGAATACTGAATGATATTATAAGGATTATTTTTGCGTAACGGTTGCCGCGCTCGACGCGGCTCGCGGCGGTGGTAGGGTATAAAGAGGCGAGCGCTTTGGCAGGAAAAAAAATATTTGGCTGTTGATGCGTTCAGAGCGTTCGACTTTATTGACAGACAATAATTGATATTATAAACCGTGCTTATCAGCGCGACTTTTAGTCTTTAAATAGTTTATTTGAATTTCTTTTGTTGTTATTTTATAAAATAGGTATAAGTTTTTTTGGTAGGTAGTGTTTAAATATTCGGTCAAATTCCAAATTTTGGCTAATTTATGTTCAGTTTTTTTTTGTATTTTTTAGGTAAAAGCGTAGGTACTTTTATTATTTATTGAAGTTATAGGTATTTATTTTTCAGTAAAGTAGGTATAGGTAGATAGCATTGCACAGGCGTTTCAGCTATATTTTCATTTCTTTTACTGTTGTAAGTTGTACATATTTCTGGGTATATTTAAACAGGCACTTAGATTTCCAATTTAAAAGAACGCAATTCCCAGTAACGGTGTGTTTTGCAATGACAATTAATAAGGCTCAAGGGCAGACTTTTCGTGTTGCTGGAGTAGATCTCGGTGTCAGTTGTTTCTCGCATCGTCAGTTATACGTCGCTCTTTCCCGGGTTAGCTGTTCTAGAAATCTTCATGTTCACGTACCGGACGGGTCAACTTTCAATATAGTTTACTCGGAAGCTTTGCGCTGATGTATTTTCAATACTTAAGCCTCATGTGAAAGTGATCTAAACAATTAATTGGCAAATATTATAAAATGCCAATCGTTATCCTTACTAACATTATAAATATGAAGCGTGGATATTTGTTCAGCTTTCACGCAAAAACTACTCGACGAATCATGAGAGGTACTAGAAGTAACATACGATACTTTTTATCCCGAAATTATCGCGAGCGGAGCCGCGGGAACAGCTAGTTACTAATAAGTACGAAACAAGCACATAAGACTTTTAAAGATTCTTAATAGCTTTTCAAATATTATAAATAATAAATAAATAAAAAAGCAGTACTTCCATGCTGGACTGGGAGTGAAAGAAAAACATAGAATGTGCTAGCTGCTTCTCTTCCCGGGCATACTGTAAAAGTCGGTTAAGGGACAGAGGTTTTATTGGCATTTTTGTGGGCGATAGACTGACCCCCTGTCACTGCAATAGCCTCTCGCAATCATTATAATACCTCATTAGTCAAACGTGACATCAGTTGTTCTTATAACCTCTGATGTTCTGCCTACCCCATAAGGGATACAGGCGTGAAGTTATGTATGTATGTATGTAAATAAAATAATATTTATTTACCAGAAAATAGATACAAAAACAGACAAAAATACATAACAGACAAGTGAAATCAAGGTTTACGGACTTATTCTAGAAGGGCTTTAATAATAATAATATTATGTTCTCTTATAAATCTATTACAGTAAAATTTGAATTTGGAGCTTTTCGCGCCATCTATGTTGAGCTGTCACACTGGAGTCTGTATAGTGAAAGTAATAGTCGAATCAAGTGATGAACTTTTGATAAGCAAATCGCATGGTGGTAGAACCACTTCAGGGTCCGCCTTGCTAGCGGCTACCTTTCATATAAAGCCGGCCGCCAAATATCACCGCGCGGGCGGCGATGTCACCCGACAATGTTTATTTAAACATGTGCTCGTCCCTTTTCAATCCTTATGCAAAGATAAGGTAATGTCTTAGCTCTTCATGAATAACCTGTTATTGTGTCCAATATAGACTATGGATATTGAAGAGTACGAAGTATTCAGTAAAAAAAAATTACATGGATACTTAAAGCGTACAATATAACAATAATACAAATATGTTGCAGCATGGGCCTGGAGCCAGTCCCCGTGGCACCGGCGCGTCCGCCCCCACCGCCCGCGCCGCTCGCCCCGCAATACATTGTCTGCGATCCTCCTGAGTTGCATTTCGTTAACTTCGATGTCGGAAAACTTTATGTGGTATGACTGGCAATCTTCATCGCAATTTCTTATATTTCATCATTACGACTCTTAGTAATGAGCCCACTGCAGGGCATGAGTCTCACCCCTGGGTGACGAGGAGGTATAGGCCATAATCCACCAAGCTGGCCTAGTGCTGGTTGGTGGATGCCAGAATAATCAGGGCGCCGAAGTGGCTTCTGACAAACCCTAACGACCACTGTATACAGCGTATAAGTGTACAAGTATACAGCACCCGGGACCGACTGCTTAACGTGCCCTCCAAAGCACGGAATTTTATTTATTTATGGCGGGTTTCAATATTCAACTGACTGGTATGAGTAACCGATACAAGTACAAAACTGGTAGAAAAAAAAAATTGCGTTGCACAATATCTATTAGCTACGAGCTGTAAGTTCTCAAATTTGGCACAGACCCTCTTTACATGACGTTCTTCCAAGAAACTAGGCGATACGTGATTTTAAGAATATCACGCATTTGCAAATTATTTTTATGATATTTGAACTAAATAAACGTATTAACTAATTCAATTTATTCTTGATATGTTTTGGTATTCGATAAATACATTATAGTATAATTTTAGAGATTTTGATAATAATTGCGTTTAATTCCTTACGTAAAATGAAACGCCAATCCTTTGACTTATGTTGCCATTGGTTAAATCACATTTTTATGACGTCAAAGTAAATAGTTAAAAGATAAATTATGTCATTCAATAATACTTGTCCTTTTTTTCAAAAACTGTTATAGATAGGTTAGAAAGAGAAAACTGGATTATTGATATGTTGACAGATATTTGATAGGATATTAGGTTAAATCAAAAAATGTTACGTCGCGTCGTTGGCTAGATAAAATTACATTTCCTGTAATTCACTCACATGTAATGAAAACATAACTCGCTATTGGCCGCAGCAGACCGCCATGCCATCTTCACCTCATTGGTTTAAATTAGTAACTTGTTACGTCGTCGTTGGCTAGATATAATCACTTATTTTGTAAATGGTCACATGTAACCTAGCAACCCATTACAGTCAAACAGTTCTTAATCAGTGGTTGAGATGTCAAGATTTTGATTATAGAAAGTCATTTTGGTAGTGAATTCTATTGTTCGTAGGCAAAACGAACAGTTTTCATGATATTGAAACCCGCCATTAATCTTAAAGAAAAACAACAGGTGAAATAATAAACAAGTAAAAATAACAAACAGAAATCCATTAACAGGACCCCGCAGGCATTTTGTTAAAAAAATAGATTAGATACGAATATAGAAAAAAACTGCGAGTAAGTCCATTACTATTCTGTGAGAAAACATCTTTTCAAGAATTGACTCGTTACATACTCGCAGTTATTGACTGTGATTTATTTCGTATAATAAGTCTCCGCGCCGCGCCTGCGGATGGAAAGTGTTAGAATATTCCTGCCACCCCTGTGCGAGCGTGTCGTTGGCATGATGCTTACCTACCGACGTCGTCAAACAATATCATTCATTTTCAAGAATTTTAATGACAATCGTAATAAATTACATCTGAACGATAGTCAATCCTTCCATTGATGAAAGCCGTATGTCTACGCGTTCGCTCAGGCAGACACTATCAGCGTACTATGTATGTTTTATAATAATTACGTATAGTAGATTTGATAATGCTGAATTCTTCCATGCTGGACTGGGAGCGAAAGAAAAACATAGAATGTGCCAGCTGCTTCTCTTCCCGGGTAAACTGTAAAAGACAGTTAAGGGACGGAGGTTTTATAGATTTTATTTTGCGGGCGATAGGCTGGCCCCCTGTCACTGCAATAGTCCATCATAATAATACCTCCAAATTTGTCTAACGTGACATCACATGGTTTTATAGCCTCTGGTGTTCTGCCTACCCCATTAGGAATACAGGCGTGAAGTTATGTACGTATATACGTAAGAGCCTTTTCAGAAATTTGAAACCTACTAATGAAATCAACGAGAATAGAACCAGTGGAGAGCGCATCGGCACGTCTTTGTTCTATATCCAAGTCACCAAAAAGCGGCGGGGGCAGAGGTATCCTTTCCCCGCTGTCATTGGGCGACGACTCGACAGCCAAAATACATCAGATTCACTAGGGATTCCAAATAAAAAAAAGGATATCGATAAAAACTGGAATAATTATTATAACGGCCATTTATAGATTCACTATTTTTAGGTACACGCGTATGCCTTTATTAGAATTAAAAACAAATCACATTTTATCACATAAATTATGGTTTGATTTATTATTAGTAGATATTAATCCAAATCTGTAACCGAACATTATTTATTCATTTTTCATTAAAGTTTTAAGTTAAAATGATGGATTTGATTATTTTGAACATTAAATGGCAATTCATGAAGGTGGAATGTCATTTTTGTTGAAATTCTCAGGCATAAAAATAAAAATAGAAAACCATAAAAAAAATTGCGAAAGGTACATGGGCGTGATTCGGGTACTCTAAGGATCCATCGATATTTCAACTACTTGACACTATTTATTGGGACACCCTGTATAAAACCATTTTCAACCACCCCAAAAGATAACAACTACAATGATTATTAAAATCCACCTTTGTCAAAATCCATCAAGCTATTCGGACTGTATATATTTTTTTATCTATATTTCATACCAGTATTTTGTATTCAACTTAATCCTTTTTCTGTATATTTGCATTCAAACCCAAGAGCAAATACATAAAGCAATAACAATGTAAAAAACATAAGGTAAGTATCTATATTTTAAAATATCTATATGAAACGTAGCAATCCTGCGAACAGCACTATCGAAATAAAAAGAGGCAACTGCTAATATGCAAAACAGTGTATCAGAAAGAGATAGCAAGAAAGACATCAACGCGAGCATTTCAGAAATGATTTTTTTTTTATTTTGTTTATTTTTTTTATCAAATTGAATAAATAGAGTAGAAATCCACTGAAATATGAAATGATACCCCATCTTTTGTGTAGCTTGAAGTCGTAGTTGACTTTCCACACCATTTAATTGCACAACTAGGCATTATTTCGAGTTTTAATTTGCTTATAATCAGGAGCGCGGGACGTCCGTACGTTAGCCTACAGTTGCTGTGACTGACTCAAATTTTTTTTTTTTTTTGTTTTTCCGCCAAGGAAAGTCGTTTGGCACCCACTAAAACCAGTAAAGCTAGCTTTAGCGGGAGGAGGATGAATCCTATTACGGACGAATGGGCATTCTATAAGCTGTTAGCCCAAGTGGCTAATGGTAAATAGAATGCCCAGACAGTGTGGAGACTCTCTCAGATAGGCTGAGCATACCCACTAAACATCCCCCTTTTGACTCACCTTGATTGTCCCTTGATTGTCACCTTGATAGTCCGACGATGACTAAGGTCCTTAGTCATCGTCGGAACGACAGCCAATTGGAGCGAGAGGCTGCGTAGTGAGCGGCATCCTGACGGCTGCCACCAAAAGGAACTGAAAGTGAGAAAAACAAAGCTAAGATTAGCAGAAATGACAAAACTGAAACTAAGATATTATCTAGAGTGATCAGACTCACTCTGAGATAGGAATGCTGGAAAGAAGGACTACGTTTAGAAACGTTGAGCTTGCTGGAGTTTCCTGATGAGGGGAGCGAACTTGGTTAGGACCGGAAGAGCACCGTTGAAACCCTCTGGGCTGGCGTCGAGAGCGGCGCCGAAAGCCAGGATCTCGTCGATGGGAGCGAGCTGGATCCAGAACGCCATGCGGTCTTGAGAACCTTTTGCGTTCTGGCACTGGGAAGCCAATTTGGCGGCCGGTTGCGATTGAGTCGCGTCCCGGCTGCGCTGACCTGAAACGAAAGAGGTGAATGCCTTGGGGGCCTTTGAACTGACTGGAGGAACGTCCGAGCTAGGCTGCGGTCGCTCTCTCCAGTTCTCGATGGGCTTCACGGTAGCCCTGGCAGCACGCGGTGCCTTGGGGCAGCCGCGAAAGTTTGCTGTGTGGCCTGACTGGCCGCACAAGACGCAGGACGGAGCGGTGGGCGATTCGGGAGTGCGAGAGCACTCCTTAGTCCCATGCGGTTCTAGGCACTTGACGCACCTAGGGGAAGCAAAACAGTTTGCCGCCGCATGACCATACAATTGGCAGCGGTGGCACTGACCTGGGAAACCACGTTTGTGTGGAGCTTCGACTCGGATGTTGGAGAGACCGCACACGGTGAGCTTGCCTCTGAAAATGGACTGCCCTTGCGGGCTCTTCGCTAGGATTACTAGCGCAAGTGGGAACTGCTTGCCTCGGCGGCTGTGCATTTTGGGCACAGATTCGACGGGGAAGCCTTGAGAAGACAAGTCCTCTTGGATTTTCTCGTTCGAGAGCTCGAACGGCACGTTCCTGAGGACGGTACGAATCTTACACTCCTCAGGGAGGGCGTAAGTGTGGTACTCGAGCTTCTTGTCAGCAAGAAACCGAGTGAAATTCCTGAAATCAGAAATTGAGCAGACAACGACCTTAATAGAGTCACCCACATTGGATGCCTTACTATACTGGATCTTCGGGGAGTGCGTTCCGCAGAGAGCTGAGACCTCGGTTCAGCGGCTCTTGTCCCGTAGGAAGACGGGGGGCGGAGACTTGACTTTCGGCGGAGCCGAATCTGATTGCGACGCAGGCTGTGACGCCGGGATCGCTGAAACAAAAGGCGCAGGAGCAGACGCCGGTGCGACATTTTGCGGAGCAGGAACAGCGGCTGGAGCAGCTGAAACGGATGGAGATAAAGTCGAAGAAGCATCTTGCTTCTTCTTCTTCGACTTGGACTTTTTGCGAACCTCTGTGAACGGAGCAGGAGATTCTGGAACTAAAGGAGTGGAGTCGGAATCACTACCCGGCGGGGTAGTTTTCCGTCTGCATGCGGTGGAATCTAACGACATGCAATCTGAAAAAGGATCGACAAACTCAGATGGATCTGGAGACGCCGGAGAATCGGTTTGGAACCCCTGAGAAAAGGAGGCGACCTGAGGACGAGCGGGCAATTGCTCCCGCAAGGACTCGATTTGAGCGAGAAGGGCATCCTTCTCGGCTGCATGTTGAGCTTCCAGTGATTGTTTTTCGTTGGACAACTGACTGAAATCAGAAGACAACTGACTGAAATCTGAAGACAACTGACTGAAGTCTGAAGATAGAGGACGAGAGGCTAATTCGTCTCTCAAGGATTGAATATCTCTATGGAGTCCACTCTTCCATCCTAGAAGGGCTTGATTTTCTTCTTTGAGGTTTTTAATACGACGGCGATTGATTTCGCATTGATGCTCGGCACACTCAGGGTGACGAGGCATAATGCTGGGCTGAAAGAAAGTCTATAGACAAACTGCGCTGAAAGAAAGATCAACCTAACACGGACCTATTGCCGGTGAACGGCGGACGATCAGGCTTCGTTGGCACGGTTACGTATCCACCTGACCAGCGATGCTTCGGCCGGCAGCAGTCGGGTCCGCCCTGAAAAGGGCAGATGAATTAGCCCCGACACCACACAGCCTCCACAAGAGAAAACTTTCCGAAAGAGCTTAACTTGGCACCTTACCCGCACGAGTGCGGGGGAGGGAACAAGGGCAGCGCAATACGAACACTCGGGAGCGGCCGCAGACACGACCGTTCGGGAGCGAACGCAAACGGGAAGTGTGACTCAAAATTCTGTCGCATGCCCTACATATAGGTCAAATTGAGCGACCGCGGTAGCCCCGCACGCACTCTCCACTGGTTGTATGCTCGTTGAATGAAATAGACTATTTGATAAGTATAGAAGTTACATGGAAATATTAAAAGGGCGCACTAAGGGTGCTACCGCACCAACCGACCGACGCGACGTGGACCGGTGTTGTTGGCCTAGTAGAAACTTTGGATCGACGTCGACTGTTCCATTCGCCGTCTCGATCGAAGCCGTCCATCGACGGCTGATAGATTCGTGTGGTAGCACCCTAAGGCAGCACATCATTTCCTAAAAGACTTGTCTTTAGTATATCATTATAAAAAACGATCAATTTGACTTACGTATGGTATATTTGTTATTTTATTTCTCTTCTCACTACGTCCACATCACGATTACTATTTATTTGACCATTAATTCAATGTTTATTTGGATTTATCGCGTGATTATGTATTACATTTTAAAATTGACGTTTTGGTGCCTTTCGTATTTAAACGTCGAGCTTAAAGCGTTATGTGCCACAGGGTCTGCAATCAAATCAAATCATGTATTTCAATCAATTAAAATATCATACAGGTTACAAATATAAATAGGTAATAGGAACATTCAAATGATTAATCAAATTGTGCATTGAACGTTACACTAGGTATGTCAAATGTCATAATAATGTAATAAAAGATTACTTTAACTAGGATTCAAGCTAAAAATAATTTCATTAAACACAACGCAAGTATTACACAGTACATGAATCAATGACGCCAAAATATCGAGATCGTGCAAACTATACCCGGCGCGGCGAACCTTGATCCCTATGACACTGACAGTAATTTCCACAACTCAACCTTGTAGTGCCGTCACCGTTACATTAGAATCGTATTGGAGGCGTCTAAAAATGGCATTTATTTATTTTACGTAGCTATATTCCAATACAATGATATTCCGTTGGAATCATAACAGTTCATAACATTTACAAGAAATTATCTCAATCACACTTTACGTTTACGTTCTGCAAAAGTTACTTCGTGAGGTATGATTTAAAATATCCTACGAAGTCGTTTTTGTGGGCGATAGGCTGATCCCCTGTCACTACAATAGTCTCTTTCCATCTTTATAATACCTCCAATTTGTCAAACGTGACATCAGATGGTCTTGTAACCTCTGGTGTTCTGCCCATAAGGGACACAGGCGTGACGTTATGTATGTATGTATGTACGAAGTAACTTTTGCAGAAAAAACGCTATAAATACAATATTATTATTACGACCAGGAAAGGGTTGATAGAGCAAGACACGATTACATCTTGAGTGACAATTTATTAACAAATAGAAATAGTTTATATAGTAAAATGTACGTGTATAATTAACCTTGTTAGCAATATCTTATCTTAATTTTATCAAGCACGTTTAATAGATATGAATATATTCAATCTCTGTGGGTCACGTCTGAGGACGCCACAGATACTCCCCCCTTAAAATGATGTAAACACAAAATAGCAATTTAACATTCTTATTCTATTATTAAATACTACATAACAATTTCAAGCAAAATACTATTTTTTTTTTTGACATAATGCATATTAGAAATATTTGAAAACCTAGCAATTTATATAGTACTATGATAACGTAAGACCACAAAAACAATTGAGGCGAATAGCTTTAAGTTTGATGCTGCATGTAGTAGACTGCTCTGGTAAAAATTTACCATTCCGAGAAACCGTCTCAAATCTTTAACTGTTGCTGGTTTCGGGAAATCGAAAATAGCCTTTGCTTTCTCATCCTTTGGAGTGATTCCTTGGCTCGTTATATGATAACCTAAGAAATCGAGTTCGGTCTTGAGAAATTCGCATTTTTCTAGTTTCCGTTAGTAGTCCGTTTGCAGCTCGTACTTTATGACCTGTAGCTTGCCTGTGCTGAAATGAGTTTCCTCTTAAAACTGATATATTTGCCCCGGTGTCGACTAAAAACCTCTCGCCACTTTGTAGGTCGGCTAAGATAAGGCGGTCGTAGGGGTGAATAACACAAGTTCCGCCCTGGTTCAAGCTAATTGTAGAGTCCGTTGTTTTTTTTTCTGGTTTTTCCTGGCACTTTTCTTGACATTTATGTGTCTTTTTCTTGAATCGCTTACGATATTGACCTTGGTTACGATACCTCGATGCACTTCTTGACCTTGATCTTGAACGGAATTCGCTGCGTCAATACTTTTTCGTCATCGTTTTCGTCGCGTAGTTCAGCGATTTCAGTTTTCATATGTGTTAGCTGATTTGCAAGTCTAGTGACCTCGTTAACTTCATTACTTAAGTTTTCAAATATCCGGTCTGCCATCTCACTATTTTTTTGGGTGTTGCGTTTTCTAAAACAGTTTGTACTTGTAGTCATCTCCTTGTTTCTGTGCGGCGACTATAGCTTCGGAATGGGTAAACCATAATTTGGGTTGGTCTTGCCTGAAGCGCGGGATACGTTCCGATATGTTTCTGGCGGCAACTTCAGGTTCCAATGTAACAGGATTGACTGGAGCACGTAGAGCCATTTTCCTTTTTATTTCTGGTCGGGTCCTCAAAACTTCTTGCTTGATTGGCTGCGTGACTAACTTCGGGGTCACCACTTATTACGACCAGGAAAGGGTTGATAGAGCAAGACACGATTACATCTTGAGTGACAATTTATTAACAAATAGAAATAGTTTATATAGTAAAATGTACGTGTATAATTAACCTTGTTAGCAATATCTTATCTTAATTTTATCAAGCACGTTTAATAGATATGAATATATTCAATCTCTGTGGGTCACGTCTGAGGACGCCACAATTATTATGCCTAGTCATCCCATAAGTATTGTTAACCATAGAGTAACTTTAAGAAAAAAAAAAATTTCCAAATAAAATTATTTGTTACTTTTACAGTTTGTGAATATAAAACAGTTTAAAACATGAAAATCTTATTCGAAGTGATCTCCATTCACTGCGATATATTCCTTTAAACGTTGAGGCCACTTATCAATAGAAGCACGCACTCTTTCCATAAGAAAATTACTCACAAAAAATGTATAATACCTACCTAGTGACTTATTTTTTTAATTCTTCCAAGTGTACAATATTTAAGTTTAATCTGCAATTTCCTTTATAATCTGATGCAACAGGCGCGTGTGCGGATCGTGAACGTGACGAAGCAGCAGGTGCGCGTGGCGCTGCGCGCGCCGCCGCCGCCGCTGCACGTGATGCTGTGCGGGCCCAGCCCGCTCAACCTGCGCGCCGGCGCCACCGGCATGTTCGAGGTCAGCGCCGCACTGCGCGCTCAGGGCCCTGCGGGGACGACAAACGCGGCAACCCGACGCGACGCGATTCGAAAATATCAAGTTGTGACTTCCATGCAAAAACATAGAAAGCGCCAGCTGCTTCTCTTTGCGGGCATACTGTAAAAGTCAGTTAAGGGTAGAGGTTTTACTGGCATTTTTGCGGGCGATACGCTGATCCCCTGTCACTGCAATAGTCAATGTCCATCAATATTATACCTTCAAATTTGTCAAATGTGACATCAGATGGTTTTGCAGCCTCTGTTTTTCTGCCAACCTCATAATGGATACAGGTATGAAGTTATGTACATACGTATGGTTTATTGTTCAGAAATGTTAACTATTTAAAAAGTTTTTTTTTTACCATCGTTTTTAACGTTTACATGGATCCATGATGGCATTTCGTAGCAATATCCGTTTGGAACTATAAGTTAGTGTTATGTTTGTGACTTTTCATCGAACCAATTTTCATAAATTATGTTTCTATCGTTGGTTAATTGTACTTTTTTTTTCAGATATAATATTTACAGACTGCAACCGAATTGTGTATACTACCTTGGAAGATCGCGCGTATGCATACTGTGTGTGTACGGGAGACTGGGTGGTATACATTATTTTGTTGCAGTCTGTACATATTACTGGTATACAGGGTCTCCCAAAACTCAACGTCAAGCCGAAACAGGGTGACAGCATTGACTGTAACCATCATGAGAATAATCTCATGCAATGCCGTTTGAAAATTATGGGCATTTAAAGAAAACCTAGAATTTTGGTCTAACTGTAACCATTTTTCGGTTATTGTGGTTAATTTTGATTATTTTTGTTCATTTAAACTTTGGAACCTTAACCCTGAATATCATTTCTAGAACCTAAGCCAAAAATAATGACACAATTGCCCCAAGTTTTTTAGAATTAAGACTATTAATTTTTTTTTTTTATAATTTGTTGACTTTGAAAGGCCCTTCTTTAAAAACATGTATTAAAGTGCCTTGGTAAGTACCATTAAAAGTTTGCGCATTTGATCAGGGTTGTAAAATGGTGGTACAATATTTGTTAGTTTACGTTAAACGTCTAATCCACCTTCCCGGATATTCTTGGTCAAGGAAATCTCTAACTTGCACTACGTAATGCGCTGGGCAGCTATCTTGTTGATACTACATGTGGCAACGATCTGTTAATAGTATGTCCTCTAACATACTTCGTGATTCTCTTTTGAGAAGATGTAGAGTGTGTATTGAGGCAGATGGTAGACAGTTTGAACTTTTATTGTAATAAAAAATATTATTTCCCTATGTAACTTTTATTCCAATAAATCTAAACTAACCTAGGTCAAGAATTTTAATAAGTTTATTGATTTTACTTACTTTTGTTCACTTTGGCAAAAGTGACGTCACCATCTTTCTCGCTTGCTCATGGCAAACATGTCCACTTTCCATCTCTCTCATCGTTTTGGCGTAAAATTGAGAGCTTGTGCGTATAACAAACATTAGAACTGAATAAAATGGGTTAGCAATAATCGTGTTACTTGAGGTTTTTATTTTTTTACTCGTTTTTTTATTATGTAACTAACAAGTGTTGTACCATTTTACAATTCTGATTAAATGCGCAAACTTTTAATGGTACTTGCCAAGGCACTTTAGTACATTTTTTTTAAAGAAGGGCCTTTCAAAGTCAACAAATTATAGAAAAATTAAATTCGTAGTTTAAGAAATAGTCGTGATTCTAAAAAATCTTGGGCATTTGTGTCATTGTTTTTGACGTAGGTTCTAGAAATTTTATTTAGAATTAAGGTTCCAAAGTTTAAATGAACAAATTTAATAAAAATTAACCACAATAACCAAAAAATGGTTACAGTTTGACCAAACTTCTAGGTTTTCTTTAAATGCCCATAATTTTCAAAGGGTGCGGTCTATTTGGTAGAAACTTGATACTCCGAAACCTATTTGGGATAACTGACTTCGCAGAAACTTCTTTAGTCGATCATTAATTAGGCATAAAAAATATTTGACATAAATATTTTTAGGCATAATGTGCTTATGACCGAATTTAGAATGGCATACATTTAAGATAGTAGAATTTTTATTGGCATATTTACCTTTGGCATAGTTAAAATTTTGTATAATATCATTTAGCATAACGTTCATTTAGAGTACAGATTATTTGGCATACTTTGACTAGGCATACTATGAAGATGATAGAATTTCAATTAGAATAATATAGATTGGGTTACTTTCTTCTTTAAAAATGCGTAGGTTAGGTTAGGTTAGTTTTGTGACCCTAGGTGAGTAGTGAGAACTAGGTGCAGCCGCACACCGGTGGCTAAACCTAGGTGTAGCCTAATCACAACCCCCTTAACCACGACCCCTTAACCTGGCTTTGCCATAGTTACCATCGACTCAAGAGTGTATATAAAAAGCCGAGCGTAGCGAGGCGACGATCATCCGAGCGCAGCGAGGTGATCGGCCACCACAACCCCGAAATGGATACACCTAGGTTTAACCACATGTGGCCGGCTGCACCTAGTTTTAGCCGGCTAAAAGTATAAAAGATGATTCTTGCTGTAAGCATTATGCGAAATGATGGTTCTACTTTTAAATTGTTATGGATAAGAAATATATGCCATAAGATGAATCTGGTTTTGAACTTTCTGTGATGTGATGATTATACATTGTGATTATTATGGATACCAAAATTATGCGTACAGATAATTCTGACTTACAGAATTATGGGTTTCAATGTATGCTAAATGAGTTAATGCCCAACGATATTCTGCGAAAAGAGGTTTATGCTATTAGTTGTTATGCAATAAAAAATTATTACTTAAAAAGTTCTACTATAATAGGTGTACCCATTTTCAAACGGCATGGGATACATTTTTTTTCAGATTTTTCTCATGATGGTTACAGTCAATCCTGCAGTGCTAGCACGGATCTTTTGTCGATCGTAAGTTTACGAATGCTCGTATAGTATGGAGTCGGTTGCAAGTTTTTAGTAACAATGTAATTTTTTATTTTACAGTTATTTAAGAGTAGAACCTGTTAACAAACATTCAAAATTAACAAGGAACACATTTATTTAAGCTGACCGTGCGGCAATGGATAGATTTCAATTATTGCTTGCAAAACCGTCTCCATACTATACGAGCATTCGTAAACTTACGATCGACAAAAGATCCGTGCTAGCACTGCTGTCCAGGCTTGACGTTGAGTCTTGGGACACCCTATATAATCGTTCACAAATGCCTTAAGAAATAAAGCAAAACAATCTATTAAATCTTTTATTGAAGCACGTAGAAAACATGCCCTCAGATCTGTGGTCCTCCTGTTTTAAAAAGTGATTCGATCACACGAAAAAATATTTGAATTGCAATTTTTTAAGTAACGAAAAACTTTTAGTGTGACTTACGCAATAATAGATGGAGATAAAAGCTACGTGTTCTGTGCGCGGCAGGTGCAGTTCCGGCCGCGCTCGGTGCTGTCAGTGCGCGACGAGGTACGCGTGCGCGCGTCGCTGGGCCGCGCGCTTGCCGTGCGCGTGTACTGCTACATGGAGCCGCCGCAGCTGCACAGTGCGTAGCGCCGCCGCCACCGCTATTCACACATTTTTTTGATTTTAATTTATTTTCTTTTTGAATAGTAAATGATCAAATCAAATCATATTTATTGCTTCAATGTATGGTACAATAAAAAACAAAATAAAAATTTTGAAAAACCCACGACGCCACGGTTAAAAAGTAATTGAAAAAGAATAAAATAATTTAAAATCCCCCGACTGAAATGATTTATGTGACGAGAGATAATTAACGTGAAAAGCTTTTTTAAAAGTTCACTTGATCTCACACAGAGTCGGTCATATTATGAACAACATACTATTCGTTTTCATAGCACTTCCCTACACTTACCTATTCGGCCCTCGACGGATTTTCTTGATCTTCTTATAAAGTTCACAGGGAGTTGAATACCTATGTTATTGCGACATCTACATCTTCGAGAACCGAATAGGTAAGTGTAGGGAAGTGCTATGAAAACGAATAGTATTGTTCATAATATGACCGACTCTGTGTGAGATCAAGTGAACTTTTAAAAAAGCTTTTCACGTAAATTATCTCTCGTCACATAAATCATTTCAGTCGGGGGATTTTAAATTATTTTATTCTTTTTCAATTACTTTTTAACCGTGGCGTCGTGGGTTTTTCAAAATTTTTATTTTGTTTTTTATTTGAAACTTTTTAAAGAGCATAATATAGGTACCATACATTACATTACACAACAACTCGTTCCTCATCAGCCCTCTAATGTCCCCATCACCGCTGGAAAACCCATGTAGTTTATGCCAGTAGCAAACCAAGGAAACAGAAGAAAGCCCATAAAAATTTATTTATAATCCAAACCCATCACTGATTAATTTTTTTCTATAATTTTTAGTTTCTATATCACCCAACATAATCTGCAGGAGTTCTTACCGTAACACCTAACTTAGAACATGCACCAATCAAATCATGTAACATGCAGCGCCCCCTGGCGAGTTGTTACAGTAACACCTATCTAAGAACATGCACCAATCAAACCCAAAGCGATCACTGAAAGCCAAATTTTAATCGGACCAATGGTTTTGCAGAATTAATGGTTGTTATTACAAACAAATGTTTACTGCAGCGCCCTCTGATGAGTTGTTACCGTTAAACCTATTTAAGAACATTGTACCAATCAAATCCAAAGCGATAATTGAAAACGGCATTCAAATCGGACCAATGATTTGCAAACAAATATTTACTGCAGCGCCCCCTGGTGAGTTGTTACCGTAACACCTATCTAAGAACATGCACCAATCGAATCCAGAGCGATTACTGAAAACCGCATTAAAATCGGACCAGTGGTACTGGAGATAAATGGTAACATTGGTTTGCACAAACACCCTCTCACCCCAAACGCATATACATACCGTCTCCGTTCCGTCGTGGGTAAAAAGGTGGTTATACTATGATACGTTCCTTATACAAAACTGTCTAACAGCATGCAAACTTTTTAGTTGGGTAGGTATACAAAATAATTAATTTGAAGAATGTGTCACGCATATAGGTTAAACATCATTGACATAATTAGTCTACATAACATTTCTAAGATTGAATTCATCGTTTATATAATTGTTACTATGAAGAATAAACTTAACATAAATTAAGAATTATTACTATATCATTAACATGGGTTATTTATAACAATTACAGTATCGATTAATATTTTTTATGTTCAAAATATTCTTTCAGGCTATAAAAACACTTATCGATTAACCATTTATGGCGGGTTTCAATATTATGAAAACTGTTCGTTTTGCCTACGAACAATAGAATTCACTACCAAAATGCCTTTCTATATTCAAAATCTTAAATCTAAACCACTGCTTACGAACTGTTTGACTGTAATGGGTTGCTAGGTTACATTTGACCATTTACAAAATAAGTCATTATATCTAGCCAACGACGACGTAACAAGTTATTAATTTAAACCAATGAGGTAAAGGTAGCATGGCAGTCTGCTGCGGCCAATAAGGAGTTATGTTTTCATTACGTATGACCAATTAAAGAATAGGTCATTTTATCTAGCCAACGACGTAACAATTTATTCATTTAACGAAATGTCCTATCAAATATCTGTCAACATATCAATAATCCAGTTTTCTCTTTCTAACTTATCTAGAACTGTTTTTGGAAAAAAGGACGAATATTATTGAATTACATAATTTTTCTTTTAAATATTTACTTTGACGTCATAAAAATGTGATTCAACCAATGGCAAAATTAGTCGAAGGATTGGCGTTTCGTTTTACGTAAGCGGTTAAACGCAATTATTAATAAAAAGCTCTAAAAACATACTATAATATATTTATCGAATACTAAAACATAGCAAACATAAATTGAATAAGTTTATATATTTATTTAGTTCAAATATCATACAAATAATTTGCGAATGCGTGATTTCTATAAATCACATATCACCTATTTTCTTGGAAGAACGTCACGCAAGGAGGGCCCATGCCAAATTTGAGAACTTACAGCCCGTAGCTAGTAGATATTGTGAAACGCTACTTTTTTCCTACCAGTTTTGTACCTGTACCGGTTACGCATAGCAGTCAGTTGAATATTGAAACCCGCCATTAGTCATTTCAAACTTAAACTTATTTAGTGGCATTAACTTTAACTGTCTTCGTAAAGCATTGTAAATTTTAACGCACATTGCATAGCACTGGTTGGGATAAAGCTGCAATTTCGGTGCTTCTTTATAAACTAATCGGTCTCCATGACGTGTTGCTCTAGTAACCGTTCTCTCAACATCTCTCGCGCGAATAAAAAAGTGCATACCTATTACATTTTACAAACAATGAAAATTCAAAGATATACATGCATGGAAGTGGCATGATATGAAGTAATTTAAATAGAGCTTTACATGATTCGGTTGGTTTTTTCCCTAGCATTGCTCGTAAACATTTTTTTTTGCCACAAAAGTTTTATAAGCTTCACATGAGTTTCCCCATATCAGTAGCCCGTATCTAAGATTTGAAGCGACGTATCCGTGGTACGCGTCAGCACTGTTGACTGAGAGCATGTTTTACGAAGACGACTTAAGACATACACGTAGCTATTCAGTTTGTTGCGGACCTGTTGTATGTGCATTTTCCAGTTCAAGTTTTTGTCAATATTAACTCCAAGAAATTTCACAGTTTCTACTTCATTTATATTTGTATTAAATTTAATGAACTGGGTTTTAATAAGGTTCACATGAAGATTATTATTTAATAGCCATTCCATAATTAATTCAATAGTATTGTTAATTTCATCTTGATAATTGGTAGTAAAATTGCAGTTTTTCGTTTCATTGTTTTTGGAAAAAATCACAGCTATGTCATCCGCAAACAGAAAGTATTTATGTTCTGTCAATTGTGGCAGGTCGTTTATGTACAAGAGAAATAGAATTAGCCCAAGTACACTTCCTTGAGGCATACCATTAGAACTTTCCTTAAAGTCTGAGCGATGTGTAACAAGTTCAGATTTCTCATTTATAGATTGTATTTCAACACATTGCTGTATCTTGGAGAGGTATGTCTTAAACCAATTTAATGCAGTACCTCGGATGCCATAGTTCTAACTTTTGGAGTAATAATGAATGTGAAACGAAATCAAAGGCACGCGTCATGTCAAAAAATACAGCCGTTGTTTCTTTTCTTGCGTTAAAGTTATTTTTTACCTCGTTAATTAGTTCCGATTGTTCCTTACATATAATGTCAAATTTTGAAATAGACCGTATTAACCTCTTCTTCATGGCTTTCTCAAAAACTTTTGAAAATATTGTTACTAATTATATGGGTCTATAATTGCTTAATATGCTTTCTTCCTTTCTTCAGAAAATGATAAATTTATTATATGAGCTAAAGGTTTTGCTATTTCATAACCAGAAAACTTTATCACTTTAGTACAAATGCTATCAAAACCAACAGCCGATGTATTCTTTAAAGTTTTAATGATCAGATCAACTTCTTCTGGCGTAACTGGTTCTAGAAACATGGTTTTGCTTATATGTGTCGTGTTTGTGTTATGGCAGTGTGTTGTTCCAGAATTAGTAAGATTAGTGTAAAATGAGTTAAATGCTTCTGCTTTTTCTTTCGGATTTGTATGTATTTTGTCACCATTGTTTATTTGCTCTATTAAGTTTTCTGTAATATCGCTTCTTTTATCATTTATAATTTTCCAGGCAGTTTTGCATTTATTTTTGTTGTTATTTAATAAATTATGATTATGATTTTTTTGAGATACGATCTTTGGAATTCCCTTTTTTCTATATTGTTTATTTATTTTTCTACCCCAGATCTGATTTTATTGGTTAAGTCTCTCCTCGGATGTTCATGTTTTAAGTTAATATTTTTATTACATTCTCTCTACATTGTCTTCTATGTTTTGAAACTATTATTTAGTTTAGCCTGGTGCACAGCTCTGAATGAATCCCTCCCTTAAAACTTGGTTAAAAAACTTCTTATTTTCTGCAGTACATATGTATGATGAAATTACAGTGGGGACATGCGTATGAAAGAAATTAGTAAGTTTAAATTGCCCATGTTTTAACACGTGTTCAAAAGTGCATGAATTATATTAATGGTAATACTTAAATTTGTAAACAATGAATCGTGAAATCATCCTTAAGCGCGTTGCATTGGAACCGTAACTTGCTACTCCAATAAAATCGTATCAAGTCTTGGTATGTATGGTAATCATAGGTACTTCTCTATTGAAGAGGCATAATCCACGATAAAAACAAGCGAGTATTGTACTTCCATATACAATACCGTGATTAAATCCTTTGATATGGTAAAGAATGATTTGCCATTGCCGCATGTGCATATTTTCAAACATATTTTATTTGTTATTTTATTAAAACCTACAGTGCGTTAAATAGTTATTTGGTATAAAATGCACGGTAATAATATCAAGGATGTTTATTAGTTTCACATTGAAATAATGCTGATGCCGTGATACCGCCAGTACTGGTGGGCGGCGCGGCGACGACGGCGCACGGGCGCGGCGCGGGCTGCGCGGGCGGCCCGCGCGACGAGGTCATCGACCTGGGCGCGCGGCTGCTGGGCGACGAGCACGTGGCGCCGCTGCTGCTGGCCGCGCGCGCGCCGCACGCCGACTTCTTCATCCTCACGGAGGACGAGTGGCTCTCCGCCACCATCAGCGTCAGTGCTGTGTTCATACTATTTGCCGTAAACTAAAACTTTTTTTAGGGCTAAAAGAGCTCATTTATTTTTGAAAATACAAGGTTAATGTTTAAAGCGTTATAATATTTGATTAAAGCATTTTATCATACTTATTTTTGTTTCTTACAATATAAAGAAGTCCTGATGGCACCTAGTATAATTAAAGGTCCTCAAGAAGCTATAGCCTCATAATAGGCCCTGTAGGTTACACATTTTAAACTATTTCAACTAAAATGATTGTTACAATGTAAATTAGAGTGGGCGCGGTGTCCGCAGGAGGCGGCGCTGCGCGGCGCGGTGGAGGCGGCGGGGTTCTCGCTGCGGCCGGCGTGGTGGCGCGGCGGCGGCGCGGCGCGCGGCGCCGTGTGGGGCTCGGTGCGGTGCCGCGCGGCGGGCGCGGGGCTGCACGTGGCGGCGCTGCGCGTGCTGAGCTCCACGGCCGTGGTGCGCGCGCTCACGCTGCTGGCCGACGCCATCATGTACAGCGCCGACCACGTCAGCATCGAGGTGCGCCGCGCGACCGCCGCGTGTCCTGCTTTTCAATCTTCTGTAGCTTCTTATAGATGGTACTAGCTTTTGCCCGCAACTTCGTACGCGCATAAACATTGTTTATATTTAACACAACCAGTCATTGAAGAACCTTTATATCAAGTATTACATTCATGCACAGAAGAAATAATTGTTCATACAAACTAAAAAGTCCAATATTTCGGGTTCCCGTGGGAATGGCGGGAACTTCTTTCATAACACTAACAGTTACTCACTGGGGAACCTTTGTACTAAGTATCACATCTGTGCACTCATGGAATTTTGTTTTTCATACAAACTATAAATCGTATATTTCCCGTTCCCGTGGGAATTTCGGGAATTCCTTTCATAGTTTCACTCTTTGAAGAACTTTACGCCAAGTATCACAACCATGCACTCAAGAAATAAGATTTTTCATACAAACTAAAACGTCCAACCCCTTCCCGTGGGAATTTCGGGAATTCCTTACATTTTACAAACATTCACCTAGTGAATAACCTTTATACTAAGTATCACATCCCTGCACTCGAGGAATAAGATTTTTCATACAAACTAAAACATCGTATATTTCCCGTTCCCGTTGGAATTTCGGGAATTCCTTTCATAACACAACCAGACATATATTGAAAAACCTTTACACCAAGTTTCACATCGGTGCCCTCAAGGAATAAGATTTTTCATACAAACTAAAAAGTCCAATTATTCCCGTTCCCGGGGGAATTTCGGGAATCCTTCCTTAGTGCCCCCTACATCCCCTAAAGAATGTATGTTATAAATTTCAGCTCACTACGCCCAGTAGTTGCTGCTGTACGTTGTCTGTCAGTGTTTCGTAATCGAACTTTATAATTTCTCATTTCAATTTCAATTTGGACATTTTTAGTCTCGTTCTGTATTTGTTAAAAGCAGCGAATAATCCTTGCCTATTTGAAATACACCAATCGCGAGTCTTTATTTTGAGACTCACACAACCGGCCAATCGTAAGCCAGCATTCAGTGGTCGCTGTCAAACGAAAGAGATTCTAGAATTCTCCTGAGAGGAGTATTCGTTCTTCTCAGATCTTGAAAATCAGACCGAGACATAGCAACTGCAAAACTAATAACTATTTTATCACAGCCAGTTTATCGAAGTGGTTTCCAAGCGAATAATAAGCATTCTAATCTAATGAAAAGGATATCTATCATATGCACTAAAGGGGCCCCTAAAAGACTGTGAGGAATCGATGAAATTAGCATCGTAGATTAATTCGGAATCCCTGACACTACTAATAATTAATCTAGATTACACTACCTCATTATTACCTGACGGTAAGTGAGTCCAAGATGAATTTATGAGCTGGTCTCCGTGGGGCAGTGGTCTATATGCTACTACATTAACCGTGAGGTCACGGGTTCGATTTC
The DNA here is from genome assembly GCA_944452665.1 of Stenoptilia bipunctidactyla. Lineage (NCBI taxonomy): Eukaryota > Metazoa > Arthropoda > Insecta > Lepidoptera > Pterophoridae > Stenoptilia > Stenoptilia bipunctidactyla. The sequence continues at coordinate 153,619 of OX101732.1, forward strand.
TGCACGGAACAAGAAAATAAGAAGGTTCCGGTTGTAGGCGTACTTGTATGTATTTTCTAGGTTCCCCCCTTTTTTGTTACATGGTATTTTGTTACGTAGTATCTCATAACACAAAATTAACTTTTTTTACTTTTGTCTTATTATTATTTGATTAAGGATCTACATTGCACATCATTTTGCTTAGCACAAGCTCAGCTTGGTGCCAAATAGTGGTTGCTTCGATGATTTTGAACCTGTGGTTAAAACTAACCACAGCTACTATCACATTGATCATGTTAGCTTAATCCAAAGTATTAATTTATGAAGTAGATATAAATAATTTGTCACAACATAAGTCATCGTTTGCTCAGGGACAAGAAAAGAATTTTAGCATCACGGCGGAGAGCGACGCGGGCTGCCAGCACTACGTCAACCTGGGCGAGGCGTTCCCCGGCGACGACGTCGGCGCCACCGTGCAGCTCGTCAACCACAGGTGCGGCCCGCGCCCGCCCATTGTGCTGCCTTTATTTACAATCTAAATAACAGTAGAGCATTTTATATACCATCATGTCCCTTAAATTTGTATCTTCAACTTCTTCACGTTCTGATATCACATTTCCTCGACATGGCTTGGTCCTGCGCTGCGCACATCCCGACTAGTTTGCCCTGCACCCAATCAAGTCCGGCAACAGTTGCGGGTTCGGCACTCAGGAACTATCTTGCCCTACCAGTCATCCTACAAGTTATTGCCCATTGCCATTTCAACATCGGCCTTACTTTTTGATAATAACCAAAACAATTTTAATAATTCTCAAATTAAACGTTATGTCGATACGTCATGTAAGTTTACATTATAACAATAAACTTATCACCACTAGTATTTTAGTACATCGTATTGAAAAAGTCAATCCTTTCAGCTCGGTGTGGTACGCATACCGCTGGGAGACGCGGCCGTGGGGCGTGTGCTCGTGCGACGACGCTGACGACGCCAGCGGCCTCAGCGAGGGCGAGGTGCGCAGTGCAATGTCCACCATGGTTTTACTTACTTCTGATACTGATACAGCTTTTAACAAATAATTATTTATTTTTATTCAAAAATCATAGCATACATTATAATATAATATCAAAATTATGTTACATTTTATTAAAACTCAGCTAGCGTCCAGCTTCACAATTATTCAGTTAGGTATCCATAACTGAATATTTGTGAATCATTTCACCTTGTAAAAATCGTGAATAATATTAAAAAAATATTAATTATCTAAATTTATTTATAAAGTTTATTATTTCTTACTTATTAAAAATATATCGACATATTATGAATTTTGCGTACCACAAACCCTGATTGCAGTTATCGAGCGTATTGTCCCCGGCAGGTGTGGCGCGCGCGCGACGCGGCCACGGTGCAGGCGCAGCCGGCGCGCGCCACGCTGCCGCCGCGCTCCGCCACGCCCGTGGCGCTGACGGCGCGCGCGCCGCGCGACCCCAGCCCCGCCCTGCACCGCGCCGTGCTCGTGTGAGCCTCACTTCTGTCGTGCATATGCCATACCTTTTTATTATGCTGGATGCCATAACGAAATCAATTGAGGAAAAATGGAAGCCATTTTTGTATTCAAAAACTGTCATCATCATCCATCATCCACAGCCTGTAGACGTCCACTGCTGGACATAGGCCTCCCCCAAGGTCTTCCACGTCACTCGGTCCCGCGCCGCCCTTATCCAGCGTCTACCGGCGACTTTGACCAGGTCGTCGGTCCATCGTGCGGGGGGCCTGCCTACGCTGCGTCTCCCAGTACGTGGCCGGCACTCGAGAACTTTTCTGCCCCACCGGCCAAAAACTGTATTTTTTTTAAATTAATAAACTTGACTGTATAACTAATACACCTATTAACAGACATATTAACACAAGAAGATTTACAACTACATACTGTAGTGACTTAAAACTCCGACTGAGGGTCAGTTAATAACAACAAGCCTAATCGTCTAATGCTTTCATTATTTTCCGTGTAGGTATTTTAGAATAAAATCTGAAACTAAATACATAGTTCTCAAATGACTATAATATATTTGGTACTGTGTTGTGTCGCAGCTTGATCCTGACGGCGGTGCCGACGGTGAGCGTGCCGCCGGAATGCGCAGAATTTATCTTGGAACCGGTGAGCCCGCAGCCACAATGCTTTAAGCACAGTACAGATATCTACAGTAATTCAACTTCATACAAACGGACGAAACGCGAGCTATATCTGCGTGGCTTGATCTCGGCATGCGGCCAGTCGCGAGTGTCTGTATACTGAAATAATAATTGTTGATTGAGTTTCACTTTAATATGCGGATTGTTTATACTACAAAATTTAATAATACATCTTTTCGTGTGTCTCATATCTGTGGGCCGTATCTGTTGAAATATTAAATTCTATTATAGATGTAATAGCTCCTTGCCTTGTTGAAATATTTAACAACTGTATTATTAGTGGGGAGTTTCCTGATTTAATGAAGCATAGTAAGGTTATTCCTTTATTTAAGTCGGGTAGCACTATAGACCCTGCTAATTTTAGACCAATTTCAATTCTACCTACATGTAGTAAAATTTATGAAAAAAATATTCTTAATCAACTCTTGGCCCATTTCACCAATAACAATTTACTTCATAATAAACAATTTGGATTTACAAAGGGCCGTTCAACAACTAATGCAGGTGTTGAACAATTTGAAATAATCACTGGTGCCTGGGAGAGGTCACAGGATGCTCTAGGTGTATTTTGTGACCTATCTAAGACATTTGACTGTGTTCAACATGACACTCTCGTCAGGAAACTCCACCACTTCGGCATCAAAGGCCTTAAACTTTTGAATTCATATATAATTGATAGAATTCAGAAGGTTAAGGTAAACTGAAAAAGGTCGGCTGGGTCGGTTGCGAGAATGGGAGTGCCTCAAGGATCAATTCTGGGCCCATTTTTGTTTCTAGTCCATATAAATAATCTACCCTATATGGTAGGCAATAATCATGAGACTGTATTGTTTGCTGACGACACATCATTAATTTTTAAAATGATTAGACAGAAAATCAACTACGACGATGTAAATAATGCGCTCGCAAATTTTGTTCAGTGGTTCAATATAAATAATCTAGCTCTTGTAGTCGATAACAATTTTTGATTTTATAGTCTATTTCTTTTGAAAAACTTTTGTAACCCAACAGAATGTTTGGTGGAGATTAAATATCATTAACTTTACAAGTGATACCCTGTTAATTTCTTAGCTCGAAATTCTCCCTTTTTATTATTTATATATTTTTATTTATTTATATTTATTTATTTACACTTCAGTTTATAAAGGTACAGTAAAAGAAAAAAGAACACTTACATTAAACATAAAAACTTGGCGGTCTTATCGCTGAGTAGCGATTTCTACCAGACAACCATGGTAGAAATCAGACATTTCCTGTAGGTACTAAAATCCTTTGGCAGAGGTTTTCTGTTTTTACGTAGGTACGGTACAGAAGGCTGCAGATCAAACGTTCCAGACTTGTCAACAACCTTAATTATGCCCTCGACATTAAGTTAAAAATCAGTTGTAGAAATTTAACCGAGATTTTTATCCTTTTTCTTTACGCGCCGGATATGTCCAAGCCACAGTCAGTCTGGGAAGAGTTCTGGAATAATTTCAGAGATGTGCTTGGGAGATGTGAAGACAATGTAAGGATTATTATGTTAGGCGATTTTAATGGCTGGGTGGGTGTAAAGCGTGATGGGTATGAAAGAGCTTTAGGAAAGTTTGGTGATGAAAGGGTGAACGATAATGGAACTGGTCAGTTAGATGTGTGCTTGGATAGAAAGCTTGTGGTGACTAACATAATATTTAGTCACAAAATGATTTACATGTATACTTGGCAGAGGCAGTCTGAGAGAAGTGTGAATGACTTTATTATCGTGGATGAACGGTTAAGAACGAAAGTGAAGGATACCAGGGTGCACCGTGGAGTGAATGTAGGAAGTGACCATTTTCATATGGTGTCACGAATGGCAGGTCTGCTAGAAAAATGGCGACTTCGCCCACGGGTACGTATGCCTGGAAAAAAAAGTCAAAAATTTGCAAGAAGAGACTGTCCGTGAGAAATACAAGTTAGAATTGAAAGAAATTCTAACTTGTATTTCTAAAATTATGCACCTAATTTAGGTAAAGCAATACCTAAATTAGGTGCATAATTTTACTTATTATTATTGTAAATCAACTATTATTATAAACTGCCACCTGTAAAATTATGTTTGCAATAAAGTATTGAGTATTGAGTAATGACAGGTTAGGACCGCTATTGAATGACGAAGATTGCGAGATAGAGGAATATTGGAGTAAATTTAAGAATGGTTCTACTTGCATCCTCAGCTTCGGAATTGCAACAAATGGTCACTGTGATTTATGAGTCGTTTAAAAGAAAAGGTGTGAAAGTGGATGTTGGAAAGACGAAAGTAATGGTTATGGAGAGGAATGAAGATATGACGGAATTCAATATTATGATAGGAGACAAAAAAGTGGAACAAGTGAAAGAGTTTGTATACTTGGGGTCCTTGTTTACAAGAGATGGGAAGTATACTTGATAATGGCAAGCAAAACTGTATCAAATAAGGCTCGTCTTGCCGTACTTGAGGGAGTTTTGGCGCCAACGTTTATGTATGGTAGTGAATCTTGGGTGTGGCAGAAGAGACATGAAAGTAGGATTAATGCTGTGGAGATGAGAGCTGCGGATTGAAATAGGGTGTAGTGACTAAGATTGAAAAGGGTATGCTACGGTGGTTTGGGCATTTGTAAAGGATGAGTGAAAGTAGATTTACGAAAGAGGTGTACAGAACAAGAATGGATGGTGTTGTTGGAAGGGGCCGGCCTAGGTCAACGTATGCCGATCAAATTGGCGACATTTTTAAAAAGGGCCTAGTCAAAAGTACCCGTAACCGGCGATCATGAATGAAAATATTGATGAACGTGGAAGAAGCGAAAGAGGTATGTCTGGATCGCAGCAATTGGTGTTCCCTTGTCTCTGCCTACCCCAAGGCGTGAGGTTATTTATGTTATGTAGAAATTTAACAGGTTAGGAATGCTTGATCTGCTTCTAACGAGATGAGTATCATCTTTGAAAAGGTTTTGGGATAAGTCTGTGTAGCAGCTGTCGGTAAACAGCGTACTGCCTATTTGTAGATTTTTTATACAATAAGGATGAGACGTTTATCTTCCAAGTAACCTGATGGTTAGTGAACATGAGACTAAGGTGGTACACGTTAATCCACAGGAATACTTATATTGGGTGCGCCAAAGTTCACCTAAATTTTCAACTCCGAAAATTGTAACTCTGAAAATGTTCTTCCTAACATTTTTCATCCTAACAATCACAATTCTTAACTACTCTGTCTCTAATGTTTTAATTCCGAATCATTCAACTTTATATTGTCGGTAGCAATAAACATCTATTATACTATTATTTATTTTCCTATATTTTGTCAACATAACCATCTTTTACACTATTATTGAAAGTCATACCTGTTTTTCTGAGTTTTCGACAACTTTGGCTTTCTTCTTGGACTCTCCTTAAACCACGTAGTCTTATTGGATCGACCCTAGAGTGTTTTTTATAAAGCCGGAGGCGCGGAGGGAGAGCAGCAATTTGCTGACCGAAATTTAAACTCGATGTTACAGTTACGCCTAAGAGCCCTAGGTGGTCGGTGATGGGGACAGCTACATTTTGGAAAGTGGAAGTTAATATGAAGGTGCTCTTTTTTGCGGAGAATAGACGCGCCTCTGTTTTGGACGCGTTGAATTTGACCAACTTAGACTTGACCCAATCGGTTGACTCATTGACTTTCTCAAATTCTGAATTTCATGGAGGCTCGTTTGCGCATTGGATCTTCCTATAACAGGAATGTCATCAGCAAAGCGGTTTGTTTCTCTCTACACAGTATCCTTTAGCAAGCTCTGTGTGACGCTACATAAAGGTTATAAAACAAGCAACAAAAATACAGTGATTGCTACTGTTACTACGTAAAGCTAGTTAACGAACATAGATTTATGTATTCAAAACCGAATTAAAAACAGTATCTACACCTTGATAGTACGTTTTAGTTGATTAGACCTACTATAATTTGTCAAACTTGATCCCAATTGAGACGCAGTATACAAAACATTACTACAATTTAGCTGGGAATAACCATACCTATGTGTGTTTTTATGTTAACCAAAATAATCTGCAGTAGTTCTGTATTTTACTGCATTTTAGTCGGTTTATAATGGTTAAGGTATGTTAAGTTTTCACAACTAAAGCGCGGCTAGGTTCGAGTTTGCTGTTGGGAGTTCGTGACAATTAATAAAGTTTTTCTGATTTGCAGTAAATATAACTTATATGGAGGTTAATTTTACTGAATATTGGTTCGGTTTTTTACTGTTTTTGCAAGAATTTGAAACTATCTAAAGAACCGTAAATTTTTTTTGCTTACTGCATTTTAGTTAGGAAGCCTTAAAATTTCACTTGCCGTAAAATTTTTACTGCAATTTAGTTAGGAAATTATGCTGAATTGTTAATTTTATTGCTTTGCAGTAAGAGTAAACTGTTAAATTAAAAACTACCTAGTTGTCCTAGAAATATTTTTTGTATGCGTATGCATTGGGTGAGCACCTTATAGAAATGAATAAAAGTATTTACTATTTAGCAAAAGGCTTAAAATAATTGTAATTTCAATCTACTAAAACGATATAACCAACGATATTTAAAAATGTGTGCTCACCAAGTTCTCGTGTAGTATGGGCCATATCTTCGTATGTAATGTGTGCAGGAAAGTGACAGTAATCGTAAAAACAGTTAAAAGACAGTAAAAACAATGTATAGATAGTGTTTTATAAGACTCTTCTAAAGAGCTAAGAACGTTTAAATTTAGTGTTTTATAGTTAATAGTGTCACATACAAATGTTAGATATAAGAAATAGTGTTTCATAATAGTGTTTTATAATAGTTTTTATAGCCTAAAATAGCTTGATTTGTATTAGGGTTGATTTGGAAATAAAGAGATGGTTTTGAAAGTCTTGTCATTCCCGCACACAGAGAGAGAGATCTAAATAGATAATAGAATTTGTAAATAGTTTTCCAATTAGAAAATAGTAAAATCTAATAAGAATAGTCGAATCTAGTTAGAATCTTATTAGAAAAGTCTAGAAAGGTCGAATTAGATTCGAGCGAGACAGACATATGTGTGTCCCGCTCGCACGCTTGCATTACTCTCTCTTGTGCGGTATCCTTGCGCGCCTGCACAAAATTACTTAAGAATGCGCCACACTCCGCCAGCGAGGCATTCGCAAGGGATTCGCCGAAAAGATCCCGAAGAAAGAAGATCTCCGGAAGAAAGAAGCCTCCGAAGAAAGAAGCCTCAAGCAACAGTGAACAGTGAATCTCTCAAGCCCGAAGACTCTTAATAGAAGCCAGAAGTCACAAGACAGAATACAGAAAAACAGAAGACTGAAGGCAGAATACAGTAATAGAAGAGCGCGGGAAGAGTAATAGAGAGTGCTTGTGGCGTATTCGCGAGTGTTATAGTGCCGCGCGGCTGGACTTCCATGACCGTGTTAAGTGGTGAATTTGCATTTTCCTTTTGCCCCTCGCATCGATTCCAGCTTACAATGTGGGTGGATAGCGCATTCATAGACTACAATCGTAATTAATTCACAGACTATACAGTCCACTGGAGCTATCCCCCACATAATGACTTTGCAAAAACCAAGAGTATACTAAATTTTTGTGAGAATCTATAAAACTAGTGTTTACAACTTCAGTTTCTAAAGATACACAAAAAAAAATTACAATACATTTCTTGTGCTCACCCAATACTCACGTTGGCGGATATTCTTGCCAACTAGCAATTTAATCTCATTTATATTTTTTCTTGTTTTTTAAAAAAATCCTTGACAGTAAATTTTTTAAAAGTGCTCACCCAAACCTCTTATTTTTGTAAAGTGGAAAACTTCTATGAGAATTGAAATTAAACGTTAAAGAAAGTAAATATGACAAGTTTTCGTAATTTTTTTACGAAATGCTCATGTTATGTACGTTTTTGATATTTTTACTTGCTTAAGAGATATACGTTATTTATTGTTTATATGAAATTCTATAGATTAGGGTGTCCACACGTTACAAAATAAAGAGACAATGTGGTTAATGTCTAATATCTTGAAATACGTACTGTATTCAAGTGTGTATTTATTCTGTGTGTATTTATACAACGTAAATTTTTGTTCACGCGAAATCCAGTACTCGGGTTAAATATTTTTGTTCAAAGAATTGTTGTACAAAAAATGGTATTATCTCAAAAACGCAAGTTTCGCCTCTTTTATTGTCTTGCTTTTGAAGCTCTAGTGAGGACAACCTTTTTTTTTGTTAGCGAGGGGGAAATTTTCAAAAGATATCCATCATCTTGAGAACGACGACGTGACGATGGGTTATGTGAGAGTTTCACTCACTAAATAACCCCCGGTGGGCCAGCCTCCACGTTTATAAAGAGACCCTGGGGTCTCCCGAGGAACGCACCGGTGCCTCTTTAACGTTTGCTTTACGCACGTCCTCTTCTTATATTTCCTTCCTGGTGTTGTCCATTCTTGTTTGTGCTCAACCAAGCAGTTCCCATTCTGATAGCCGGTGATGAAACCGGGCACACTGTACCTTTGGATTAGTCGCCTTTTACGACACGCTTTCCCGATGGCGGTAGGGCTATTCTAATGCCGACCCTACGCAGCCGGAGCTGTTGCTTAGAATATGTCTATTTATTTGTGTTTCTATATCTTCTGCTTCGTCTGCCTCTTCGTCTTCTTTCTGGATCATTCCTGTCTCACTCCCTTTAGGCAGTTTCCTTTTGATCATTACTTTTTTACAAAAGTCTACCATTGCCTTCCAAGCGTCTGTAATACTTAGTATGGCTGCTATGACAGTAGTCTGTGACAGCTCCGTTCCTATTTCCCTGATCATGTCTGCACGCTATGATTGCCAGGCTGGGTAATTTTCCAGAGTATGTTGTGCTGTATCAAGATCCTGTGTACAATGATGGCATTGCGTGGTTCTTTCTCGACCTCGAATGTTTAGTTGAAACATAGGTGATGTGCCGTTCTGGTCACGAGGAAACAGTGCAGTGACTACTCTATCTAATTTACTATTGTTCATTGGTGGCATTGTTTCAGTTAGAGGTACAGTTAGAGTACCTACGGACGCAGTTTGCCTAATACCATCTTGTAAGGTCGTCCCCATGGATTTCGATCTAGTCCATCAAATAGTTCACTCCAGCTACGGTTTTTGCGTTAGCTATAGCAACTTTAAGGTTTTAGGTGGCTTGCCGATACACTAAGTAGACACTGGGCGTCTCAGCTTCAGTTTTTAAGCGTCGCTTACGTGTTCTAGTGTACTGACGCCACGCGCACTGGCATACTTCACGTAAATGTGCAATGTCATTTGACCACCAGTACATAGACCTTTGTCTTTGTCACGAGGCATCGAGGTATCGCAGATGGTTGTAATATCTGTTTGTAGTCTGCTAGCTTCATCTTCCGGATTTATCCGTTCTACATTCTGTGCTATTGAAGGCCAGTCTACTGCCTTTGTAGCATGAATCAGGAGGTTTATTAAGTAATTTAAGGCACCATCGCTTGTTATTGTAGCTACCTGAAATAGTCGCTGTTTGTCGTGTTGTGACGCTAAAACGAATGTAGCGGTGGTCGGCGAGTGTAACTGCGTCTTTTTCTACTTTCTATTCTGAGACAAGTGTTGCGGCTGATGAAGATACTCGCGGCTTTTGATGTTCATCTGTTCAACTTCTAAACTAATAATCGTAATTGGAAAAATGAGGTGTCCTTGGAAGCGTCTTGATTGTTCGCTACAGACTACATGACGCCACGTTAAATTGACGACAGCGCCCTCTAGGTGACTTCAAGTAATAACTAAAAAAAATCTACGGTTTCGTGTGGTGTATTAAATTTTTTTTTGTTCGCACAGTTTAGATATATAAACACTATTACTCCAAAGCAAATGAAAAAAATAAAGTTCAAAAACTAAAACCCGACTACTAAAACATGCTCTAAAAAGTAGGAAACAAGTAATAGTCTCCGTTGAAATATTTATATATTTTTATACGTCATACATAATATGTATAGAAATATGTTTAAAAAATAGGCGTGGTGGTATGCCACCTATTAATAGCTAAACAGATTCATTATAATATCTGCGTAAACAAAATCAAAGTGACATACCTTTTGGAGCGTAGTCAGGGATTAGTTTTTAAACTTTTTTTGAATGATAAAAAACCTGGAAATATCACAATAAAAGTTATCCTAAATGTTAACCGGAACACTTGGTTTCACGATGTCAAATTTTATTAAAACCAATCGGGTAGTTTTCGCATGGTGCGTGCACAGATGTTCAAAAAATCTTGCATTATTATCGATATCGTTTACTTATTACGTCCCAATAAGTTTTAAAATATAATCAATTAGCTTTTAACCCACGAATTTGCAATATACATACTACGCAGATACACATGGACACCCTACTCTGTGACAAAAATGTTTTTGTCAGTAAATAAATAATAATAAATAATAAAAATGTTTATTAATTTCAGAAAAGCATAAATTACAAATATTGGCTTAAATATACAAGTAAGGATAGAACATTGGTGCCTAAACTAGGATAATCCTGTTTTTCAGGCTGAAGCTTGCTAAAATAACATAAAAATCATTCAAATTAAATATAACTTCTATAAAATAAAATATGGATCTTAAATACAAACATAGTAGAATCTATTTAACTATTCTTAAAAAATAAAAATAAAATAGGAAATTGTGAAAATTTTAAATCTAAGAGATTTACTTACATAATTATTTCATTATTAAACCTAATTACACATTTATACCTTATAAAAAATTAACTTATAACAGTCAGTAGCATCTCGGTTTCATCGTACGACAATTCCTGGAGGACTGTTTTTATAGCCTTTTTACAATTTCTTACGTTTAAGGGATATATATACACTTAAGCGTTTATTTTGTTATACAATAATGGCCCTAGGAATTTATAAAATCGTGTAGTCAAAGTGTATTTTGCCCCCGTGCGATTTGTGCATACAATATCCTTGCGTCTTTTGTTAGTAGAACTGGTGCTGTATTGAAGTGCTGTGTGCTGTTTAAGTACTGTGTTAGTTATAATAAATAAAATAAAATAAATAATTGTCGGACTGTTAGTACATTGCATGATTTATATAAAAGGTTAGTAGGGTAGAGGTATGGCCTAAAAGAAGCTACCTTAAGAATTGCTCTTTGAGCTCTTTCTACAATAAGTAGAGAGAGAGGTTTTAGGAGCTCCGCCCCAGATCGTAATACAATATGTTATCACAGATTGACACAGGGCGCTGTATAATAGCATGATAAGTTTTGAATCCGCAACTGACCTGATTTTCTTAAAAACGAAAATCAGTTTACGGCTTATATTACTAAGAGCTTCAATGTGATATCTGAAGGAAAGAGTTTCATCAATAATCACACTGAGATATTTTATTTTATCTGTTACTGTAATTGTAGGACACTCACATGCAATGCTAGCAAGGTTATTGCAGCAATGTGCAAACAGGGGTCTATTAGTTAGTGCTACGTGTGATTTCCGCATTGTGAACATAATATATTTTGTTTTGTCTGCATTTAATGTAAGTAGGTGAAGTTTAAGCCAGTTATTCACAATATTGAGGCCATTCTGAGTAAGTTTAAAAATGTCTTGTTCTGAGTCAGCTGAAAAAAGTAAAATAGTGTCGTCGGCGTATGAAATTATTTCACCTTGTACTAGTTGAAGATTACAAAGGTCATTTACGTATATTAAAAATAATGTGGTGCCTAAAATACTACCCTGGGGGATACCGAAGGGGGTGGTTTTTTGTTCAGAACTAACTATATTGCCTAGTTTAACACGTTGACTTCGATTACTAAGGTAACTAGTTAAAATATTTAGCTGATTTCCTCTTATACCTACATTTTCTAATTTATTTAACAGGATGGGAATAGAGACAGTAGGAAGGTAAATAAGAAAATGTGTAAATAAATGACAAAAAAAACATATTGTCTCTTTATTTTGTAACGTGTGGACAATCTACTCTATGGAATTTCATACAAATAATATAATACGTATATCTCTTAAGCAAGTAAAAATATCAAAATGTACATAACATGAGCATTTTGTAAAAAAAAATACGAAAATAGAGATATAGAAGCTTTTCACTTTACAAAAATAAGAGGTTTGGGTGAGCACTTTTAAAAAATATTTCTCAAGGATGCGCAGTTGTAATGGTTTGTTTTATGGTTTACAAAGTCTTGTTCATAGTTTACTAAAACAAGAAAAAATATGAATAAGATTATATTGCTAGTTCGCAAGAATATCCGCCATTTTCATAACATGAGGACTGGGTTTGCACAAGAAATCTATTGTAAAATTTTTGTTATGTATCTTTAGAAACTGAAATTTTAAACACTAGTTAAATAGATGTTTACAAAAATTTTGTACAGTTTTGGTTTTTGTAAAGTCATTACATACGAAGATATGGCCCACACTACCTGAGAACTAGGTGAGCACACATTTCACTTAATATCTTTGGTTATATCGTTTTACAAATTGCAAGATTGAATTTACAATTGTTTTAAACCTTTTACTAAATAGGGAATACATTTTTATTCATTTTTATAAGGTGCTCACCCAATGCACACGCACACATTTTTTTTAAGTAAGCAGAAACCTTATAAAATCCGCTTTCAGAATCACTAATAAAAAAAAACACAAAATGATTATTACTGTACTGTAGTGTCAGGAGGGCAGACATGTGTGAACTAATCCACAAAAAAGCTATTCTAATAATAAGGATAAGGTAAATAAAACTCAATATCCGTTTCAAGACGAGCATGTATATTCAAAAAAATAATTCGCACCCTATGTATCTATTGATAAACTTACATGCGCGCTTTAACATACAAGTGGCGACATCTATCGTTGACATGAAATACTATATACTTATGTGATCAATAATCCTGTCATTAAATAAGCTTTAAGACTTAACATTCCGCCCACCATGGACAGAATGTCCATAATTAACCTTCCTTATACAAATTTATGATAAAAGTATAAAGATCACTTAGTAACCTTTACACTTCTTACTTCTAATAAACTAAACCTTTAATTACAAATCAAATTCATCCAACAACTCGATAACTCTAAATCGGACTGTATTTAAAAATAAAACATAAAACAACCTTGATCAATTGATGTTTGGCTAAACAAAATTGATTTCTATAAACACAAAAAAAATCTAATCAAAAAGTAAACTAAACAATCTTAACTTACTCTCTAAGCAGCATGATTTACTCAAACAGGGTTGTAAATTATAAAACTCATGAGATTCACAATACAATCTTAACCTATACCTATATACAAATAAATGAACCCTTTACCTATGTGTGATTATTACTATTCAGTAACCGGTAAGACACATAACTTAGATATCGGTCTTTTAATCACACTATTTTTACATTTTAGAGAAACGACACGCGTGATTTTGTCCAAACCGAGATGTTTTTCGACTATTATACCGTAGAGCCATTTTGTAGGCGGAAGACCATCCTCCTTTACTAAAACTACATCACCAACCTTTGGTTCCTCCTTGAGTTCAGCCCATTTGTGGCGTTGATAAAACTGAGTTAGATATTCAGTCGACCAACGCCGCCAAAAATCTTGCACTAGTCGCTGCGTAAGCTGCCACCGCCTAAGTGTAGAGATGGTTGAAGTCTCATAATTGTTGTCAGGCAAAAGAACAATAGGTTCTCCGATCAAAAACTGACCTGGCGTTAAAGGAAATGGATCATCTGGCTTGGTACTTATCTTAGACAATCTTATATACTTATCTTAGGTCTCGAGTTGAGGCAAGCTTCGATTTGAGACAACACCGTAGTCATCTCCTCAAATGTTAATTTATTATCACCAATGACCCTCTTGAGATGATGTTTGGTGGATTTCACCCCTGCCTCCCACAGTCCTCCAAAATTCGGAGCTTGTGGAGGTATGAAATGCCAAGTGGTACCATTGTCATTTAACCATTCTGCAATCTCCTTAATATAACCCGACTTTTCGTTGGCAAAAAGCTGTCGTAGTTCGCGAGCGGCTCCGACAAAATTAGTACCGTTATCGCTCCAGATATCGGCGCAAATACCACGTCTAGCTACAAAGCGCTTAAAACTTGCAATAAAACCTTCTGTGGTCAAATCGCTAACGGCTTCCAAGTTAATCGCACGAGTGGCCATACAAATAAAAAGACATATGTAGCCCTTTACCGCATGGTGACCTCTACCTTTCCATGTACGCATGCTGATGGGACCTGCGAAATCGACGCCACTTTGATAAAACGGTCGACATGGAGTAACTCTTGACGAAGGCAACTGACCCATTAGTTGCGACTGAGATTGAGCTGCATGACGAACGCACGTTACGCACTTGTGAAAATAATGTTTGACTCGATTTTTTGCATCCAAAATCCAATATTTGGTTTGTAAATAGTTTGACATCAACTGTGGTCCACCATGTAATGTTTTATGATGAGCCTCTGCTATAATTAAATCTGTTAAATGGCATTTACCTGGCAATAAAATTGGATTTTTCATGTCAGTTGCAATGTCAGCGTTGTTCAACCGCCCGTTAACCCGTAAAATGCCTAGATCGTCGATAAAAGGAGTAAATGAGAACAATTTACTCTTTTTACTTACCCTACCAATTCGAGCGAGTGACTCTATTTCTTCATTAAAATAATGTCTTTGAAAACAACGAATACAAACATTTAGTGCTTCTTGTAATTCGTTATTACTAAGCCACGACGACAATTTTGGGGCTTCACTCGAACGACGATGATGCCTTAAAAATCTTCTGCAATAAGCTATGACACGAGTTAACCTACGAAGACTAAAGTATTTAACCCACATGTCATCTGGTTGTGTTGTGCTTATTTTGGAATGATAAACACTGGCCCTTTTTTCTTCCAACATTGTATCCTTTCTCTCTTTTTCCGTGTAGTCTATTTTAGCATCCACTAACCACCTTGGACCTTCTAGCCATAACTGATGTGTCATTAACTCACTTGGTGTTAACCCTCTAGAAGCACAATCTGCCGGATTGTCCTTTGAACTCACATGATGCCACTGTGTACTTTCCCAAGTTGTTAATATTTCAGAGACTCTGTTTGCTATAAAGGTCTTCCAGCGGCTAGGATGACTGCTCAGCCAAGCTAAAGCTACAGATGAATCTGTCCACGCTGTCACGTTATCTTTACTTATCTGTAAAGTTTCAGCCACCTCTGCTAAAAGCTTTGATAGTAAAGTAGCACCACATAACTCAAGTCTCGGTATAGAAACTTGCTTAATAGGTGCAACTTTAGTTTTAGAAGTCACAAAACTAACACATACCTCTTCATTTTCTTTAATGGTGCGTAAATAGACTACCGCAGCAAAAGCTTCGCTCGATGCGTCGCAAAAGCCATGGAGTTCTCTACAAACGTCATTAATATTTGTAAGACTCCATCGTGGTATTTTAAAGTTGCTCAACTTAGATAAGTTATTGCGGTAGAGTATCCATTGTTTATATAAATGAGCTGGTAACTCCTGATCCCAATCAATACCTGAAATCCATAAGCGTTGTATAAATATCTTTGCCACGATAATAACTGGGGCTATCCAACCTAACGGATCAAATAATCGTGCTATGTCGGAAATAACCTTACGCTTAGTAACAGGTGTAGAGATTACAGGCAGTTGTACAGAATAAACAAAATTATCTGTATTTTGTTCCCAACCAAGCCCAAGAATTTTATTTATTTCATTATTTTCAAACTCTAAGCGCTTATTTCCCATCTTGATATTAATACTATCTATCAAATCCTTGCTGTTACTAGTCCATTTCTGTAACTCAAACCCACCCTTTCTTAATAATGCTGTAATTTCTCGTAAACACCCTCTGGTAGAGTTTCACATCCTGTCATCAGGTCGTCCATGTAGAACTCCTTTAAGACTCTACCTTTTGCCAAAGGGTATTGCTCACCTTCATCATATGCCAGCTGATGCAAGGTACGAACAGCCAAGTATGGAGCTGAAGTGGTTCCAAATGTAACTCGCAACATGCGATAATGCCCTAACTCTACTTCCGGATTTTCATGCCATAAGACTCGTTGAAAATCAATATCGTCTCTACAAATCTTGACTCCAAGATACATCTTCACAATATCTGAAGTCAGGCATATGGAGTAGATACGCCACCGCATAATAATGTGCCGCAAGTCATCTTGTAGCGTGGGGCCCACCATCAGCTCTTTGTTGAGAGAAACTCCATTTGTGCCCGAACATGAGGCATCAAAAACCACCCTTACCTTTGTCGTTGACTTGTCTTCTCTCACAACTGGATGATGGGGCAGATAAAAAACGTCGGCACGACCTCCCTCTTTATCTGGAACTCGCTCCATGTAACCTAGAGTAAGATATTCCTGAATAACATCACTATAGCGGGCCTGTAGTTCAGGCTGCCTCAAAAACCTACGCTCTAGTGAATGAAACCTATGTTTAGAAATATCTTGCAAGTTACCATGGCAGCATTTAGGAGTAGAGTTTCTAAACGGTAGTTTTACTATATACCTGCCTGTATCATCCCTAGTAGTGGTACTAGAATAAAGCTCCTCGCAACGCTGCTCTTCCGGGGTGTAATATTTTTTATTATTTGTTAGAGAGTGCTCCGACTCTAATTCCCAGAACCTTTTAAGTAACTCGTTGTCGGTTATCTCTGAAGCGTGTAAGTTAACTATAGTTATTGTATGACAAGAGTTACTTGTTTCTTTATTTGAAGATATATTACCCGAAAGTATCCAACCCAGTTTGGTATTTTGTGCTATCGGATAACCTACTGGACCCTTGTATAAACCTTCCAGTAAAATCTCGCCATAGACCTCTGCACCAAGCAACAAGTCTATTTTATTAGGTTTATCAAAAGTTGGGTCAGCCAATTGAAATTGCGGAAACCCGACCAATTTCTTAAACTCTACTTTTCTTTCAGGAAGTAGCACTGTAACCTTTTTGAGTACATGAGCCTTGACAACAACATGAAAGTTGGGATCTTGAAGCGACTGAATATTGACGTATACCGCCCACCGAGAGGATACTGAAGTCCCCTGGTCGCTACCAAGTCCTGAAATAAGGCTCTTACTTGCTTGCCTTTTTAATCCAAGCGTCTGCACAGCTGACTCTGTAATGAAAGAAGCCTGCGATCCTTCAAATTCATTTATTTATTCATAACCATAGGTATTGCATTGATGTCATTTACAGGTATTTGTATGTACAGCTACGGTTCACCACATAGGCATATGAATATCACATTACAGTTTCATGTCAAAATTCAATAAAGCTAATTACAAAATTATTAAGAAAAAAATATATTTTTTAAGATAATTAAATACATTATGAAATTAAAGAAAGTGAAATAATAATTATAATTACAAAATATTTATATAAGTAGGCAGAACTTAAAAACATCATATTTAAAGATGGATAGGTACAATAATATTATTTACATCTCATGTCATTATAAAATTCATTAATATCATAATAAGCTTTTTCGGCTAGAAAGCTATTGAGTGCCGATTTAAATAATTTCCTGTCAGATATAATAATCATTTATTTGCCAAAAATACAGTGTTTGTTACAGGTTTTAGTGTAGAGTTAACATTAAGAATCAACTGTATCTACCCCTTTTAAGTAGGTGTGCAAAATTTTTCTTAAACTAAGTAATACATAAAATGTCAATATTCTAAACATATTTTTAAAATGAATAATAATCATGTCAAATCGAATTAAATAGTAATTAATGGTCCATTATAAAGTAATAATATTCTATAATTAATTGTTATTTTGAGATGTCATGGTAATAATATAAGTTAAATAATAAGTAATTAGTAATCTCACATTTTATAGCCTAAAAATTCTGAGACAGAGTAAAAATTCATCTCATGTAACCATTTCAACAATTCGTTCTTAAATTTATTTTGAAAATTTGGTAGGTCTCTCATAATGTGTGGCAATTTATTATATATTTTTATACACATGTAAAAAGCATTTTTTTGAAAAAGAGTTAATTTACAATTTGGAATAATTAATTTATTTTTGCGAGTATTCCTCACTACCTGGTTTATGTCATGCTGGCTTGTGAAAAAATTCTTATTATTTCTTACAAATGTACATATCTCTGCTATATATAGACAAGGTAGGGGAAGAATTTTAAATTTTTTAAAATAGGGTTTACACGACTCATCATATTTAATCCCAGCAATGGCTCTAATACACTGTTTTTGTGCTTTAAATACTCTTTCAACCTCTACACTATTGCCCCAATTTATCAAACCATAGCGAAGGATTGATCCAATGTACCCATGATAGGCAGTTAGAGCTTGTTCGACAGAAGCTATTTTCCTCAGTCTGTATAGAGCAAATACAAATTTGTTGATTTTTTTGCAAACACTGTCAACATGTATTTTCCAATTTATGTGTTCGTCTAAGGTAATGCCTAGGAACTTTGTATTATCTACCAAAACGATATGATCATTGTCATACTTTATATTAAAACTTATTTTTACAGCATTTGATGTCCGAAAATTAATAGCTTTCGTTTTTTTTATATTTAGTTTTAGGTTATTATTGTTCATCCATTCGGTTATTGTTATTATTGTATGATTGATTTCGTCTTGTAATTCTTTATAATTTTTATTTTTGTCACCCTTAAATATAACAGTAGTGTCATCAGCAAAAATTAACATTTATTTTTAGTGATGTCTGGTAAGTCATTTATGTACAACAGGAATAGGATAGGTCCTAATATACTTCCCTGTGGGACGCCGTTTCGGATTTTGGAATAAGGTGAGCATGCAGTGATTTTTGTTTTACTATTCAAGTCTATTCTAGAAATGTGTGTACTTTGTTCACGGTTTTCAAGGTAGCTCTTAAACCATTCATAAACTATTCCTCTAGCTCCGTAATTGTACAGTTTTGACAGAAGAAGAGAATGACTAACGAGGTCAAATGCCTTTGACATGACGAGGAATAGAGCTACTACTGGTAGTTTTTCATTAAGGCATTCAGTTACATATTTGATGAGAGAGAAACATGCTAAGTTTGTTGACTTTCCTTGTTGAAAGCCATATTGCTCATGTTTAATAATTTTATTTTCATTTATGAAAGAAACTAGCCTTTTTGCCATAATCTTTTCAAATATTTTTGATATTACTGGTATAAGCGTGATGGGTCTGTAATTGTTAAGTTCTAAGGGATCGCCGGATTTGAATAATGGCTTAACAATAGACAGTTTTAGTTTAGTTGGAAATTTACCTTGTTCGAGTGAGAGATTTATGATATGGCAGAGAGGGACAGATAATTCTTGGGAGCATGATTTAAGTAATTCTGTGGTTATTTCATCGTAGCCTACTGAATTTGTATTTTTTAGAGATATTATCGTTTGTTTGACTTCGTCTTGTGTAACCGGTGTCAAGAACATGCTTTTTGTCAACTTGTATGTGTTTGTGTTTTTAAGATTTGAGTCATTTTTTTTTGAAATGTCAATAAAATATTCATTAAATGTTTGTGCTATGTCATTAAAATTATTAATAATTGTATTTTTAGATTTAATACATTTGATTTCGTTATTTAAAGGTGATTTATTGATGTTTTGCTGAATTATTTTCCATGCAGCTTTGCATTTATTAGCTGATTTTGTCAACGTTTTGGCATGTTGTAATTTCCTGGACGTTAAAACACATTTTTGTAAAGTTTTTGAGTAGGTTAGGTAATCTTGGCGGTATTTAAATTTATTGATTTTAGTAGAGATGATATATTTATAATATAATTTTCGTTTTGTGTTACTACTCTTCCTTATGCTTTTAGAAATCCAATTCATTTTATTCTTTTTTACACTAACCTTAACTTTTAATTTTGGAAAGCATTGATTAAACAGCATAGTGATTAAGTCATGAAATTCATCAAATGCTTTGTCACAATTTGAATTTGTTAACACTTCACTAAATGTTAAGCTTTTAATATAATTACAAAACTTTTTTTTATTCTCATTGCTAAAATCTCTTTTGTATTCAAACCAATAGTTGAGTTTATTTAATTCACCTGCATAGAAGGACAATATTTGGCATGTGTCATGATCAGAAAACGATACAGGCTTAGTGCAGCCTTTTGCATTGTGGATATTGCAAGCAAAAAGGTCTAAACATGCTTTCTTTCTTGTAGGTATATTTATATTTAAGTCAATATTGTGATTTTGTAGAATGCTAAGTAATGTGCAGCTATTTTTATTTTTTGTCAATATATCAATATTCCAGTCACCGCAAAGTATTATTTTTCGTCCTTTCTTATTTAGTTTAGTCAAAAGTGTATTAATTTTTTCAAAAAATATTGATATTTTAGACGTTGGGGTGCGATAAATGCACACAATTAATATTTTCGGACTTAAAATTTCGATACCGCAACACTCAAAGTTTTCTTTTTCTGAGAGGCTGTCCGTAATTCTTAACGTTTTATATTTATATTGGTCATTGATTAAAATGCATGAACCTCCTCTTTTTTTGTCATCTCTTGACCAATGTGCTGCCAACTTATAGTTGTCGAGAACAACATTTATTTCGTTACCGCGTTTAATAAAAGTTTCACTCAAACAAATTACATCAATATTACTTTTTTTACGTTTAAGATCATTTAGTAATAATTCTAAGTCATCTTTTTTCCTTAAAATACTCGCAATATTTTGATGTAGTAGTCTGAAATTATGATTTGTCGTAGTTTCGAAAAAAACATTTAGTATCTTTACTTATTTTTTTAAAGTAATGTAGAATGGTACCTTTTGTTTGCTCTTTTGTGTTTATTATGTTTTGACATTTTAAGCTACTTGTATAGTTACATTTTTTTAAATAGTATGGGATTGTGTTTTTGGTTACCAGGGGACGCTGACTGAGACATGAAGGTTGACAATTTACAGTTTTAATTGATTTATTATTGCGCTCATTATGTTCTTGCCAGATGTTCCTAAAATTTTTTATGTATTTTTTTGAGTATTCATGTGATTCAATTGCAATTTTTAATTTGTCGCATATTGATCTTAAAGTTATATTATAATCTCCAATTGATGTTAAATTAATAAATTTACAATTGGTGAAAAGGGAGCTTATAGTTTTTAAATTGTGATTTAACGTTGATGTGTTTAAATAAGGATTGTACATGTTTGAGATTAGGAAAACCTGAGTATTTGCCATATTTTTTAGTGCAATACTAAGTTCACATAGCATTTTGGTAGGATTTTTGTCGTTTGAACCTATGAATAAAATTAATATGTCATTTTGACCTAAATGCAAGTAGTTTGTGTTAAGAACAGTGGAACAATCCGCGCCAGGCTTAACAAAAGAGTTAATGTTACATTTATAAGGTGAGTTAAGAAATAGAGTATTTAAAACGCCAGAAATTCCAATAGCTTGTTGATCACCCAAAATTAATACTTCAGTTGGTTTATTGTTGGTTATTACACTAGGTTCTGGTTTGTTAGGCTTCATAGTTTGGTGTGAGGACTGGTTCAGTGTCTGTATGTTTTGTTTTGGTTTAGTCTGGAGGGGCAGTGTAATCGATGTTGGTGTTGGTTTAAATAAAGTATTTTTTAACATATCTGTTTTATTTTCCGGTATACAAGTATGTCTTTTATTTTCTTTTTGTGATGAAATGCGTATTGATTTGATTTTTTCCTTTTTTTGAGAATTACACTTCGGTGAGCTAGTGGCTGAGTTAAGAGCTGGTAAAAATCTTTTGTAAGCTTCTATTATCCTATAACATTTATTTAATTCTATTTGTAGTGACTTATTTTCCGTCGTTAAGTTTTCAATTTCCATATTTGCTGACATCAATTTTGTGTTTAGTTCATCCATTTGGATTTTAAATTCATTGATCTCGCTGTCATTTAAGCATTGCGAAATTTGTAGGCTTTTCATGGTACTGTCAAGTATGGACGCGTTTGAATAATCAAAAGTACTATTTAAAAATCTTGAGGCATCTATTGAGTTAGATCTTCGGATTTTTCTTCTTTGTGTTACATTTTCAATCTGAGTATTATCCATGTTTATGATTTGTTTATATTATATTGCTTCTCAAATCTGATATTGTACAAGTTATGTCAAGCGCCCTCTATATTTTTAGAGTCTTATTAAGAGGTAAGTATTGTTATAATAGCAAATTGTATTGGGCTTCCAAGAAATACTTCTGGTGTAAGAACACAGAGGTCACTTTTTGATTTGGATACTGGACCAGATCAGACTGGATTAGCGCCCTCTATAGTTTTATACCCTTACTAGTTTGATCGATGGTTACTTAAAGTTTGTCAATATTCGCTTTTGTCAATTAGTTCCTTTAAATATATATAGATGTCATGGTTTTAAATGGTAAGTCCATGGACCGATAAAGTCCCGTTAAGTGTTCGTTATGATAATTATTAACACTTGTTTACACTTCGTATTGTTAATAACTCAAGTCTGATTTTACGTTTTTCTTCACTGTTTAATGTGTTTATGTGCTTTTCATATTATGTTGTTACTACTTTTAAACATATTGTGCACTCAATCCGTTGTAGGTACTGTAGTTTTGTGGTTATGATTGTTCGATAACTATCTATTGCTGAAATGATGTTATTCACTGTTTGTTTCTGGAGATAACACTGTCACATAATATTTAGGTATCACTCAACACAATTAATTTACTTTTAACTCAATATATCGATAACTTTTATTTTTTAGAAATTAATTACTTGGAGATAATGTTTACACGACCACGAGACTACCCACTTGATTGTATGGGTGCCATACTGTTTATGCTCATTCTTTGTAGGAGGGTTGTGCGTGTATGTAGGACCTTCAGGATTCCCTCGCGACGGGTTCCGGCGGGATGTGCCTCAAAGTAGTGTGGGTTATTTTTGGCAAACGTGGATATTTCGCTGATGTAAATTGACGGCAGAGTTAGAATTTTATATTTGCGAAAGTAGGGTTTACATGAGTCAGTTTGCTGTAAGCCGAAGATGGATCTGAGACATCTTTTTTGGGCTTTAAATGCACTCTGCTTTTCAGTAGCGTTGCCCCAAAATATTACGCCATATCTTAGAGCTGATGCAACGTATCCGTGATAAGCAGTTAGTAATGTTTGTATATTGGAAATGTCTTTGAGTTTGTAAAGTGCGTAAGAGAATTGATTCAATTTTGTTATTAAATTTGTAATCTGAGACTTCCATGTCAGTCTATTATCTATAGTTAAACCTAAAAACTTAGTAGAAACTAACACATACCTCTTCATTTTCTTTAATGGTGCGTAAATAGACTACCGCAGCAAAAGCTTCGCTCGATGCGTCGCAAAAGCCATGGAGTTCTCTACAAACGTCATTAATATTTGTAAGACTCCATCGTGGTATTTTAAAGTTGCTCAACTTAGATAAGTTATTGCGGTAGAGTATCCATTGTTTATATAAATGAGCTGGTAACTCCTGATCCCAATCAATACCTGAAATCCATAAGCGTTGTATAAATATCTTTGCCACGATAATAACTGGGGCTATCCAACCTAACGGATCAAATAATCGTGCTATGTCGGAAATAACCTTACGCTTAGTAACAGGTGTAGAGATTACAGGCAGTTGTACAGAATAAACAAAATTATCTGTATTTTGTTCCCAACCAAGCCCAAGAATTTTATTTATTTCATTATTTTCAAACTCTAAGCGCTTATTTCCCATCTTGATATTAATACTATCTATCAAATCCTTGCTGTTACTAGTCCATTTCTGTAACTCAAACCCACCCTTTCTTAATAATGCTGTAATTTCCTCGTAAACACCCTCTGGTAGAGTTTCACATCCTGTCATCAGGTCGTCCATGTAGAACTCCTTTAAGACTCTACCTTTTGCCAAAGGGTATTGCTCACCTTCATCATATGCCAGCTGATGCAAGGTACGAACAGCCAAGTATGGAGCTGAAGTGGTTCCAAATGTAACTCGCAACATGCGATAATGCCCTAACTCTACTTCCGGATTTTCATGCCATAAGACTCGTTGAAAATCAATATCGTCTCTACAAATCTTGACTCCAAGATACATCTTCACAATATCTGAAGTCAGGCATATGGAGTAGATACGCCACCGCATAATAATGTGCCGCAAGTCATCTTGTAGCGTGGGGCCCACCATCAGCTCTTTGTTGAGAGAAACTCCATTTGTGCCCGAACATGAGGCATCAAAAACCACCCTTACCTTTGTCGTTGACTTGTCTTCTCTCACAACTGGATGATGGGGCAGATAAAAAACGTCGGCACGACCTCCCTCTTTATCTGGAACTCGCTCCATGTAACCTAGAGTAAGATATTCCTGAATAACATCACTATAGCGGGCCTGTAGTTCAGGCTGCCTCAAAAACCTACGCTCTAGTGAATGAAACCTATGTTTAGAAATATCTTGCAAGTTACCATGGCAGCATTTAGGAGTAGAGTTTCTAAACGGTAGTTTTACTATATACCTGCCTGTATCATCCCTAGTAGTGGTACTAGAATAAAGCTCCTCGCAACGCTGCTCTTCCGGGGTGTAATATTTTTTATTATTTGTTAGAGAGTGCTCCGACTCTAATTCCCAGAACCTTTTAAGTAACTCGTTGTCGGTTATCTCTGAAGCGTGTAAGTTAACTATAGTTATTGTATGACAAGAGTTACTTGTTTCTTTATTTGAAGATATATTACCCGAAAGTATCCAACCCAGTTTGGTATTTTGTGCTATCGGATAACCTACTGGACCCTTGTATAAACCTTCCAGTAAAATCTCGCCATAGACCTCTGCACCAAGCAACAAGTCTATTTTATTAGGTTTATCAAAAGTTGGGTCAGCCAATTGAAATTGCGGAAACCCGACCAATTTCTTAAACTCTACTTTTCTTTCAGGAAGTAGCACTGTAACCTTTTTGAGTACATGAGCCTTGACAACAACATGAAAGTTGGGATCTTGAAGCGACTGAATATTGACGTATACCGCCCACCGAGAGGATACTGAAGTCCCCTGGTCGCTACCAAGTCCTGAAATAAGGCTCTTACTTGCTTGCCTTTTTAATCCAAGCGTCTGCACAGCTGACTCTGTAATGAAAGAAGCCTGCGATCCTTCAAATTCATTTATTTATTCATAACCATAGGTATTGCATTGATGTCATTTACAGGTATTTGTATGTACAGCTACGGTTTACCACATAGGCATATGAATATCACATTACAGTTTCATGTCAAAATTCAATAAAGCTAATTACAAAATTATTAAGAAAAAAATATATTTTTTAAGATAATTAAATACATTATGAAATTAAAGAAAGTGAAATAATAATTATAATTACAAAATATTTATATAAGTAGGCAGAACTTAAAAACATCATATTTAAAGATGGATAGGTACAATAATATTATTTACATCTCATGTCATTATAAAATTCATTAATATCATAATAAGCTTTTTCGGCTAGAAAGCTATTGAGTGCCGATTTAAATAATTTCCTGTCAGATATAATAATCATTTATTTGCCAAAAATACAGTGTTTGTTACAGGTTTTAGTGTAGAGTTAACATTAAGAATCAACTGTATCTACCCCTTTTAAGTAGGTGTGCAAAATTTTTCTTAAACTAAGTAATACATAAAATGTCAATATTCTAAACATATTTTTAAAATGAATAATAATCATGTCAAATCGAATTAAATAGTAATTAATGGTCCATTATAAAGTAATAATATTCTATAATTAATTGTTATTTTGAGATGTCATGGTAATAATATAAGTTAAATAATAAGTAATTAGTAATCTCACATTTTATAGCCTAAAAATTCTGAGACAGAGTAAAAATTCATCTCATGTAACCATTTCAACAATTCGTTCTTAAATTTATTTTGAAAATTTGGTAGGTCTCTCATAATGTGTGGCAATTTATTATATATTTTTATACACATGTAAAAAGCATTTTTTTGAAAAAGAGTTAATTTACAATTTGGAATAATTAATTTATTTTTGCGAGTATTCCTCACTACCTGGTTTATGTCATGCTGGCTTGTGAAAAAATTCTTATTATTTCTTACAAATGTACATATCTCTGCTATATATAGACAAGGTAGGGGAAGAATTTTAAATTTTTTAAAATAGGGTTTACACGACTCATCATATTTAATCCCAGCAATGGCTCTAATACACTGTTTTTGTGCTTTAAATACTCTTTCAACCTCTACACTATTGCCCCAATTTATCAAACCATAGCGAAGGATTGATCCAATGTACCCATGATAGGCAGTTAGAGCTTGTTCGACAGAAGCTATTTTCCTCAGTCTGTATAGAGCAAATACAAATTTGTTGATTTTTTTGCAAACACTGTCAACATGTATTTTCCAATTTATGTGTTCGTCTAAGGTAATGCCTAGGAACTTTGTATTATCTACCAAAACGATATGATCATTGTCATACTTTATATTAAAACTTATTTTTACAGCATTTGATGTCCGAAAATTAATAGCTTTCGTTTTTTTTATATTTAGTTTTAGGTTATTATTGTTCATCCATTCGGTTATTGTTATTATTGTATGATTGATTTCGTCTTGTAATTCTTTATAATTTTTATTTTTGTCACCCTTAAATATAACAGTAGTGTCATCAGCAAAAATTAACATTTATTTTTAGTGATGTCTGGTAAGTCATTTATGTACAACAGGAATAGGATAGGTCCTAATATACTTCCCTGTGGGACGCCGTTTCGGATTTTGGAATAAGGTGAGCATGCAGTGATTTTTGTTTTACTATTCAAGTCTATTCTAGAAATGTGTGTACTTTGTTCACGGTTTTCAAGGTAGCTCTTAAACCATTCATAAACTATTCCTCTAGCTCCGTAATTGTACAGTTTTGACAGAAGAAGAGAATGACTAACGAGGTCAAATGCCTTTGACATGACGAGGAATAGAGCTACTACTGGTAGTTTTTCATTAAGGCATTCAGTTACATATTTGATGAGAGAGAAACATGCTAAGTTTGTTGACTTTCCTTGTTGAAAGCCATATTGCTCATGTTTAATAATTTTATTTTCATTTATGAAAGAAACTAGCCTTTTTGCCATAATCTTTTCAAATATTTTTGATATTACTGGTATAAGCGTGATGGGTCTGTAATTGTTAAGTTCTAAGGGATCGCCGGATTTGAATAATGGCTTAACAATAGACAGTTTTAGTTTAGTTGGAAATTTACCTTGTTCGAGTGAGAGATTTATGATATGGCAGAGAGGGACAGATAATTCTTGGGAGCATGATTTAAGTAATTCTGTGGTTATTTCATCGTAGCCTACTGAATTTGTATTTTTTAGAGATATTATCGTTTGTTTGACTTCGTCTTGTGTAACCGGTGTCAAGAACATGCTTTTTGTCAACTTGTATGTGTTTGTGTTTTTAAGATTTGAGTCATTTTTTTTTGAAATGTCAATAAAATATTCATTAAATGTTTGTGCTATGTCATTAAAATTATTAATAATTGTATTTTTAGATTTAATACATTTGATTTCGTTATTTAAAGGTGATTTATTGATGTTTTGCTGAATTATTTTCCATGCAGCTTTGCATTTATTAGCTGATTTTGTCAACGTTTTGGCATGTTGTAATTTCCTGGACGTTAAAACACATTTTTGTAAAGTTTTTGAGTAGGTTAGGTAATCTTGGCGGTATTTAAATTTATTGATTTTAGTAGAGATGATATATTTATAATATAATTTTCGTTTTGTGTTACTACTCTTCCTTATGCTTTTAGAAATCCAATTCATTTTATTCTTTTTTACACTAACCTTAACTTTTAATTTTGGAAAGCATTGATTAAACAGCATAGTGATTAAGTCATGAAATTCATCAAATGCTTTGTCACAATTTGAATTTGTTAACACTTCACTAAATGTTAAGCTTTTAATATAATTACAAAACTTTTTTTTATTCTCATTGCTAAAATCTCTTTTGTATTCAAACCAATAGTTGAGTTTATTTAATTCACCTGCATAGAAGGACAATATTTGGCATGTGTCATGATCAGAAAACGATACAGGCTTAGTGCAGCCTTTTGCATTGTGGATATTGCAAGCAAAAAGGTCTAAACATGCTTTCTTTCTTGTAGGTATATTTATATTTAAGTCAATATTGTGATTTTGTAGAATGCTAAGTAATGTGCAGCTATTTTTATTTTTTGTCAATATATCAATATTCCAGTCACCGCAAAGTATTATTTTTCGTCCTTTCTTATTTAGTTTAGTCAAAAGTGTATTAATTTTTTCAAAAAATATTGATATTTTAGACGTTGGGGTGCGATAAATGCACACAATTAATATTTTCGGACTTAAAATTTCGATACCGCAACACTCAAAGTTTTCTTTTTCTGAGAGGCTGTCCGTAATTCTTAACGTTTTATATTTATATTGGTCATTGATTAAAATGCATGAACCTCCTCTTTTTTTGTCATCTCTTGACCAATGTGCTGCCAACTTATAGTTGTCGAGAACAACATTTATTTCGTTACCGCGTTTAATAAAAGTTTCACTCAAACAAATTACATCAATATTACTTTTTTTACGTTTAAGATCATTTAGTAATAATTCTAAGTCATCTTTTTTCCTTAAAATACTCGCAATATTTTGATGTAGTAGTCTGAAATTATGATTTGTCGTAGTTTCGAAAAAAACATTTAGTATCTTTACTTATTTTTTTAAAGTAATGTAGAATGGTACCTTTTGTTTGCTCTTTTGTGTTTATTATGTTTTGACATTTTAAGCTACTTGTATAGTTACATTTTTTTAAATAGTATGGGATTGTGTTTTTGGTTACCAGGGGACGCTGACTGAGACATGAAGGTTGACAATTTACAGTTTTAATTGATTTATTATTGCGCTCATTATGTTCTTGCCAGATGTTCCTAAAATTTTTTATGTATTTTTTTGAGTATTCATGTGATTCAATTGCAATTTTTAATTTGTCGCATATTGATCTTAAAGTTATATTATAATCTCCAATTGATGTTAAATTAATAAATTTACAATTGGTGAAAAGGGAGCTTATAGTTTTTAAATTGTGATTTAACGTTGATGTGTTTAAATAAGGATTGTACATGTTTGAGATTAGGAAAACCTGAGTATTTGCCATATTTTTTAGTGCAATACTAAGTTCACATAGCATTTTGGTAGGATTTTTGTCGTTTGAACCTATGAATAAAATTAATATGTCATTTTGACCTAAATGCAAGTAGTTTGTGTTAAGAACAGTGGAACAATCCGCGCCAGGCTTAACAAAAGAGTTAATGTTACATTTATAAGGTGAGTTAAGAAATAGAGTATTTAAAACGCCAGAAATTCCAATAGCTTGTTGATCACCCAAAATTAATACTTCAGTTGGTTTATTGTTGGTTATTACACTAGGTTCTGGTTTGTTAGGCTTCATAGTTTGGTGTGAGGACTGGTTCAGTGTCTGTATGTTTTGTTTTGGTTTAGTCTGGAGGGGCAGTGTAATCGATGTTGGTGTTGGTTTAAATAAAGTATTTTTTAACATATCTGTTTTATTTTCCGGTATACAAGTATGTCTTTTATTTTCTTTTTGTGATGAAATGCGTATTGATTTGATTTTTTCCTTTTTTTGAGAATTACACTTCGGTGAGCTAGTGGCTGAGTTAAGAGCTGGTAAAAATCTTTTGTAAGCTTCTATTATCCTATAACATTTATTTAATTCTATTTGTAGTGACTTATTTTCCGTCGTTAAGTTTTCAATTTCCATATTTGCTGACATCAATTTTGTGTTTAGTTCATCCATTTGGATTTTAAATTCATTGATCTCGCTGTCATTTAAGCATTGCGAAATTTGTAGGCTTTTCATGGTACTGTCAAGTATGGACGCGTTTGAATAATCAAAAGTACTATTTAAAAATCTTGAGGCATCTATTGAGTTAGATCTTCGGATTTTTCTTCTTTGTGTTACATTTTCAATCTGAGTATTATCCATGTTTATGATTTGTTTATATTATATTGCTTCTCAAATCTGATATTGTACAAGTTATGTCAAGCGCCCTCTATATTTTTAGAGTCTTATTAAGAGGTAAGTATTGTTATAATAGCAAATTGTATTGGGCTTCCAAGAAATACTTCTGGTGTAAGAACACAGAGGTCACTTTTTGATTTGGATACTGGACCAGATCAGACTGGATTAGCGCCCTCTATAGTTTTATACCCTTACTAGTTTGATCGATGGTTACTTAAAGTTTGTCAATATTCGCTTTTGTCAATTAGTTCCTTTAAATATATATAGATGTCATGGTTTTAAATGGTAAGTCCATGGACCGATAAAGTCCCGTTAAGTGTTCGTTATGATAATTATTAACACTTGTTTACACTTCGTATTGTTAATAACTCAAGTCTGATTTTACGTTTTTCTTCACTGTTTAATGTGTTTATGTGCTTTTCATATTATGTTGTTACTACTTTTAAACATATTGTGCACTCAATCCGTTGTAGGTACTGTAGTTTTGTGGTTATGATTGTTCGATAACTATCTATTGCTGAAATGATGTTATTCACTGTTTGTTTCTGGAGATAACACTGTCACATAATATTTAGGTATCACTCAACACAATTAATTTACTTTTAACTCAATATATCGATAACTTTTATTTTTTAGAAATTAATTACTTGGAGATAATGTTTACACGACCACGAGACTACCCACTTGATTGTATGGGTGCCATACTGTTTATGCTCATTCTTTGTAGGAGGGTTGTGCGTGTATGTAGGACCTTCAGGATTCCCTCGCGACGGGTTCCGGCGGGATGTGCCTCAAAGTAGTGTGGGTTATTTTTGGCAAACGTGGATATTTCGCTGATGTAAATTGACGGCAGAGTTAGAATTTTATATTTGCGAAAGTAGGGTTTACATGAGTCAGTTTGCTGTAAGCCGAAGATGGATCTGAGACATCTTTTTTGGGCTTTAAATGCACTCTGCTTTTCAGTAGCGTTGCCCCAAAATATTACGCCATATCTTAGAGCTGATGCAACGTATCCGTGATAAGCAGTTAGTAATGTTTGTATATTGGAAATGTCTTTGAGTTTGTAAAGTGCGTAAGAGAATTGATTCAATTTTGTTATTAAATTTGTAATCTGAGACTTCCATGTCAGTCTATTATCTATAGTTAAACCTAAAAACTTAGTAGAGTGTACTTCCTTTAATTCATTTCCTAAGTAGTTGATGTTTAAACCTAATGAATTGTTGTTCCTCTGTTTGAAGTTTATAAAGTGTGTTTTTGTTAAATTTATTGTCAAATTATTTAATGTCAGCCAGTTTATTACAGTGGAAAGCGTATTATTTATGTCATATTCTATATCATTTAAATGGTCAAAGGTAAATAAAATAGTACTGTCGTCAGCAAATATTGTCATATGGTGGTCGGTTACATTAGGAAGGTCATTTATATAAATTATAAATAATAGCGGTCCCAGTATACTTCCCTGGGGAATTCCAGTGGATATCAATCTTTCCCTCGACATGAAAGTAGTGTTACACCCAGTATCTGGGTTCGTTTTATTAATCTGAGTTACCTGTTTTCTGTTGCTTAAATATGATTCTATAAGTTTATTGGCATTACCTCTTATGCCGTATGCTTCTAGTTTGTTAATCAGAGTTTGATGATGAACATTATCGAACGCCTTAGACATGTCCATAAATAGTGCCATTGTTGGTTTTCTTTTCTCGACATTTGTTATAACTTTTTCTATAAATCCGTATATAGCCATGTTTATTGATTTGTTTTTACGAAACCCATATTGATTTTCTGCGAATAACATATTATTTTCAAAGAAATTAGTTAATTTCTCGTAGATCACGGTTTCAAAAATTTTAGAAAATATTATGATTAATGCAATTGGGCGGAAATTTTTTAGTAAGTTTCTGTCACCTTTTTTAAAAATTGGTATAACAATTGATAATTTTAATTGATCAGGGAAACTTCCGTGTTCGATGCATAAATTAACTATATGGCTTATGATGGGTGCTACTATGTCTGCTACACTTTTGATTATTTTAGTGGACACCTCATCGTAGCCCACGCTGTTAGTATTTTTAGTGCCTTAATAATCCTAATTATATCAATGGTTGAGGTAGGTGTTAGAAAAATTGAATTAGTTTTTTTTTGTAATACATTCATTGATTTAGGCTGGTCCAAATCTTTAGTTTGTACAGAGTCAATAAAAAAGTCATTAAAAGTATTTGCTATTTCTATCGGGTCAGTTATTTCAATGTCATTATTTAAGATACAATGAACGGTTTCTTTTGGTAGATTATTACTACATTTGTTAATAATTTGCCATGTCGCTTTGGATTTATTGCTCGACTGGTTTATGAAGTGTTCATTTTGAGCCTTCTGAGTTAAGTTAATGATTTTCTTATATCTCTTACTGTATGTTTGGAAAGTAGATTTTTTTATAGTTGTAGGGGATAGACGATATCTCCACAGTAAAAGACGCCTCTTTTTACTGCACTGTTTAATGCCTTTTGAAATCCATCGTGGTTTTGTTGTCGGATATACTTTGATTCTGATCTTTGGAAAACATAGTTTGTAAAAAAGTATAAAGTTGTCATGAAATATATTAAAGGCTATATTCGGGTTCTCCGTTTCAAAGACTTCGCTAAAGCTTAAACTACCTATACAGTTAGCGAATTTTTTTATGTTATCTTGTGAATAGTCTCGTTTATAAATAAACCAATATTTCAATTTACAAGTTTTATTGATGGGCACCCTGAGTACTTGGGCCGTGTGATCTGACAAAGCTAATTCTATTATTTCTCCCTTTGCGCCTCTGACATTGTGTATTATGTTGTCTAGGCAAGTTTTACTGATTGGTCTAGTTGGTTCTTTAAATTGAAATTTTAAATTATAGTTAGATAACACCTGGGTAAAGTCATTCGTTATTTTGTTATTTTTTAGGATGTCAAGATTGTAGTCACCACATATAATAAATTTATAGTTGTTTATGTCGGTAAGAAATTTTAATATATAGTCAAGTTTATTTAAAAATGTATTGATATATTCTAATCTAGATCGAGGGGGTCGATATATATAGATAATTATAGTTTTATACTGTTTTAGTTTTATCGCTGAACATTCCATTACACCACAGATTGATTGTTTAACTAAGTAGGTGATATTTTCATATTCATAGTCGTCCTGTACGAGAATACAAGAGCCCCCGTGACGTTTTTCCCTACAATAGTAGGAAGCCAATTTATAATTAGGGACAGTAAGCCGATGTAAATCTTTTTCTATCATGTTGTGCTCTGTTATACATAAAATATCTATAGGTTTTTTTGCATCTCGTAACGTTACTAGGTCAACTGCAAGTGGGTTAGATTTGTTTATTAGACCGTCTATATTCTGATGAAGTATGTATATTGATTCAAGAACGAAATAAATGCTTCACTGAATTATTTTCTAAATTGTAGTCGATATGCTCGTTGCAGTCAATTTTTGATGTTATTAGCGGAAATAAAGTAATGTCGACAGAAATATTTTGCATAATAGTTTGGTAAATGTTTAAAAATCCTATATTATTAACTCTACCGGTAAGTTTAGAAAACATTCTGTAGGTTAATTTTTCATTCGAATCGAAGAAATACGCATTTTTCATATTTTTTAATTCAGTATATAGTAAATTGTTAAATAATTCAATCTTATAATTGTTAATAGGCGCACCTAGTGTATATGTCGGTGCACATATTATTATGTTAGTGGAGGTAATTTTTTTAATAGACTGACTAATTATGTGAATTATTTTGTTTAGACTACAATTAAAATTTAAATCCGCTTCACCAATTACAATAATACAATAATCGTCCATAGTAAAATTACACAACTTATTACTGAGATTAACCAGAAGATTACAAATTTTTGTGTTAGACAGTGGTAGCGGCAAAACTCGAACTCATGTGAAAATGTGTCTCTAATAGACTGAAGAGAGCCAGAATAATGTCGGTTACTTAATATACACAGTTTTCTTTTAGTATTTACTTGAGATTTTATATATTTTACATTATTATCCGGTAAAAATTGACAGTTAGTTACAGTATTTACGCAATATCTCTGCTTTTTTACAGGTGTTTTCAGTTCCTTGCAGGATTTATGTGGAGTGGAAATGCTTTCCCGGTTGCTTTTCTTTTTCCTGCCTGATGTTGGTGTCTTGCCTATTTGATCTACGATGCTAACTTTTTTGTAATTTTCTATTGCCAAAAGGCTTTTACTGAGATCCGTTTTCAGGTGATAGTTTTCAGCGTTCAGATTTTCTATTTCTTGGTGCGCACTCTTTAACTTCATGTTAGTGTTTTTTAACTTTTCTGTAAGATTCTCGATTTTTTGGTATAGTTCCGTGACACTAAAAGAGTCATTTAATGAGTTATTTGGTAAGCTCATCATTGTGGACTCAAAAATGGATTCTCTGGATATATCTGTCATGGAGTATGATTTTCTATGGCCTCTCTTTCGCAAAGTTATATTTTCCACTTCGAAATCATTATTAATGTGAGTATACTCCTCAATACTCATTTTGTTCAGCTTAGTAAAATATTAATATCAGTGTAAGCTCCAAATTAATGTATAAGCGCCCTCTATTTTATTTTCTTAGAACTATTTGATCTTGGTCGAATGAAATATTGCGTCTAACAGGGCTCTTAGATAATAGGTACCTGCTTTTGTCGACTCTACCTTAACTAAAGCCGTAGCCAGCAACACTTGGCTAGGGCTTGTTGACAAACAGGAAACCACTCCGACGGCCTCGTCTTGTGATGTTGTAGCGACATTTACAACATTAGTTTCAGCTGGTTGAATAGAAACCTGAGAAGGGCCAGCTGAATTGGTGATAGCTTTAGAATGAAGTAACGAATGATGTTTCTTCTTACAAATGAGGCATTTATTGTTTTGACGACAAATCGAAACCGAATGATTGGAACCGAGACAATTATAACATAGCCTGTTGGTTTGAACAAAATCACGACGTGAATCTACGTCTGCTCTACTAAATTTTGAACAGTTAAATAATCTATGACCCTCTGAACAAAATGGACATTTATCATTTATTACATGAAGTGATTTAGGGTTACTATGGTTACGAAAGTTTGATTGTTTTTGCGGTTTATTATCAAGGAATTCTAATGACCTAAACCTTTGTTCTAAGAATTCTGTAAATGGACATAAGGTAGGCAATGAGCTAGTATTGTCACAAATTTTACTTTCCCACAGTTTTCGAGACTCAGAATCTAGTTTTAAGCTAACTATACAGGGTGTAAAAAGACCACGACCTTTAACTTTAGGGTATGATTATACTACGTATACTGATTACGGAAAAGTGTTTTTTTTTCAAATCTGAGACCTTTTTTTTGGACATTTTTTAAATATTTTTTTTACATTTTTCATGCTTGGACACGAATAAATAAAGGCATTATCGAAGAATTTTAATGAAATTCGCAATTTTATTTTTTCAAAACTACCGGCAATGTATCGCGTACAAGTATTTTTGTCGAACCACGCGCGCTCCGCATACCATTGAATCCTGCGGGCTGAGCGCCCCTCCACAACCGTAGTATGCATGGCACCCCGCGCCCTTCCCGCGCCCCGCCCGGCCAGCGCGCGCGCCCAGCTGTGCCGCCGCGCCGCCGTCTCAAAGTTCAACGAACGAAACGTAGTGAACACTGAGCATCAACCACGATCATCCATGGCACTCAGCAGGGTAGCTCGTATGTTTTCAAAATTAGCATTTTGTTATGCCTCATCATGACGTGTCAAAGCCGTAGTTTACATTAATTTCATCAACGTATGACTACGGAAAAGCTACGGACAACAGCAGCTGATCAAAGCAGCTTAAAACGAAGTTATTTTTAGATAGATTATTTTTAGCTTACTTTGGGACCGTGCAGTCGGTGTGATTGTCTGGGGATTTATTTATTTATTATTATTTATTATCTACCTTAAGTACTGACACGCTTAAAGTACTGATCCGGTTTGAATAAAATTTGATACAGAGATAGACCTGACCCTAAGGATGGACATAGGCTACTTTTTATCTCGAAATTGTCGTCCCAAAGTTAGGTAAACATAGGTAATGTTGTAAAAGAATTTTAACTCATTCAAAACGACGACTGTGAAGTAGGTACCTACCTATCTGAGAAAATAATGACATTAACCTCTTGCTTTTTCGCCCAGTAAGGTAACTTAGCCAAAAAGCCATGCGTATTCTATCCACGTAACCTCAAAGTACCTTCCTACTTTCTGTACGCAACCCAAACACTTCAACTTTCAAAAACACAAACATTTAACTATAGCCGTTTCCCCCGTACGGGTTCTAAAGCCGATCCCAATGCCGAGATAAGATCAGATTAAAAGTATCTACCTAGGTACATATCATATTCAAATGTGTAATCCTTAAAATTTAAGCTGCATCCTTTTAGCCACTTCAACGTAAAAGAATAATAAAAATCCATCGTCACAAAGTTTATCGTTTTTTATAGTGAAATAAGATGGTATTTTAAAGTACAAAACGGTATTAGTTAGGTATTATAGTACATGTATAGTTCAAAAACCCCGTAAGTATAACCTGATAACTAACATCCGTAGTTTGTACATTATTAAAAAAAAACACTCACTTGACACTAAAACGACAAATGAATGAGCCAATGAAAACACATCTTTATTAACCGACTTCAAAAAAGAAATCTATCCCGTAAGTGAGTTGTTTTATCAGTTTTTGTATTAAAATTTCTTAGCCTCGAACAGCTTCCAAACACATAGATACTTATGCCAAACATAAGTGTACCTATGTAGGTATGTTTGTCCATGCATATCTCGAAAATTATAAGTTTGAGTGTATACCTAACATATTTTTAGTTGATTAGTTTTGGTTTAAATTCATCTTATTATGTACAGCAGTTTTTAAATTGAGATTAAAGTGTTTCTTAATCACAAGGCTCAAATCATAGTGTGTAAGTTATAAAATAATTTAATACAAAGTCGGTTTTTTAACGCTTTGCATTATCTTTTAAAGAATTACGTATGAAGTAAGGAACTTACCTATGTTGTGAAAGAACTGAATCAGTTATCTAACTAAAGATCCAGCATGACTGTCTTTACGTCCTTAAAAAGTACGTTCCATGACATACCTACTTAGGTACCTACCTATCACCTCGCGAATAGTCGGCGGCGGCGGTTGAATACATAAAACTTAATTGCAACATAGTTCAAAGGGTAAACTAGCTACCTACACCAAACTAGTATCAATTAGTTGTACATAACATAACATGTGTCTCGTATTAGATACCTACCTGGCTATCGTAGTTTGTTTATCGCAATAATGCACTCATACAGGTATAACATTCTATTAATCACACATTAACCTCCAATCACCGTGATCATCACTGCTCCACAAAATAAAATACTGTTAAAATAGCTCTAACCGTCTTTAAAAAGAATAGGAAACGGAGAACTTAATCCTTTCTCAGAATATTAAATTTACTTGTTAATCTTATTTTGGTAGCCCGTGCCTCGCAAAAAACTTACGTTAGTACATAGTAACTCAATGGCGCTCACTCACACTAGTTGAACACAAAACATAGTCACAAAACCACACAATAATCCAAAAGGACCTACATTTTCATTCTAACGATAACACTCTCAATCTGAACGCAAAACACTTAGCCGCTTCGCCACCTCCTTTTAAAACAGCGGAAAGCTAAAATCTATTTTCAAAAATAATTGTAATATAACAAAACAACTATTCTATCGATTATCTAGTAGGTACCTATCAATTCTCAACAAGAATCGTCGACTCAAAAGTCCGGAGCCGCTCAGCCGCTCGGCGGATGTCTTGCCGAGGTTTGTTTTCGTGCAATAGTCAACGAAATGCGTTCATACAACTTAGAACTTTAAACTATTATCTTTACATGCGTTTTAGATATTTACAAATGCTAGAACGAGTGACAACGTGAAGATTTTCTTTAGTGGAAGTGGTTGTCCAGTAGTGGGCTGCTTTCAGCTGATGATGATGACGTGAATCAAAGCATAATCAAATCATCGATAACTTCATACTTATTCGAAGGTTCTGTCTGTGTGAACTATGCATCCATCCGCGCGCGAATCTGCTTGATCAGTCAGTCAGCCTGGTCAGCCAGTCCCTTGTTGGCCGCTGTGATTAAAGTAAAGTGTACCTATGTACTGCGTTTTTCTATCGTTTTCCGTTTATTAAGTAGGTATGTAGTTTGTTGTTGAGTAAATAGAAGAAATATCTTTTTTGCTACTTATACCTACCTACTTGGGCATTGAGACGAGAGGTGTGTAATACATGACATTTATGTTTTCACATTAAATTATTAGAATAGGTAGATACCTTAAAGCATTAGCGGCATTCCCACATGCTTCTCCTAAGCACATCAACATCATGCCATATTCCCGTGGGCTGTACACATATGAAGAAGGCATTTTTGATTAAACACAAAACAGGTATAAACAATTATAAAAGTAAAAACTTACACTAGATTATTAACAAAAATTAACACTAATTTACAAACACTTAAATAATAGAAATTAAACAAGAAACAAAAGAATTAACACGAATTACACGGCGCGGCGATAGCGTCACTTGTATGACAGCACGGCAAACAAGGAACTGACTGACTGACCGAGGCCTACATTTTGCAGATTTTTAAAAATTTACTTTAACCCTTAATTTGACAACGACATTTTTTCAAGCAAGCATTATTTTGATACCTTTTAATCATCAAGGGTATGCTAAAAACTCCTAAAAAATTTAATCTTTTTCCATAGTTGGGAAAAGTCGTGTCCTGATAATACATCAAACTTAATTTTTTTTATTAGAGATTTTTTATAGAGATTTATTTTAATATTAAAAATCACAAAATTCAGAACAAATTGGCCGACAAATTGTTTTCTTTTGGTAAAAAAATTAAGTTAGTATAAAATTAATATTTACCAAAAAGTAACATAAAAAATTATTTGGTATGGATCTAGTTAGAACTAGCAGTAAGATGGGTGGGTGAAGATGGAATCGAAACAATTGCAGATAATTATTTGTAGATATACCCCCTTATGCATAATGAAATGTAAAGTTAAAGGTTAGAAACATAAAGTGTTTAGTTTAGAGCTAGCATATTTAAACAATGTTTAAACTAAAATAGGTTTATCGTGCGATTATGAGTAAGAGGGTAAGTGTTGTCAACATAAAATTTTATTTCCTACCCATATTTTGAGAGATTTTCATAAAAAGTAATCGTGAAAAATAAAAACATTTATAGCACACACAGGTTTTTTGAAGATTGTGTCCGCTCCACCGTACAACGTCAAATTAAGGGTTAAAGAGCCGAAAGTCGAGCAAAGTAGTATTAGTACGTTAACATCAAACAACTCCGCTAAACACGCCGACAAGGCATCCGCCGAATTGTGGACTTTCGCGTCGACGACGACGACGACGCGGCGACGGCGAGCGAACGAAATGATAGGCATTAGGTATATTATTGTTTTAAATATTGAAAATAGATTTTAGTTTACTGCTGATTTTTAATGGAGGTGGTGGCGCGGCGGGGTAGTGCATGCGTTCGAAGTGAGTGTTTTCGTGTAGTGATAAATTGTTTTAGTGTGTGTTGTGTTCTACTAGTGTGAGAGAATGTTTTGTGCGATGAATTGACTACGAAAATAAGGTAGGTTAACAAGTACATTTAAAGAATTAAAAATAAAAAGTATTTTTTAACAGTTTAGGTTGGTTCGAAGTTGAAGTATCGTTGTAGCCCAAGTAGCATAGGTAACATTCGTTGGAGTTGGAGGAGCACTAGTCGAGTGAACGAGAGTTCGCAAGTTCAAAGCACATCTTAGTCATAATAAGACTGTGGCACATCCGAGGCTAACCTAGCTCTTATTTCAGAATATTCATTTTTAGTGGCCTACTGAGGTTGTGAATGTGGTAATTTGAAA
The DNA here is from genome assembly GCA_944452665.1 of Stenoptilia bipunctidactyla. Taxonomy (NCBI): domain Eukaryota; kingdom Metazoa; phylum Arthropoda; class Insecta; order Lepidoptera; family Pterophoridae; genus Stenoptilia; species Stenoptilia bipunctidactyla. Next base: position 193,772 of record OX101732.1, read on the forward strand.
GAAAGAAAGAAAGAAAGAAAGAAGATTTTATTATTTGATTAAATGACTTAAATTAATTTGGATGGAACTTGGGATGTTTGTTAGTCTTTCCCGAAATAATTGCTGTAAAACTTTAAAGGTAGACTAGACACAACACATCTTTAATTGTTAAACGCTTTATTAACGGTAGGTAAGGTTAAGGTTTTTCGTTACATAAGGGGTTTACGAGATACCTTACCACCATAGCCACTGTATAATTTTTTTCAAATAATTAGGTAGTAGATGTTCCAAAGTAAAGTGCTTGAAGTAAATTAAACTTTTATCTTAACGCAATCGCTTATTAAAACGGCGCTAGAGTCCTGAAAAGAAATTAGAAAGTACCTACCTTTGTTTCGCTGGATCTTTACTATGGTTTTCAGAAAAAAATCACAACATCATGCTTACCTACCTAGGTGCCTAAATTCATTCTCATGTATTAAAACTAAGTTGTATGATTAACAAAATGATGTATTTATTTGGAAAGCTGACAGCTGTTCTTACAAAACTTATTTAGCAATAGTTGTATCTTAAAAGCTAATTATAAGCTTACACATATTTAGTTGTATTTGCATGTTTTGCGATTTGTGTTAGTTTGAAACGTGAGATATTTCATTTTATTTACGTACCTGCCTACCTGACTATTTCAAGGCCATAATAGCTATTACATATTCTACTTGATTAATACGTGTAAAATTTGATCTAAGGTAGGAAATTAAAATTATAAACGTAAAAGTTTGTTTGGATGGTGGTTTTTTTGTTACTCTTCCATGCTGAAGTGACTAAACGGATTCAGTTGAAATTTTGATCTAAGGTAGGAAAAAGCCTACAATAACTCGAAGGGTGCTTTATTTAGCACCAATGAAGCATTTTTTTTTATATCCCGATACTCCTACAGGATTTAGATAAACTAAACCCACGTTTGACCTCATGCTGACCTTGTGAAGATGACACGGTTTAGCTACACGGGCTTAGCAATGAGGCCTCCTTAATAATCATGCCAGAACACATGACCACTGGTGCGGTGACATTTGGTGGCATATTCATTATGAAGGTTGGCTGCTAGACAGGAGATCCCTGCATGGGACCTGCCACACAGGCAAATGGGCACTTGTTTTTTATTACTTTTGTTATGAAGTTGTAAGTGTTTATGTTGCAAATTTCCGTCGCATTCCCGTACATCAAGTAGGCACTTTGTAGTTACGTGGACAGAGTTGGTACTTATGGCTTTTTGGTTAGGTTACATAATTGGGCAAAAAGGCAAGAGGTACCTACATGACATTTTGTTTACGTCATTAAATCGTAGTTTTGAATGCGTTAAAATTATTTTACAACTTAGGTACCTTTAGAACCTTTGCTTAGACGGATTTAGAGAAAATGGGTCTTTTACAAAGTAATTTAAAACTTATTTCTAAAAAAAGGTAGGTAAGTATATCGTGAAGTGCGTAATAAAACGTTGTTGTTGAGTTGGATGACTTTCAATACCTACTCATTTGGTTTGTGCGTATAACACAACGAAGAAAGTACTTATGTACTTTTAAAACTAATTTAATAGTCGTTATTTATGCTAGTCTTCTATTCAAGGTTTTCAATAGGAATTATCGTCATATTTTGATAAAATGAATATTTAAATTAATATCGTGTTACTGGATATTTTATTTAATATGAATTGAAAAAGTTTGTGTTGCATAGGTAGGTACCTATTACCGAAATATTCGCGCACACAAAGAACTTCATAGTTACTTGAATAGAGTAGATACGTTTTTTTGGTAAAGATAGGTAATTAGGTAGGTAGAAGATACCCACCATCTTGGGCGTTAAGCCGAGAAGTGGGGTTGCATGACGACTATTTTCAAACTCAATAAACTTTAAAGGTTTTACACGTTATTAACTACCTAGGTAGAATATGCAAAATCAAGTGCTTCGACTTTTTCTCATTTTAACCGGCTCGATAATACCCGGGATTAAATGTAGTTGTAACTTCTTTTGAAGAAGGAAGAAATTTAACACAAATCTAGGATAAAGCGTGAACAACAATTAGATGTATAGTTTTATCCTGGTATTCCTACGGGATCGAAATAAACGCGGGTAAAATGCTTGACTCCGACCCAGACAATGGATAAGTACTTACTGCTACTACGTTAGGTGACTTGGCAACTTAAATGGAAGAGCGTCTGTTTGACATATGGGTTCATGGCCCGTATAGCAAAAACATTTTTTATTAATTGTGCTAAAAAATTAAAGAGTTCTTTTTACGTATTTTCACCGAATTCCTGTACACAAACAACCTACGTACCTACCTACTTTGTAGTTATGTTTTAACAGATAAGTTTTTGGTAAAGATTGGACATTGAGATATGGATAACATTTTTTTTTCAAGATACTTTTTAAATTATACCTACCTACCTAACTTGACTTTTTTCGCAACATAAGAAGGTACCTAATTTTGGAACCTTTTATACCTTGTTTCCGATGATGGTGTGAAGATAGGTATAACGTGCGCGTGGCCATTTTTTTTGATAAAAAAGGTGTGAATTTGATCTCCACACTGGATTCGGTATTTACGTTACTACATTATGAGTAACATTTCGATAATTCGAATGAGATCTTATTTTAACAATAATCTATCTACCTACCTAGGTATCTAAAATGATTTCGTTTGTAGCTACTTTGACCAGCTGCTGTTGTCCGTAGTTTTCTAATCACGGTTTTCAATGGGAACGAGTTCAATACTCATACGTTGATGAAATTAATGTAAACCACGGCTTTGACACATGATGAGGCATGACCAAATGATTATTTTGTAACATACGAGAAACCCTGACTAGTGCAATGAACGACCGTGATGATGTTCGCTTCGTACGTTGTTTGAACTTTTTTCGCGCGCTCTGGCCAGCTGGGGCGCGGGAAGGGCGCGGGGTGCCATGCATACTACGGTTGTGGAGGGGCGCTCAGCCTGCCCGCACGATTCAATGGTTTCGGAGCGCGCGTGGTTCGACAAAAATACTTGTACGCGATACATTGCCGGAAGTTTTGAAAAAATAAAATTGCGAATTTCATTAAAATTCTTCGATAATACGTTTATTTATACGTGTCCAAGCATGAAAAATGTAAAAAAAATAATTAAAAAATGTCCAAAAAAAAGGTCTCAGATTTGAAAAAAAACTACTTTTCCGTAATCAGTATACGTAGTATAATCATACCCTAAAGTTAAAGGTCGCGGTCTTTTTACACCCTGTATAAATGACAATTATATCCCAAGTAGAGACATCAATACCTAGATTTGTCAAAGCGTTAAGGCACTCTGTCGTAGTGTCCAATAACTCCTTGACTGCGGTCGCACTCTCACCAGTAATATTTTTCTGCCCTAATAGTCGCTTTAAAATGTTGTAAGCTAGATGTTTTTTATTGTTATAGCGACCCTCTAGCTGAGACCAACAAATATTATAATTAGTGCTAGTTATCGGTATATGTCGCAAGAGTAGCTCTGCTTCCCCAGACAGATGAGCCTTTAGATAATGTAATTTCTGTACATCATCTAGGTATTTATTACTGTGCACTAATGAAGTGAACAAATCTCGAAAACTTGTCCACTCACTATAATTACCTGAGAAATAAGGTATAGCAATCTTTGGTAATTTAACATTAAAATCTGACTTACTTTCCGTAACCTTTGATTTATCACTTTCTACATTTGATTCCAACTTAGCTAACGATTCTTTCAGTTCCGACTTATAATCTATATAGCATTCCTTTGTGACGAAATAAATATCTTGTAAACAGTAACTAGATTTATCATATAACTCTCCAGGCACCTCACATATAATTTTATTATGATTTTCGACAAATGTATTAAATTCTTGCTCTAAATTTTCTAATCTTGATTCAATATATGAAATTGTTAAGCGTGACTTTGGTGTCTTTTTAAAATTAACCCGTGACTTTTCGATTTGATTTTTAATTTTTGACTGTAATTTATCTAAATTTGCCATTTTTTTAAAAACTGTTTTTTACAGAAAACAATAAAATAAAACTAAAACAAAAACTTAAATTGAAATCTATAATCTAAAATCACTTCTTAAAATTAATCTTAAAGTCCACCAACTTATAGACACTTTAAAATCTTGAATATTTTTCAAAGTCCAGTGTTTGAGATTTGTGTAAGTTCTAGGCAAAATTGGGCGTAGGTTCCCCGTAGTTTCACTTTTTGCCCTAATTCAGCCTAAGATATAAAAGTACTCATAATTTCAACTGCACTCACTGTTCACATTCGATCACAAAATATCTCCAATGATGTCGTCACAGCAACAGGTCCTCGTAGCGCCCTCTGGTGGTGGATAGATTCCAAACTCCAACTTCTCCTTCTCTGCATACAGCGCCACCAGTGACAATCGGCCACAGCTCCAGCACTATTTTACTATAGATCCTGTTCACTGTTCACTACTGCCAAACATCCGGCACGATAGGACCATGAACTAATCCACAAAAAAGCTATTCTAATACTAAGGATAAGGTAAATAAAACTCAATATCCGTTTCAAGACGAGCATGTATAGTCAAAAAAATAATTCGCACCCTATGTATCTATTGATAAACTTACATGCGCGCTTTAACATACAAGTGGCGACATCTACCGTTGACATGAAATACTATATACTTATGTGATCAATAATCCTGTCATTAAATAAGCTTTAAGACTTAACAATGTGAACGGACCGCGGCGCGCTGTAGGCATTTCAAAGATGCGGCCGAGTTGAATTACTGTAGATATCTGTACTGTGCTTTAAGTGAACTGAGAATTACTCATGTGTCGTAAATTTATTATACTATATTAATTATAAAAAATTGTTAAACATTTTTATTTTTTTTCTTTACGAATATTTGTCGATAATAAAAACCATACTCTTCTGATATTTTATATAACTTTTATATCTTTTCTTCAACAAAGGTCCTTTCTTTAGTTAAAGAAAGGCTGGAGTAGGTTTTGACCAACCTCTGTTAACTGAAGGGCAAGCTGATCGTAAGCCACGGAACTGATGCAGCATAACTCGCCGAACACGCTAATTAGTAGTTGCACGTCGCAGCGGCTGTCGGCGGAGCGCGTGGAGCTGGTGGCGGGGCAGCTGGAGGCGTGGTGGCGCGTGTCGCCGCTGCGGTTCAACCTGGCGCCCGCCGCCGTCATGCTGCCGCACTCGCTCCGGTACAGGCGTTGACCTATGAACACAGGGATAAGTCAAAATAAAAAACAACTCGGCTCAGCATGACAAATGCAGGATCTCGCTTGATCTCGTCTAGATGAAGCAAGCAGTTTAGAAACTTCTTTAGCGAATATTAACGGTTTTCATTTTAGGTCCAGGTTGAGATACTTGAGGTAAGACTTTAAATGGTCTGTTGAAATGCATTTTTATTTTTTATTTTCAATCAGTCATAATTTTCAGTTCTCTCGCTCAGTGACGATGGACGCTGAAGTGACTGCTGTGGCAATTTTATTGTTATGTGCATTCGCACATTATAATTATGCGTATATTAAGAGAATCATACATGGCCTCATATAAAGTCATGAGATCAAAATGTTTTGATCACAATTTATCTTTATTTGTTAGTAAATATACTAATCAAACATATAAGAAATTAATTTTTATCCTCATATTTGCGGGCAAAAGCTGTCTGTCAATGCATTCAGTCATCAACTAATCCTTTCGAATGCTTTCTTTCAAGGTCAGTCGGCCTTATTGAAGTCAATACACATTCACGCCTGTTCTCGCGATCTCGCGCTCCTTTGTCTCGCGTAAAAAACGGACCAAAAATGGAGAAACATGCGAGAACTTGAGAATAATAAATATAAAAGAAATAATATGCTACACATTTTCGTTCCTTGCATATTTCTCGCATTCTCGCGAGAGTGTGGAACTGCTATATGAGTGACTATATAGCAAAATAAAGGGAGCCTAGAATACATTATTATATAGATAAACACCCAGACCCGGAACATTTTTTTTCTAGTTCCGTGCGGGAATCACTGGCGTCTGAGGCAGATAGCTTTACTCCAAAGCCAAAGAGGCCGTCAAAATACCAGCATTGTTTTTAAATACGGCTATTAAATGCAAAACTGGTTCACTCATTTTGTTTAAATGGTTAAATACTTTAAATAAGTTGACTGTCAAAGTTCAATAGTGTCAGTTACAGCAACGACCCGGAGCTATATCCACTGTCTGAGCGTAGTGCCGGCGCAGGGTGCGCGCGGTGGAGGTGGCGGTGTGCGTGTGGCCCACGGCGGGCTGCGGCGCGGCGGCGGCGCGCGTGCTGCGCGCACACCTCGCGCCGCGCGCGCTGCCGCTGCCGCCCGCGCGCGCGCCCACCGCCGCGCGCCTGCCGCTGGCGCGCCGCCTGCTGCCCGCGCCGCTGCGCGAGCGCATCACGTGAGCCGCCCCCCTCTATCTGTTCCCACATAATAAAATACCTCGGTTATCTCTAATTATTGTTTTCGAAGTTTTGCCAGTGCTCGAATCTACCAGAACGAACTCACCGTTAGTACGAGTACGATCTATTCAATGGCAAGAGGTTTCCTCTTTTACATGTAGTGCCACAAATTAATTTTTTTTCTTATGTGCATATTTATTTTACGTAAGTGTTAAAACGGCTTAGTTCATCAGGCCCCCCGTTCACCACGCCCCGTTCACCACCTCTTAACAATATTTATGCACTAGCTTTATCCTGCAACTTCGTATACGCTTAACTACCCTTCTCGTGGAAATTTCAGAAACTATACAACCAGACACCCACTGAAAGAACCTTTATACCAAGTATCACACCCATGCACTCAAGGAATAAGTTTTTTTTATACAAACTAAAAATCATATATTTCCCGTGCCCATGGGAATTTTGGGATTTTTTTTCGTAGCACAACCAGTCACTCTTTGAAGAACCTTCATACCAAGTATCACATCCGTACACTCAAGGAATAAGATTTTTCATTCAAACTAAAAAGTCCAACCCCTTCCCGTGGGAATTTCGGGAATTCCTTTCATAATACAAACAGACACTTATTGAGGAACCTTTATATCAAGTATCACATCCGTACACTCAAGGGATGGGATTTTTTCACACAAACTAAAACATCATATATTTCCCGTTCCCGTGGGAATTTCGGAAATTCCTTTCATTACACAACCAGACACGCATTGAAAAACCTTTACACCAAGTTTCACGTCGGTGCACTCAAGGAATAACATTTTTCATACAAATTAAAAAGTCCTATATTTCCCGTTCCCGTGGGAATTTCGGGAATTCCTTCCTTAGTGTACCCCTACATTCCCTAAAGAATGTATGTTCCAAATTTCAGCTTTCTACGCCCAGTAGTTACGGCTGTACGTTGTCTGTCAGTCACTCAGTCACTCAGTACCTCAGTACCTCAGTCACTGATGGCGGGTTTCAATATTATGAAAACTGTTCGTTTTGCCTACGAACAATAGAAATCACTACCAAAATGCCTTTCTATATTCAAAATCTTGACATCTAAACCACTGCTTACGAACTGTTTGACTGTAATGGGTTGCTAGGTTACATTTGACCATTTACAAAATAAGTCATTATATCTAGCCAACGACGACGTAACAAGTTATTAATTTAAACCAATGAGGTAAAGGTAGCATGGCAGTCTGCTGCGGCCAATAAGAGTTATTTTTTCATTACGTATGACCAATTAAAGAATAGGTCATTTTATCCAGCCAACGACGTAACAATTTATTCATTTAACGAAATATCCTATCAAATATCTGTCAACATATCAATAATCCAGTTTTCTCTTTCTAACTTATCTATAACTGTTTTTGAAAAAAGGGACGAATATTATTGAATGACATAATTTTTCTTTTAAATATTTACTTTGACGTCATAAAAATGTGATTCAACCAATAGCAAAATTTGTCAAAGGTTTGGCGTTTCGTTTTACGTAAGCAGTTAAACGCAATTATTAATAAAAAGCTCTAAAAACATACTATAATATATTTATCGAATACTAAAACATAGCAAACATAAATTGAATAAGTTTATATATTTCTTTAGTTCAAATATCATACAAATAATTTGCGAATGCGTGATATTCTATAAATCACATATCACCTATTTTCTTGGAAGAACGTCACGCAAGGAGGGCCCATGCCAAATTTGAGAACTTACAGCCCGTAGCTAGTAGATATTGTGAAACGCTACTTTTTTCCTACCAATTTTGTACCTGTACCGGTTACGCATAGTAGTCAGTTGAATATTGAAACCCGCCATCAGTCAGTAACGGAACAGTTTTATATATATTGATTTAAAAAACCGTTTTGTAGACAACAATATTGAGGAAACACAGTTCAAAAGAAACTTGCTTTCAAATTTAAATTACATTTATTAATTCTGTGATCATTTTAAGTACTCTCAAACGTATATAAACAAATGCAAATCATATTAAAAAAGTCTGTTTCGAAAGTTAGCGCTCATCAAGCTAAGAATCCCAAAAATAGACAGTACTCTTTGACCTGTTCCCGAGAACGGTCGTTGCTTGCGCGCGAGTGAAATATTTATATTTTCTTTTCACGAGTGATCTTCAACTACCCTCATTGTTTACAGTGCCTTATTATGGAGTCGGACATTTTTTTACTATTAAAGAAGTAATCATAGTGCTACTTTAAAGACGTTTCTGACTACAGGAACAATGAACTCCCAATCTTATGCTACCGTAACACAAACCACCACATTTCCGAAAAAGGACCAAGCAATTGTCATCGATGCTTTAGAAAACGTACAAATAAAAGATTATGCTCAAGCTTTAGGAAAAATTATCGACCCATCCCAAATACGTTTTCTGTCAAGAATATCGAACAACAGGATTTGTGTCTACGTTTCAACAAAGTCAATAGCCGATGACATCATTGACAATAAAAAGTGGGTGATAATTCAAAATCAAAAACTACCCGTTCCCGCTTATTAGCAGGAACAAACGAATCATTATATCTAATGTGTGCCCTATTATACCACACACTGAAATAGAAAAGAAACTGTCAGAAATTAATATTATGCCACAGTCACCCATATCTTTTCTACGTGCTGGTTTTAACGAAACGGGTTTCAATCACATCCTTAGCTTCCGAAGACAGGTTTACGTAACCCCTGAAGATTTCACCAGACTTCCAGAAAAACTTTGCATTGATTTCGATGAGACGAATTATTGGATTTATTTTTCATCAGATGCAATGAAATGTTTTATATGCAAAAAAGATAACCACGTGGCCTCCAAATGTCCAGACAACACCATCGAGACGAATTCTTTCAACCAAAATACACAGGATACTTCTCATACAACTGAGACACAGGTTTTCAAACGTCCACACCCACCCACTGAGTCTTCGACTAATACTGACTTTATGGAGTTCGAAGCAACAGAAGACAGTACACACAGCAACGAAATAAGTGATGAGGATTTTGACAACGCTTCCCAGTCCAGCTTAGACGAAGTGCACAAATCCAAAAATGGAAAGAAACCCAAGATAACACATAGTGATTTTGAATCAATCAATTGGGACCGCTTAGAAACTTTAATAAACGATTCCCATAAAACGTACCCACTATCCGGAGAAGAAGTTAAAAAATATCTCATAGATACATATGGAGTTAAGGACATCTCAGAAATCACTTACAGTTATACAGAAAAAATTGATGATTTGACTGAACTTTTAACTGATTTGATACCTAACATCTCGTATCGTAGTGTTAAGAATAGGCTGTCGCGTATCGTAAGTAAACTAAAACTCTTATCTCGCAAAGGAAATCCCATAGCAAATAAGTAGGTAACTAACACACGTACATCTAATTTATTTTACATATAAACACTTAACAGTTTTGTTTGTATATTTTAAATGGTCTTGACTACAAGATTCAAGCTTAATATTATCCAATGGAACTGTCAAAGTTTAATGCCTAAATTAAGTGAATTAGATTCATATTTAAATAATGAAAAAATTCATATATGCATTCTTTCTGAAACTTGGCTGAAATGTGAAACTCAAATTAAATTAACAGGTTACTCTGTCTTTAGAAATGATCGAGCAGATGGATATGGAGGTCTAGCGATCCTGGTCCATCAATCTATAACTTGTATTCTCAAAACTCTTCCAAGAAATTATGAAAATATTGATATCTTATACCTTGAAATCCTTAATAGTAATAAGCTTCAACATATAATAGGTGTTTATTCTCCCTCAAATATAACAGTGAACGCTGGAGACTATCAGGAGCTTTTCAGCTACTTCTCTGAGAAAACTTTAATAGTCGGAGATTTCAATGCTCATCATACGGCTTGGTCATACACAACTGACACACGAGGTAGACTTTTATCTGACACTAGCTTAGAACGTAATTATATTTTTCTTAACAATGGAGACTTTACTCGTTGCGCCAAGCTTAATGATAGTACGGTATGTTCCTACGGTATGTTGTTCGACGTCTCACTAGACTTTAATTGGAAAGTTACTAACGAATCTTTTGGCAGTGATCACCTTCTTATCTCTATTACAACGTTAGATAGTAGTCAAAACAGCCCCGAATTGAAAAGAAACGTTAAAAAGGCCAACTGGGTAGAATACACGAGACACACTAAATGTTTATGTCAGGATTTGGTTTTCGGAGACAAAGTACAAAGCAGTTACAACAAACTCATTGAGATAATTGAAGAAAGTGCTAACAAAAATATTCCTTATGTTAAAATCGGTATAAACCCCAAAAAATTTACCTCAAAGCCTTGGTGGAATCCAGAATTATCGAAGGCAGTAGCAGAGAGAAGATTATATCTTAAACTCTTTAGGAAATCACGCACAGTTGAAAATTATTTAATTTACAAAGAAAAAGTAAATATTGCTCGAAAACTAATAAAAGCTGCAAAAAGAAATTCCTGGCAACAGTTTTGTGATAGCATAAATTCCAATACAACTAGCAATGAAGTCTGGAGAAAACTTAGGTGGCTCAAAGGTCACCGAAGTCAGAAAGACTACTTACCAGAAACTACCGCAATCACTTTTTTAACTGAACTCACTCCTGATAGTGTTTCCTTCCAGCCACTAGATTTTAACACCAATAATGATAATTTAAATTTTTTTATGCTTTCTGAACTAAATTTGATCCTTAAAAGAGTAGATACTTCGGCTGGTTTAGATTCTATCACTTATTCCATGATTATTCACTTACCCGACAATGCAAAAGTATATCTTTTGCATATATTTAACACTATTTATAAAACAGGCGAGATACCGGAACAATGGCGTAGGATCAAACTTATAGCCATACCAAAGAGAAATACTAATAATCCTAAATATCGCCCTATTTCACTTATTAACTGCCTTTGTAAGATTTTTAACTTAATGATAACTCGTCGCCTTGAATATCATTTCGAAAGCAACAAATTATTTAACGATAATACTTTGGGTTTCCGTCGCGGACTCTCATGTCAAGATAATTTAGGTAGGTTTATTTTAGACACTGAAACTGCTTTCATAAACAAAGAATACGCTCTCTGCGCTTTCGCAGACACAAGTAACGCTTATAACAATGTGGCAATCGAACCTCTTATAAGCTCATTAGTTGAATTTAACGTGGATCCGTTCCTTTGTAGGTACATTAGAGAATTTTTAAAAGAAAGATTTTTGATATATAAGCTTCGGGATGGTAGGGAAATAGTACGAATAAGCAGACAAGGTTTAGCTCAAGGTGACCCTATGTCACCTATTTTATTTAATATAATCTCAATTAAATTATGCAACACACTCGTTAAGACAGTCAAGATTTCACAATATGCTGACGATTTCGCTTTGTATTGTATAAATCCAAGCATTGATTTTTGTGTCACTACCATACAAACTAGTCTTAACATCTTTTTTTTTTTTTTTTATAAAATATGGATGGGACGTTTGTCTTCAATGACACCTGATGTTAAGTGAACATGAAGACTAAGGTGGTACACGTCCATCCACGAGAAACCTATTCACTCGACGCTTAAAAGTACTAGGACTATACTGGTCAGGGAAAATAGACGCAGGCAGTTCATTCCAAACCTTGGCGACCCGTATCAAAAAGGAACTGTCAAAGCGCTTAGTTCGACTTTTCGGAATATCAACCACATACGGATGGAAGTTCTGTCTGCGTCTAGTAGTCCGATGGTAAAAGGGTGAGGGTTCAATTTGCTCAAACAGAGCACTCGCGCACTCACCAAAATGTATCCTGTAGTACACGGTTAAACAAGCAACCTTACGACGATGCTCTAGGGTCTGTAGTTTTTTGGTCGTAAGGTCGACGTTGTTAATTAATTTACGGGCTCTTCGGTCAACGGAGTCCAGCGCTTCTAGTTGATATTTGGCTGAACCATCCCAAAGATGACTGCAGTACTCCATGCATGATCGCACTTGAGCTGTATATAAGTTAAGAAGCTGTGCAGGGCGGAAGTACCGCCGTACCTTCGAGATGATTCCCAACTTTTTCGAAGCTACTTGAGCCATGGACACAATTTGTTGACCGAAGTTTAAACTGGATGTTATAGTTACGCCTAAAAGCCCTAGATGGTCAGTGATGGGGACAGATACATTTTGGAAAGTGGGCGTTAATGTGAAGGTGCTCTTTTTTGCGGAGAATAGACACGCCTGAGTTTTGGACGCGTTGAATTTGACCAAATTCGACTCACCCCAATCGGATACTTTCCGTAAGGTCAAATCAACGCGCTCAATCATTGACTTTCTTAAGCTCTGGATTTCACGGGGGCTCGCTCGCGCATTGGATACGTATCTCTCTACAACAGTGCTGTCATCAGCATAACTAATAATGCCCGGTGTTAAAAGGTCATTAATGTGCAGCAAGAATAATGTTGCAGAGAGAACAGATCCCTGAGGTACCCCGGCATTAATTGCCATTTGGTCGGAGGAGAAGCCATCTAAGATTACTCGAATTGACCGTTCCCTCAGAAAATCAGATATCCAGTCGCAGAGCCCAATCGGTATGCCATAAGCTGGAAGCTTACTTAAGAGACCATCATGCCAGACCCTGTCAAAGGCCTTGGAAATGTCTAAGGATACAGCTATTGCTTCACCATGACCCTCCAAGGCCTCGCTCCATAAGTGAGTGGCATACACGAGAAGATCGCCGGTCGAGCGTCCGTTGCGGAAACCATATTGGCTATCGCTTAGGAGCTCGTTGGTCTCGAGGTATGCCAGGAGTCGATTGTTCAATACACGTTCCATGACTTTGCAAAGTATGGAAGTGATTGAAATTGGTCGATAGTTGACAGGATCGGCACGGCTTCCCTTCTTTGGTACTGGTTGTACGTTAGCAAGCTTCCAGGACTTGGGAACCTTACCGGATTCCAATGAAAGTCGATAAAGACGCGTCAAAACGGGAGACAACTCAGCTGCGCAGCGTTTTAAGACCACTGCAGGAATACCGTCTGGACCACTAGCTTTGTTCTCGTCTAGGTGCAGCAAGCATTTAAGAACCTCCTTTTGGCGAATGTGAACGGTACCCATTGTAGGTCCGAACTGAGGTAATTGGGGTGGGATTTTTCCTTGGCAATCTAGACGAGAATTTTCTGCGAAGATACTAGCAAATAAATCTGCTTTCTCCTTAGCAGTGTGGGCCAGAGAACCATCGGGTTTCCTCAGTGGTGGCAGCGACGGGCGACAAAAGTTCGTTTCGACCGACTTGGCAAGGGACCAGAAAGCTTTGCTTCCCGAAGGGTATGCTGCTATTCTGTCTCCGATACGGCCTATGTGGGCAAAACGAGCTCTTTTGATTACCTTTTTGCAGGACTTGGCGGCAGCATTGTATCTTTTCTTAAGTTCATGCGAATCCAGGGCTTTGCTTCTGCGAGCATTTGCCGAGGCTTTGTATGCTTCCCGCTTTCGCTTTTCAGCGGCAAGGCAAGCAGTATTAAACCATGGGCGAGCTTTGGTTTCAAGGGATAGATCAGCGTGGGGAATGAAGTACTCCATTGCTTGAACTATCACACTTGAGACAGCATCAGCGCAGCACGATGGATCGGTTGATGTAAAACAAGTTTGCCGCCATGGATAAGATGCGAAGAAATGTCGCATTTCATCCCAATCTGCTGACTTGTAACGCCATACTCGCCTGGAGCCTTTTGGGCGGGTGTCAGGTGGCGAGTACAGCGATACAGATTTCACCATACAGTGATCGGATGTCCCTAAAGGTGCAGTGACGGACACCGAGTATCTGTCAGGATCGGTTGTCAGCAGAAGGTCCAAGCAATACGCAGTGTGGCCAGCAACGTCAGGGATGCGCGTAGGCTCGTTAACAAGCTGTGAGAGACCATAAGTCAGCGAAAACTTAAAGGCCTCTCTGCCAGCATGGTCAGTGTCCTGATACGGGTATAACCACTGCCCGTGGTGAGCATTAAAATCCCCCAGAAACACCAACTGCGCCGTGGGAAAACGTTGCTGAATCTTATCTGCTGTATTGCCAAGGTATTCCATAAGCCTCGTTGTCTCCCGATCTCCGCTATGTGAACGATAGATACAGGCGTAAACCACTTGGTCTAGGCCAGTATCTATGTGAACCCACATGACTGAAAGGTCCGGCACTTCTAAGTAACGGAGACGCTGATAACAGATCTTGTCACTGGCATACATGCACACCCCGGCGTGCGGGCGGAAAAGTGACTCCAGGATATAGCCTGGGTAACCAAGGTATGCCGAGTCCGACGGATCGCAGATCTGCGTCTCCGTTAGAAAGAGTAGGTGGGGTCTCTCCGTCTCAAGATGGTGGTGGACATCATTCAGATTGGAGTGCACTCCTCGGATGTTACAGAAGTGCACTTTGAGGGAGAGGAAGTGCAACCGCTGTTGAACCTTACTCTTTTTAGGACCTTTCATTATGAATTGTGGAGTGAATAGGGAGGAGAATAGAAGTTGAGTGAAGCGCTGCAAATGGAACCAAGCAACTCGTAGGGAACAACGCACCATTGGGGAACTCGCCTGGAGACTGCGGGGACGCCCGAACCCCCCCGAGGTCGCCATCGGGTCCTCTCCAACCGGTCGCCAACCGGCACGATGGAGCCTCCCGGGATTTTTCGCGAGGTGGCGGGGCAGCCTTTTGCATGTGGCTGGCATGCTACTTGGGCCCCCTACTACCTGCGGTCAGCCAGCGGTGCACCGTGCTTCGGATCCCGCTACCCTCCAAAACGAGTTACCCGGTGAGTCATTATCCTACGAGTTGAAAACTGTTCTCCGATGCAGCACGATTACTCAGACCTATCCTCCTCAATGGCTACACTAGACATCATGCCGGAACGCGACTAAGTCACTTGGCGGCATGGTTTTGTCTAGTGGGTGGTGACAAGCCACGGCCGAAGCCTACCACCAGATTTTACTGCTCGTTTAGCACCACCCAGGGACCACGTACAAGGCATCGAGGGCTAAACCTTGCGGACGCGAGCAGTTTTCAGTCCCCAAACAATGTTAGAGGAAATAGGATTAGAAATATCTCTTTCAAAAACCAAACTCTGCATTTTGACTAGAAAATACAAAGTACCTTCTGTTAGAATACGAATAAACAATACTGAAATTGAGGTTATTAATTGTAAAAAGTTTTTGGGTGTTTGGGTAGACAGTCGCTTGAATTGGACCCGACATGTTCTAGAAACAGCCCAAAAGTGCACGGCTTATATTAATATTCTTAGTTCTATAAGTAGCTCAAAGTGGGGTGTCCACCCAACCCACTTAAGAAGACTTTATTTAGCTTTGGTGCGATCTCGACTTGATTACGGATGTATTACTTACGGTAACGCAAACTCTAGGCTTCTCCAGAGGTTGGACGTAATTCAAAACCAATGTCTCCGCATATGTGGAAGCTTTGTTCGGGACACCCCAATTTTTGCAATGGAAAGCGAACTTTGTGTTCCGCCCTTAGTTTTAAGAAGAATGTACTTAAGTGATAAATACTTTCTGAAACTTTCTGCTAGAACATCTGACTATTTGAGAAAACAACTAGAACTCTTAGACAATTTTTTAAATTTGGGCTCAAAATATTGGCGCAAACATCAACTTCCACTACTACTTAAAAGCTTCAGAAAGTACTCCAACCTGCCTATGTCAAAATTTGAGATTTTACCCCAATTCTCGCTTTCATTCGACATTAAAACACTCCCATGGGATAAAATAATAATACATACCGTCAGCACTATTAACGAATCAAAAGCCCAAGTACCCAATCACCATCTTAAGCAACGTATTGAGGATATTATAGACTTAAAGTACTCAGAATACATTCAAATTTATACTGATGGATCTAAAACAAAACACGGTTCAAGTTGCGCGTTTTACGATAAAGCTGCGGACTTTGGGGCTAAATTTCATATTGATAATATATGTATACCAATAATGGGAGTCGAACTGGCAGCAATCAACGAAGCAGTTCACTACATAGAATCGACAACTTATCATAAAATTGTTATTCTGACAGACTCGAAGAGCGGTTTACAACACCTATTGGGAAGTGCTAAGGGCGGTAGAGTCGGTAGATACGAAGCTTACCTCATTATTAAATGTATCCATAAACTGATACGTAACGGGGTTGAAGTTCGTTTACAATGGATTCCTTCTCATATTGGAGTCAGAGGTAACGAGGTCGCAGATTCACTCGCATCCGAGGCTCTAAAGAACGGCATACCCCTTGACATCCCACCGCACTATACTGACCATATTCCACACTTAAAAACCGACAATCACAATATATTTAAATCCTATTTCAATGAGTGCTCAAAAAACAAAGGCATCTGGTACAAGACCATTGTAAACGAACCACCACGCATACCTTGGTTTTTATCACGAAACCTCAACAGAATAGAATTAGTTACCTGCTTCCGAACCCGCACTTACCACATCCCACTTAACAAGTTTAATTACCTAATGAAAAAAAGAAACGATCCAAACTGTACAAGATGCGAAAAAGAGGAGGACCTCCTCCACCTAATTCTGGAGTGTAAAATCAATGAACAAGATAGGTTTGAACTATTAAAAGTAACTCAGTGCTCTGTGGGGGATCTCCTCTTCTTTTCCCATCGAATCCTAAGCTCAGGGCTAAAGGCCGAACACAGTAATACATTTTTGAGGTTCATCATACAGTCTTTGTACCTTAGAAGTGAATATTATAAAAATTATACCTCAGTAGTAAGTAACCTCAATTGTTAAAAATAGTTTATATCCATTAGATTCTTTGAGAACCAATTGTAAACTTAAAGTTTAAGAAATTTTGTATTTATTTTTAAGCTGACTTAATCTTAAGATGTATGGCTTATAAAATAAATGAGATTAAAAAAAAAAAAAAAAGCTAAGAATCCCATTGGGTAAGTTTAGGTTGAACTGCAGAAGTCAAACAACTTTTAAAGACAATGCATAATTTTAGATACACAATAAGTAAAACCCTATTGCTTATCTAGTTCTAATATTACAGCCTACACCTAAGTCATTATGAACGAGATAATGGAACCATAAAAAAAAATTGCATCTTTGCCGCACTTACAGACTTTATGTATTGTGTATCCCTTTCGTTCTTGTTCAAATATTTTGCAAATATGCAAACTAAATAGGTCAATCGAATTAAATTTGTTTAAGTTGTATTTTATAGTTGTATTCGGTTTTGAGTATTAAATAAATAAATGTAATTTTTTTAACTTTGATTATTAACTTGTCTAGATAGAACCTTCAAATGCCAAAGCGGCCCAAAAAATATCCACCAACTGTTGGTCGATAAGCTCTTTTCACTCACTCAGTGCTTACCCGGACATCATGAGTCACGCACGCGCTCTGTGAGGAAAGTTTTAATTTAAAAATGACGATTAGCGCCACAAAAGTGTATAGAAATTACAAAGGTCGATTAAGAACAACTAATAACATCACATGTCACCGGTAAGTAACATCATAATACTTATAAAATAGCTAAAAATAATTTAAACAAAATGTAAATAAACATTGAAATTTGTATGACAATCAAACTTTTCTTTTACAGGGTTGCCTGTTTTTGAAAATTATTTACTTTCGTAAAATAAGTTTTATTAATTAAAAAGTGTTATGATTCAACATAATTATACTTTTTGTTGAAGCTTTCGAAATTTGCACACGCCATTTAACGAATGCTGCTGATTTTCTTCATAAATAAGTGTTAAATAATGCGTAACTTCATACTTGTTCATCCGTTTGTAATCAAATTATTTAAAAACTTTAAACATTTAAAATATTTTTACAGAATAACTAATGATCCTGTCTTGAGAAATCGATGGATAAATAATATAAGACAAAGTCGCGGAGACAAGATCTGGAAACCAATAAAAACAGCAGCTATTGGCTCTCATCTCAATTAATGGAGTGATGTCATAGGATTAGCCATTTCAATATGTCACAACAATGTGTGACACGATTTTATTAATAACATAACATTAAAAGCAAAATCCGACTACATAACTAGTTGTCGGCGCCCCAGAGCAACGCTAGGGTGGAAGGGCGCGGGGAGCAGTCAAGAGTCGTTCCCGCGCGCCCGCCGTCTCTGCCTGGCACTCGCATGCGCGGTTCGCCCCCCTGCGTGCCCCGCTACCCCCGCCGCCGCCTCGTCTCGAGCACATCTGCCCGCGCGCCGGCAGCTTTCTTTCCCAACGCGACGTCGACCGTAGCGTACGTAACCCGCTAATTAAGGCCATCCGCCATGCCATGTTTAACAATATTATATTAGCGTCAAGAGAAATGTAAAACAAGTTATAATACATAACCCTATGTAACTCCTTAATTCGGCCGAATTAAAGAAGCATCAAGTCTACCCCATGCAGTTTCAATTTACAACCCTGGGAGTAGAGATCTGGCGACCGTTGACGAAATAAGCGAAGAAGGAGCCGGGCGTCACCACGTGGCTGCAACAGCAAGAGTGCGGGCCGCGTCAGGTTAACCAAGACCTGGCTCCCCGGGCGAAGAAGGAATAAGGGAGGAAGGAGCCGGGTGTCACCAACACCACGTGGCTGCAACCTGCAAGAGTGCGGGGCCGCGTCAGGTTATCCAAGGGGAGTACCGGTCCTTTTCTATCCTATTACCTATTATCGCCTCTATTGTGTGTGATCAGTGTTTTTTTTCAGTGCATTAATTTGCTGTGTTTGCACTATCCGCTCGTTGGCATCTACTTACAAGCTTCTGGGTAACGCATTTATTTACTACGTCCCATGCTAAAGTCGTTTCTAAATTTAATTGCAAACCTTCGAGTGTTAATTTAGTTTAAATTGGTCCGTTCAAATAAAAAGCTATATACAATTATAGCTACTGTAAAGTTCCTTACTAACTGTAAACTAAAGTTTCTCGCCCAAGTTAGTTAAAATATTGCAATAATTACGTATTGATTCTCAGCTTGGCTGATTTATCATTGCACCCCCTTGTAACCTTAGCTAATTTATCATTGCATCCCCCTTTGAACTGCGCACGCTTGCTTCATGTGATTAAACATTTAATTTGAACATTTCAGTGAATGCAAAACATCGCGGCAGCCATTTTGTTTGCTGATTTTAGCGCCACGTCGCGCGTCATCGAGACAGCAAGACACCTGGAGCGCATAACCTACAAGCCACCCTGCACAAAAGGATTGGGTTTGATGCACATAAATTACCTAGTTCCTAGTTCATTGTTACGTCGCTCAATTAATTTAGTCATTTTAAATTAACTCAAGTTTATCTTTAACTTAATTTTAATATTGCAAATACACTGCTCTATTTAGTTGTATTAAATATAACTCAACCATGTCTAAAGACGAGTCGAATGATTTAATGAGGAAAAGGGCTAGTATAAGGGGCCGTCTAACTAAATTGTGTGATTATGTTCAGGACATTGAACAGTCTGAAATTACAAACTTAACAATTAAGGAATTAAAAAGAAGGTTGGACAATTGCAATGATTTAATGATAAAATTTGATGAAGTCCAGTCTTTAATTGAACAAAATTGCATCGATTCCGAGTTGGAAGACCAATTAAACTTAAGAGAAACCATTGAAAGTAAATTTTATTCTGTTACTTCCATAATTGAAAGTTTAATAGAAAGGTTTAATGAGAAATGTGAGAAACCTTTGTGTCAAAATGATTCAACTTCATCAAATTTTCACTCAATTAAGCTCCCTACTATTAAGTTACCATCCTTTGACGGTTCGTACATAAAATGGCTTGAATTTCGAGATATGTTTAACTCTTTGATAAATAAAAATGAGTCCATACCGGATATAAACAAATTTCATTACTTGCGGTCATCTTTGTATAATGGTGCCATTGAAGTAATCAAGTCTCTAGAGTTTACTTCTGTAAATTACAATGTTGCCTGGAAATTATTGTGTCAACGCTATGACAATAAGTCTGTTTTAATTAATAATCATTTAAAGGCGCTATTTAACATTCAGACATTGTCTAAGGAATGCCATCAAGGTTTGCGTAGTCTGATAGACACAATTATAAAAAATTTAAGAGCGCTTAATACTTTAGGACAGCCTACTGACCAGTGGGATCCTTTAATTATCTTTATGGTATCCGGGAAATTAGATGCAGTCACAAATAGAAAATGGGAGGAACACAAGGTTAGCTTACCTGATATTCCTACATTGGAGGATTTTTATAGTTTTATTCGCAGTAGGGCTAATATTTTAGAAACAGCAATAGAATCAAGTGACAGAGAAATATCTAATTACAGTAAAAATAAATTTCATAATAGTAAGAAAAACATTCACTTTAACCAATCAAAGGAGTTTAAAGGGAACACAAATTCCTTTGTTTCTTCCATGGACAATTTAACGGAATGTTTGTGTATATTGTGTGGCGAACAAGGTCATCGCATATATGGCTGCCCTAAGTTTATTAACATGAATATTCGGGAAAGGCGTCACGAATTAGCAAGATTAAATGCATGTTCGAACTGCTTGCGAGAGGGTCACCATGTTACACGCTGCCTCAGTAAAAAATGTTGTAGAAAATGTAATCGAAAGCATAATACTTTACTTCATGGTGACATCCAGGCGGACAATAGGACAGAAAGGACTTCATCCAATGCAATAACACCTAGTCAAAATGAACCATCGCCAGTTTCACTATCTGCGGTTACAATAAGCCAGGTCCTCTTGTGTACTGCTATGGTGCAAGTAGTTAATATACATACTAGACAGACTTTTCTTGCTCGAGCGCTACTAGATACAGGGAGCCAATCTTCCTTTATAACGGAGTCCTTAAAGGCTAGGCTGGGGCTTCAAGCACAAACTGCTGAACCCCTAAAAATTTCAGGTATTAATACAGTAACGTTTAATGTGTCTGAACGCTGTATATTACATATAAAATCGCATACAAGATCATTTCATAAAGAAATTAAATGTTTGGTTGTTCCACGAATTACAGGCATGCTACCTAGTGCTCCTGTAAACATTCATAACATTAATTTACCGCGAAATCTAAAGCTTGCAGATCCTGAATTCCACCATCCCTCTGAAATAAACATTCTCTTAGGGGCAGATATATATTGGGATATTGTAGGGTCCAAGCGCATATCATTGGGTCTAGGTAGGCCTGTCTTGCTAAGCTCTCATCTAGGATGGTTGGTCAGTGGCCCAGTAGGAAACAGTAATACTGGTCACGTCATGTGTAACTTCAATCAGGAAATTCACAATGATATGAAGCGATTCTGGGAGCTTGAGGAAGTTAATCCATCTAATAACAAATTAAGTTTGGAAGATAAAATCTGTCATACACATTTTTCTGAAAATACTAAGCGTCTAACTAATGGTCGGTTTTCAGTTAAGATGCCATTTAGAGAGGTTCCAGAGAAAGCACTGGGCAACTCTTACTCTATGGCTAGGAAACGTTTTAGCTCTTTAGAAAATAAATTCGATAGGAATCCACAATTAAAGGAAAAATATGTCTCGTTTATAAAGGAATATCAAGAATTAGGTCACTTAAGTGAAATAAAACGCCCTAATTTTGGCTATTATTTGCCACATCATGCAGTGCTCAAGGAGAAGAGCGAAACGACAAAATTGCGTGTGGTATTTGATGCCAGTGCCAAGTCTACTACTGGAAAATCTCTAAATGACATACAATATGTGGGTCCCGTAGTACAAGATGACTTGCTTGCAATTTTACTAAGGTTTAGAAGCCATAAGTATGTACTTACTGGTGACATTAGGCATATGTATAGACAGATTGAACTGCACCCTTCTCAGAGGCACTTGCAACTAATACTATGGAGGGACAACAAAACTGACCCTCTCAAAATTTTACAGCTTAATACTATAACTTACGGAACAGCCTCTGCTCCATTTTTAAGCACTAAGTGCATTAATCAGTTAGCTCATGAATGTAAGGACACTACTATTGCAAATATGTTAGAGCATGATATATACATAGACGATGTGAATTCAGGATGTCAAAATAAAGGTGATATAAGTAAGTTGTATAACGGCCTTATGCAAGCACTATCATCAGCTTGTTTTCCTTTACACAAGGTTCGCACTAATTGTCCTGAGGCACTTGGTAATAAAACATCAACTGAAACTCTTGATTTAAGCAAACATTCAACGGTTTTAGGATTGAATTGGTCACCATCAAGTGATGTTTTAACCTTCACTATAAACTTGAGTTCAGATAAAAAAATCACCAAGCGTACTATCATATCAGAAATATGTAAAATTTTTGACCCGTTAGGGCTCTTATCTGCTTCTATAATTAAGGCTAAGATTATTTTACAACAGCTTTGGAATGAGAAGCTGAACTGGGACGACCCAGTACCACCTTCTATAGCCAATAAGTGGAATAAAATTTCAGAAAAAATGCATAAACTAGCGGAAATAACATTACATAGGTATACATTGAGTAATGAACCAATATTAATTGAACTTCATTGTTTTGTAGATGCCTCGCAGGCAGCGTATGGTGCCTGTGTCTATCTACGCTCTGTTGATAAGGAAAGCAACATCACAGTCAATCTTTTGTGCGCTAAGGCAAGGGTTGCACCTATAAAGCCCACTACAATACCACGTCTGGAGCTGTGTGGGGCCCTACTGGGCGCTCAGTTGTCAGACAAGGTTATAAAGTCGATACATTCTCACAAAATAAGTTCTAAGGTAATATGGACTGATTCTACAGTGGTGCTTGGTTGGATTAAGTCTCAGCCAAGTCTCTTAAAAACGTTTGTTAGTAACAGAGTCATTGAAATTACCGAACTCACTCAGGGTTTCTCGTGGAGGCATGTACCATCTGAGTTGAACCCAGCCGACTTAGCTTCCAGAGGTGTTGACCCAGAACAGTTGCAGCATGAGCCTTTGTGGTGGGAGGGACCCTCCTTCTTGAAGGAAGAGTCATCAGCCTGGCCACAGCGGTTACATAACTCTGTTGCTTTACCAGAAATGAAAGTTTATTTGCAAACAGAGTCCATTTCAGACAAATATTTGAATTTAGGCATCGACTTTAATAAATATTCAAGTTTTAATAAGATTATTCGAATAGTAGCTTACATACTGCGTTTCAGCAATAATTGTAAAACAAAATTCAAGTGTAGTGGGCCTTTGAACACTGATGAAATTAATAAGGGCAGGATTACGCTTATTAAACTTTGTCAATTAGAATCATTTACTGTGGAATTACGAGCATTGCAGACAGGTACACAATTAAATAAAAATTGCAAGGTATTGTCATTAAATCCGTTCATAGATTCAGATGGTATAATGAGAGTGGGTGGTCGAATAAGGGCCTCTAATTTTGAATTTAATAAAAAACATCCTATAATCTTAGACAGTAAACATAGATTTACTTATTTGTTAATGTTGAGTGAACACAATCGTTTATTTCATGCAGGACCGCAGTTGTTGTTATCGACTGTACGTGATAGCTACTGGCCTATCGCAGGTAGAGCCTTGGCGCGGAAGGTGTACAAACAGTGCGTCATATGTGTTCGTTTTCGCGGCCGCACAATACAGCCGATAATGGGAAACCTGCCATCACCTAGAACAAACATTACTTACCCTTTCTATAGCACCGGCACTGATTTTGCGGGACCATTCTTAATATCTAGTAAGAAGGGTAGAGGTAACCGTATAACTAAGTGTTATCTTTGTTTGTTTGTCTGTTTAAGCACCAGAGCAGTGCATTTGGAAGTAGTAAGCGATTTGAGCACTTCATCGTTCTTGCTTTGTCTGCGCAGGTTCATTGCCCGCAGAGGTAAACCAAATGAGATTTTTTGCGACAATGGCACCAATTTTGTAGGAGCAAACAATGAACTGGGTAGGGTTTTGCGCTCCAGTCGTGAGTCCGTACTTGATTTTGCATCCACTGATAGTATCAAGTTTAAGTTTAACCCAGCATATTCACCACATTTTGGAGGCCTCTGGGAGGCTGGCGTTAAGGCTGCTAAATACCATTTAAGAAGGGTGGCAGCTAAAACTTCCATGACTTTTGAGGAATTGACGACGCTTTTTGCACAAATAGAGGCGATCCTCAATTCCCGACCGTTATCCCCTCTCTCTACAAATCCACTCGACCTCACCCCTTTAACCCCCGGTCACTTCCTTATCGGACGACCACTGACGTCGGTTCCCTCTCTTGCAGCGCAAGACCTGAAGCCAGACTACAGCCGGCTCGAAAAGCTTCGCATCGATTTCTGGGAGCGGTGGCGCATGGAGGTCCTGTCCGAACTGCAGCAGAGAAACAAATGGAAGACCGGCAGCGAGGGCCCCAACATCGGTGACATGGTTGTCATCAAAGAACCAAATTTGCCGCCTCATCAGTGGCGTCTCGGGCGCATTACGCGACTCCACAAGGGCGACGACGGCATCTGTCGGGTGGTCGACGTGTACACCGCAAGAGGCACCATACGCCGAGCTGTTCACTATGTCGTGCTCCTGCCAGCTGAGGAGAAAGTTGAAGCCAGCGGCTGTCAACGGGCGGAGGATGTCGGCGCCCCAGAGCGACGCTAGGGTGGAAGGGCGCGGGGAGCAGTCAAGAGTCGTACCCGCGCGCCCGCCGTCTCTGCCTGGCACTCGCATGCGCGGTTCGCCCCCCTGCGTGCCCCGCTACCCCCGCCGCCGCCTCGTCTCGAGCACATCTGCCCGCGCGCCGGCAGCTTTCTTTCCCAACGCGACGTCGACCGTAGCGTACGCAACCCGCTAATTAAGGCCATCCGCCATGCCATGTTTAACAATATTATATTAGCGTCAAGAGAAATGTAAAACAAGTTATAATACATAACCCTATGTAACTCCTTAATTCGGCCGAATTAAAGAAGCATCAAGTCTACCCCATGCAGTTTCAATTTACAACCCTGGGAGTAGATACTAGTAATAGATTTAAATGTCAAAAATGTCTTTCATTCGATACCCTATACGCACCTTTAAATTTTATTTTTGTGTTATATTAAATACAGCCAACAATTAAGACACTTCTAACGATTTGTCCTTTTTTAGCTATATGTTAGTAGTTAGAAGTAATACGGAAATATATACATACGTGCTGAAGTTATAACTCTACGTACCTATTTGGGTAAAACCATTGCGCGGTTTGGACTTATGTATTAATCCTTAAGTCCTACAATTTGAGCTGTGAAATATTTTATAGTTATACCTACAGTTAATCATTCATCAATAGGATGACATTTTAGCTTCCTAAAATCTTCATTTCTTGTCTTTTGACAAAATTACACTTATTTAAAAATATATCAATTTAAACCCTTTACTCCCGTAAACATGGGAGTTTTGAAAACCGGGTAACACTGAACTTTCACACATAGAAACATACGTGTATGCGGAGCTTTTGTATTACAGTATAAGTGTATTTTATTTGTGTGCGTAATACACGCACAAGGATTTCAAACTTGGTCTGTTGATTTTGATCGATTGTAGCGAAACGTTCTATCTAGACATTTAAATAATCAAAGTTTTTTAAATACATATATTTATGGATTCTAATTAAGTAATAAGATGCCAGATTCCGCCTGCTTATATTATATTTTTTTTATTTCTATAAAACTCTATTATTGTTGATTGCGTAAAGATTAATCATAAGTGACATACTAACTGTGATACTTAACTTTTCTTGTTTTAATCTTATCTTACTAATATTATAAATGTGAAAGTTTTGATGTATGGATGTTTGTTCCTCAATCACGGGAGAACGGCTCAACGTATTTGGATGAAATTTGGCATAGTGATAGTGTACAGTCTGAGCATACAGGCTAGTAATTATCCCCGAATTCCCACGGGATTCAAAATTGCGCGGGTAACACTTATAAATCTACTAATGTTAGCTATTTACATCCGTCATTATTGTGATATTTCTTTTGAATTATTTTTTAAATTATTTTCTACTTAACTGTACTTATTTCAATATCGTGATAAAAAAATCGCGGCTTAATACCGGCGTCCCGTCTATAACAGCGTGAGATCCGTGCTAACATCTTTTCGTGCAACTGAATTTGGTAAAATCTTACAGCAATGTAGCATAGTATATAAGAATTGTGTCGCACGTGAGTCGCTTCTGCCCGCAGCGTGGAGGACTGCGGCGGCAGCTGGCGCTCGTGCGTGGTGCTGGCGACCGCGCCGCAGCCGCGCGCGCCCGGCCTGCTGCCCGCCGCCGCGCTGCTGCCGGCCGCCGCGCCGCGCGCCGCGCTGGCCGCCGACCTGGCGCTGCGCAACCACACCGGCGCCGCGGTGAGTCCCCCGGCTGCTGCCCGCCGCGCTGCTGCCGGCCGCCGCGCCGCGGTGAGTCCCCCGGCTGCTGCCCGCCGCGCTGCTGCCGGCCGCCGCGCCGCGGTGAGTCCCCCGGCTGCTGCCCGCCGCGCTGCTGCCGGCCGCCGCGCCGCGGTGAGTCCCCCGGCTGCTGCCCGCCGCGCTGCTGCCGGCCGCCGCGCCGCGGTGAGTCCCCCGGCTGCTGCCCGCCGCGCTGCTGCCGGCCGCCGCGCCGCGGTGAGTCCCCCGGCTGCTGCCCGCCGCGCTGCTGCCGGCCGCCGCGCCGCGGTGAGTCCCCCGGCTGCTGCCCGCCGCGCTGCTGCCGGCCGCCGCGCCGCGGTGAGTCCCCCGGCTGCTGCCCGCCGCGCTGCTGCCGGCCGCCGCGCCGCGGTGAGTCCCCCGGCTGCTGCCCGCCGCGCTGCTGCCGGCCGCCGCGCCGCGGTGAGTCCCCCGGCTGCTGCCCGCCGCGCTGCTGCCGGCCGCCGCGCCGCGGTGAGTCCCCCGGCTGCTGCCCGCCGCGCTGCTGCCGGCCGCCGCGCCGCGGTGAGTCCCCCGGCTGCTGCCCGCCGCGCTGCTGCCGGCCGCCGCGCCGCGGTGAGTCCCCCGCCTGCTGCCCGCCGCGCTGCTGCCGGCCGCCGCGCCGCGCACGGCCTGCTGCCCGCCGCTGGCTGATTCCCACACGAAAGACAACAGTAAGCTCCGGTAATTTATATTCTAGGTTTTGCTTAAATGGTATTCCTACTTATATTGCCTTCCTTATGAAATAAAATCTGCCTCGTCGCTCAACTCATTGAAATTAAAATTAAGAAAACATCATTTATCCATAGTACAAGATATTCATTATTTTTATATCTATTTTTGTGTATACATGTATGTTATAAAATGTATATTATGTTTTATATCGTTATTTTATAGTGTTATATATGTCAACAGTATATTTTATAATTATACCTATGTATCGATAGGATATAGGTATTTATCTACATAAAGTTCACATACTGACCAATGCTATCATGTTTCTGTTTTTGGAGTTTTTTATTTTATTTTATTATTACTTAGGTACTTTTATATAATTTTGTTATGGTTGTCTGGTAGAGATCGCTCTAGAGCGATAAGACCACCTTTTGTACCTTTTGTTCCACGTACTCTGTATCCCATTTTTTTTGTAATTATACAATAAAGGGTAAATAAATAAATCATTATCAGAAACTTTGCTAGGTTTAGGTCTATAAATAATAATAATAAAATCCCCAGACAATCACTACAAATACATGACCTCAAAGTAAGCAAAGCTTGTGTTATGAGATACCATGTAGCGAACTAGGGAAGAACCTAGAATATAAATACCTAATATAGATAAAACGCCTAGACCCAGAACATTTTTTTATTCCGTGCGGGAATCGAAGCCGCGACCTCACGATTGGCGTAGATACGCCTAGGCCACTGCACCGCGGAGACCGTCATGTGTGGTTGGTTTGATTTTTTAGAGATTTATTTATATTTATTATGGTTTCATCAGAGGTTCTTTGTTAAAGTCACTGTTGGCCATTACAGTGTAACATCGAAGTAGGCACGACCAAAAATCGAAATTTTTATCACTGAGTGAATTGAAACTGATAATTTGGCATGCAGATAGGTAACCTACATTTTAACAAAGAACATAATTTAAAATTTGGCCTGTGAGTAAAAATTAGCCCTGTATAATAAAATATCGATTTGCGATTTTTCACAAGGAATTAGAATTTAGATACAAAACTTTAAACTCAATACAGATATCTACAGTAATTAAACTTCATACAAACGGACGAAACGCGACCTATACATACGCGGCTCGATCTCAGCATGCGTTCGGCATGCGGCCAGTCGCGAGTGTGTGCATGCCGAAACAATTGTTGATTGAGCTTTACGTTAATATGCCGATTGTTTATAAACTCCCGGACACTCGAATCGAGCCACCTTACATTCCCGGGCCTAAAAGCCCAATACACAAAAAATATACAATATAACAAAAAAGTTTTATGCATTTTGAATGCTGGCATATTTCATCGTCTTTCCCGTATGTATTATTCCAAATTTGAATTTTAGAATTTAAAATAAAAAACAAAAGCCGAGCTTGGTCACTGATTTGAAAAAAATAATGATTGTAGAAAGTTGCTTTTGAAGCAATTTAATTTCGATTTTGTTTGAATTTTCGCAATTGTTGTTAACCAAAGTTTAGTTTAGTTATTTTTCTATAATTTGAACTGCTTTTGGCTATAAAATTATGGAAACTTCACCTGAAGTAGCCGCGCAAGCTGTAGCACTTCTTCAATCTGGGCTAAGTAAGCGAGATGTGAGTTCACAACTTCACATAACTCGTTCCGCTGTTCAAAGAGTGTACCACCGATACCTGGAGACTGGCGGCTTCGTTCGGCGAACAGGAGGACCTCGACACCGAGTGACAACGGCGAGACAAGATCAATACATTGTCACTACCAGCTTACGAAATCGACGCCTTACCTCTGTTCAGATACAAGAACAGCTCAGGGACTTTCACGGAGTGGCTGTAAGTGCTCGGGCCGTTAGAAGGCGACTAAATGAACGTGGTTTAAAGCCCCATAAACCAGCCAATGGACCCAAATTGACACGAGCACACCGAATAGCCCGTCTAGAGTTTGCGCGGGAACATTTAAATTGGACTAGACATCAATGGAGCCAGGTTCTCTTCACAGATGAGTCCAAGATAATGCTATACGGTAATGACGGAAGGAGTAAGGTGTACCGAAGACAGAACGAGCGTTTCGCGCAATGCTGTATTGACGAGAAAGTGAGTTATGGTGGAGGATCATGGACAGTCTGGGGAGGAATCTCTATGGAAGGCAAAACTGAGCTAGAGGTAGTGACGGGACCACGACTGCCGCCCCTAGATGGCAGTAGGTACATTCGCCAATGTTTAGAGAACCACGTGATGCCATATGCTGGATTTATTGGCCAAGATTTCGTTTTAGTGCATGATAATGCAAGGGCTCATACTGCGGGAATCGTCAGGGAGTACTTAAATGACATTGGTATCATTGTTATGAGATGGCCAGCGCGAAGTCCTGATATGAATCCTATAGAACATCTATGGGATGAGCTGAAAAGGCGTGTTCGAGCTCATCATCCTGCCCCACAAACCACGCAGGAGCTCAAAAATGTAATTTTGGAAGAATGGGAGGACATTCCTCAACATGTCATAACGACATTGATTAATTCTATGCCAAACCGTATGAGAGCTGTTATAAATGCACTGGGAGGCAATACAAGTTACTAAATAAACATTTCTTTTCATGTAAAACATTTCTTTATTTAAAAATCGATTAGATTTTTTTCCTTGAAAAAAGCTAATATGGACTTCTTTCAACATAACTCGACTTTTTTAATAAACTGTAGTTCAAATTTAGAACAGTGGCACTCTAAATGAATGATGAGTATACCAGCTCCAAAACTGCATCAAAACATTTTCCTTCTACATACGTTACAGTACTCCAAACCAAAAAAAGCATGGTGGCTCGATTTAGGTGTCCGGGAGTATATTTTAAAATTTAAAAAAAAAACATATTTTTGTACGTCTCAGGCGAGGCACAAGTATTTTTCGGTCGCTAATTTATAAGGCCGATTTGTAATTAAAACGTTAACATGGTTTTTTGACACGAAACGTATTTTTGTTGAATACTTCCTATTATACACAAAGTATTTTATTTGTTTATATAAAAAAGTATATTTGCAGTCACAAAACTAAATGGAAGTAAACACAAAGTTGGTCAATGTAATTTAAAGCTGAAGCGGGTAGCCCTATCACATGTGAACGGACCGCGGCGCTGTAGGCATTTATTTCAAAGATGCGGCTGAGTTTAATTACTGTAGATATCTGTACCGTACTTTAAAGGTGCAAGGCGCGTGCCTTATTGGATAAAACCTAGCCCGCGGTCGCGTAACGCAGTATTGATCCTAAAAATTGATGTTATTGTATCTTGCGGTACAAGCACATGTGTCTCCGGTAGCTGTCGTGGCGCTCGCGGCTGGTGTGGTGGGTGGGCCTGCGCGGCGACGAGCGCTGCGCGGCGCTGGCCGGGCAGCCGCCGCCGCAGCCGTGCGTGCCGGCCTGCCCGGACGCCGACTGCGTCTGCCGCGCGCTCAGCCCGGCCGCCGGACGCCTGCCCGACGCCGCCAGCGCCGACCTCCGTCTGCAGTTCTCCGCGCCACAGGTCTGTGCTTTGCTGTAAACAAATATGTTTTATAGCTAATTCGTCGTGTGTTACGTTATTCAAAAACGCGGCAGCGTGTCTAGCCAAGCAAAGGAACTGGCTAGCCAGCGCCGAGTGTAATATTACACGAACCACTTGGTGCCACTTTTGACCTCCTATAGCTCAGAACCTCTGTAACGAAAATTCATAAAACTACGTGTGTTTAATTAATTATAATAAAAACTTTATTGTACACCAACATGGTTATATAGTTCAAAAAAGGAAATTACAAGGACATGTAGAGCCCAATGTTTATGAAGACCAAGTCAAATCAAACCTACTTCAAATTCTCACACTTTTTAATAACAACTATGTAGGAACTACAAGTTTGATTTCAGTAATTCTTTTTTGTGGTACAAGGTATTGTCCAACTTAGGGATCATCAAAATTGTCATGTGTGTCATCAAAATTGGTTTGGTAGTTTTGAAGATGGGAATTTCATCCGACCAAAGAAAAGTATATATGGAGTTACCTAGTTTACCCTACACTGAGTTTAAAAAAAAAGAAATAGTATTCAAAAAAAAAGACCGACTTCCAAATTGAACTAAAAAGTAAAAAGTAAAAACGGCAACTTTTGTCTTAAATAAACTCATTACATACCAACTAAGTATTGTTTGAAGCCCGTGCCTGCCAAAATTAAAAAAGAGTAATGAATAAAACCTATTTTTATTATGAACTATGTAACCAGTAATTCTTAGTACCAGATATTTAAGCTGTTATTATTAATATTATTATTTCGATTTAAATAATCGCAAAAATGTACCAAAGCAGACAAGAAAAAACATAGTAAATATAACTGACATTAAAATATACAGTCCGACAAGGCTTTTTTGGCGCTTGGATGATGACGTCAGAGTGGCGTTAGGAATAAGGGTAACCATTCAGTATAATTTCCCTCTTCTCAGGGAAAAATATGAATGCATAAACTTTTAGTTTTTTCAAATTTGAAAACAGAAATTATTTAATTTTATGTACTTACTACAAAAAGGCAAGTCGCGTAAACTTTTAGAAAAACGTTAGTGGTACAAAAACACAAGGTAGAAGTTATAAATAGATGTTTATCAAGAAAATATAAGTATTGAAAATATAGTAACATGAAAATAATATCATGTTTTATGGTGGTTTTCCTCGTCATCTTAGTCACCGCTACTTTCTTTATTAGGTACCTACCTACTCGTATCTAGAAATGCTCGAATTTGAAAGTTTTTTTAAGATCTTCTTATCTTTCTTTACTTTTTATACAGACTTTCTAAAGAGACAATTCTCCTGAAATCATAATTTTTTATTGAGATAAAAAAAATGAAATAAATTATGTTCTGAACTAGATTTTTCAAAATAGGGCAGTACGTAAACATTGCAGAGGCAATTTGCTTCTTTACTCTTAAAAAGGGATTTATTGAAACGTTAAATTGTTTTTCTTTCTGAAAACAACTTCTTCAATAGTATAACTACAATAATTAAGCCCTCATTTTGTAAATTTTGACGTAAAGATCCTTGTCCGAGTATACATTGAATTTGACGTTTATGTAGTAAACCCAGAAGTCAACAATGAAAACGTGAATCATGCATGTGGCGACTCCTTTATAAACCATCGTCAGACGTCGTTGAAGATAACATTTTCTTTTAATTTCATTGTGTAATAGGGGAAAAGGAAGTTCTTCTAACTTTAAGATCTTTTTGTAATATTAATTATTATTAAATGTAAACGAACCACTACGCATGTTTCGGTAAATGAAGCTCGTCGATTCACGTAACACAATACTTCGTTCAGATCATTATGGGCGCATCACTAATACCTTTTAGAGACATTGACATATCATTGTTTACATTTTATTTTAATTTTTGGGTCCACTCAACCCAAAGAATGAATTGAATTTATTTTTGGGTGGTATGTATAGATTGTATGTATGGTAACGTCCAAATGTTTTTAGAAAAAGTTTATTTCTGAAAATAAATGCATTCTTTGTTTATTCTCACTTAAAATTGTTACTATAATAACGATTTAACACGTGAAACAGGAGGACGGCGCTTACGCCGCCTTGGTATACATTATCCGAGCGGAACCACCCCCGGAGCCGACCATTGTGACACACACGTCGGATGGCCCGAGCGAGGATCCCGGTACTGCCAGGCACAGTTCCGTCAACCCGAGCTCCGCCCGAGCCATTGCGAGCGTCGTCAGTCGAGACCCCGCG
This sequence comes from Stenoptilia bipunctidactyla, assembly GCA_944452665.1. Classification (NCBI taxonomy): domain Eukaryota; kingdom Metazoa; phylum Arthropoda; class Insecta; order Lepidoptera; family Pterophoridae; genus Stenoptilia; species Stenoptilia bipunctidactyla. Next base: position 226,995 of record OX101732.1, read on the forward strand.
AGTGGCGGTCGCATGGGGTTCACCGACGCGTCGACCACGCCGCGCGTCGCGGAGCGGGAGTCCACCGTGAGCGCGGTGCTGCGCGGCCCGTCGCGCGCGGCGGCGGCCGGCGGCGACAGCGACGCGCCGGGCCGCGCGCCGCCGGACGACGCGGACGACGGCCCGCTGCTGGAGACGCTGAGCGCGTCGCCCGGCGCCGCGCGCCGCACCGTCGGCTGCGCCGCGCTCGTGGCCGGCCGCGTCATCTCCCCGCAAGTCTACCTGCGCGTGCTACCGTGTACCGGTCTCCACATCGAACCCACCTGTGAGTGCTCAGCTGCAGTAAACTTTTAAAGTAAATAAGTCGATCTTGATGACATAATCGTAGCACCCGCGTTGTTGCAGGCAAGCAAGTGTGCGGCGTGGAAGGCGGCTCGGCGGGCGCGCGCGTGCTGCGGCCGGCGGCGGCGCTGGCGCAGGGCTCGCGCGGCTGCTACCGCGTGCGCGCCTGCAACGTGACGCCCGCGCGCACGGCGCTGCACTGGGAGCCGCCGCTCGGTAAGTGCTCGCGCCGCGCCGCGCCGCTACTGATCTTTAGTATTTTATTACTCAATATATTCTGTACTTTAAAACTATTAAGACGTATTTTATTGCGCTCCCTCGTATCATCCAGCGCGGTGGACTTGGCACCATTTAGTATAAAATAAGAACTTTATAAAAATACAAAATATAATATATATATTTATAAAATTTCAAAACAAAAAAAAGACATCTGGAAAAAAATTATAGCAATGAAACCCTACGAACTAGTACAGTAAAAGTTTTGAAGAAAATATATAAATTCAGAAGTTAAATTGAAATATTTTTGATAAGAAAATGAAAGACAACGTAATTTAGAAAATAATAAATGAGTGTGATCATGGCGCAGTAGCAGGCCGAGTCACGATACTGAAAGAGTCACCGCAACGGTTTTGAGCTGGTGATGTGATGGTACGGTGACGTGATGGTACGGAAAATCGGAAGCGAGTGAAATCTGAAAAGTGCTAAAAAGTTAAATGACGGGTTTCATTAATGCAAAGTGCCTTATAGGATTTTTTTTCTGAATTATGATTTCATTTTAACTTTTTACTTTATCTTTAAAACAGGTGAAAGCAGTTACATCTAACTAAATCAATTTTAAATAAGGTCTTGGTTCTATGTAGGTCTCTTAATTAATTTTGATAACCTAACGTTTTAGACGTTTAACGTTTTATAGAGTTATAACAATAAAGGTAAAGTGTTAGGTGCATATCAGTATATCATTCATTTAAGACGTATTTAATTTCGGTTCTTATCAATATCTTTAATAATAATATTTCTTAGACATAAATAGGTAAATCAAGGTTTTTATATTTCATATCGAAGGTTTGTTCGTGAGAATTTAAAGTTGCTGCGAAAGGATTCTGTTTAGTGCGCAAGTAGGTACAGAGGTTCTTGTTCTTCACCTCTTGTGGCTGAATCATTGCTTAAAAATCATGTGAGTGCTAGGTGTCTTTCAAGTTCCTACCCATAGACACCGGGGACATAATTAAAATATTTAAGACAATTGATGATAAAAAGACAACTGATTTGTGGGGCATATCTGTTGAAATCTTAAGTTCTCTCATAGATAAAATAAAATTAAAATTAAAATAGATGTAATAGCTCCTCGCCTTGTTGAAATATTTAACAACTGTATTTTTAGTGAGGAGTTTCCTGATCTAATGAAGCATAGTAAGGTGATTCCTTTATTAAAATCGGGTGGCACTACAGATCCTACTAATTGTAGATCAATTTCAATCTTATCTTTCTGTTGTAATAAATTTTTGAAAAAAAAAACTTTTAACATATTTGTCTGCTTTTAATAAATAATATAGGCATTTTTTCTATAAATTATGCAATAAATTTTTATATGTAATGATAATAATTTTGTTAACTAAATTATATGTTCCTTAACATATTCCTAAAAGTGAAAAGTACGAAATCCTATACTATTTATATACATGGTTACTTTGCTTTATAAGAATTCACCAAACAGCCCGTTGGATCGCAGCTCGTTAAACATATTCCACATTTTGTTCCTATTACGATCTCACATTATTTAGTCAAAGGGAGATTAAGTTCTCAAATAAAATGATACCTTTGTGCTACTCTATACTTTTCTGTTACAGACGGTGATGATATCATGGGAATAGACTTTATACCGAACGATATTAAAATCGGACCTTATGAAACTAAAGACATTCGGGTGAGTGCACAAAACAGATACAAATGGTGAACTATCGAATAACACGGTAGTTAGAGTTTGAGTTTATTTCAACTCTTTACAATCAAAATCATTGTTCTCTCCAATAATTGATGGAATTAATTGTGCTTCAATAAATATTTCTACTTGAATGAAAGGGAAGTTCATGTCTGCTCGTTGAAGTTCTATCATTATTATAAGTATTGATTAATTCCAATATATCTGTACATACATAAAATTTTACTCAATACTTTCTCAATCCTTTTTGGCAATCATAATTTTACTAGTGACTCTTATTTATATTAAATAAATAAATAAACAACAAAATAAAAATTTTGAACTACCCACGACGCGACGGTTAAAGAGTAATTGAAAAAGAATAAAATAATTTAAAATCCCCCGAATGAAATGATTTATGTGACGAGAGATAATTGACGTGAAAAGCTTTTTAAATGTTCACTTGATCTCACACAGAGTCGGTCATATTATGAACGGATTTACTTGCTCTTCTTATAAAGTTCATAGGAAGTTGAATACCTATGTTATTGCGACATCTACATCTTCGAGAACCGAATAGGTAAGCGTAGGGAAGTGCTATGAAAACGAATAGTATGTTGTTCATATTCATTCATAATAAGACCGTGAACTTTTAAAAAAGCTTTTCACGTTAATTATCTCTCGTCACATAAATCATTTCATTCGGGGGATTTTAAATTATTTTATTCTTTTTCAATTACTCTTTAACCGTCGCGTCGTGGGTAGTTCAAAATTTTTATTTTATTTTTTATTTCAAACTTTTTAAAGAGCATAATATAGGTAGTAGGTACCATACATTACATTACAAAACACCTCGTTCCTCATCAGCCCTCTAATGTCCCCACCACTGCTGGAAAACCCATGTGGTTTATTTAAATACATAGTGAAGTATTATAATGAGTGAGAAATCAAGACGAGTTGATGAGTTGTTACCGTTAAACCTATTTAAGAACATTATACCAATCAAATCCAAAGCGATAATTGAAAACGGCATTCAAATCGGACCAATGGTTTGCAAACAAATATTTACTGCTGCACCCCCTGGTGAGTTGTTACCGTAAAACTTATCTAAGAACATGCACCAATCAAATCCAAAGCGATTACTGAAAACCGCATTGTTGCGGACCAGTTGTTTTGGAGATAAATGGTAACATTGGTTTGCACAAACACCCTCTCACCCCAAACGCATATACCGTTTCCGTTCCGTCGTGGGTAATAAATATTTCTGACACTCACACAACATTATCTAGCCCAAATTAAGTTTCTTAAAGAACTTGTGTTATGGATACTAGATAACTGATATACTTAAAAAATATATACCCATACATATTGAATAAATACATATTTTTTATTAGAATAAACTTAAATAAACATATAAACATCCATGACTTGACGACTAATATCTGTGTTCATCACACATATATCCGCCGCCGCCGGGATTCGAACCCAGGACCTCTGGCATAGAAGGCAATGTATGTTACCGCTACACCGGCCGGTCGTCATTACCAAAAAACTCACTATAAAAATAAAATCGAAATGTTACACACCTAGTTAAGTTATTGTTGCAGGAGAGGACAGGTCATTATCAATTATAAACTATTTATTAGTTACCATTTATCTACCTACAAGCAGCTCCCGCCACTTCATCTACTTTGTACCAGCTTCGCGGGAATATCCGAGCCTGGCTGGAGAACGCCACCGACATTCTCACAAACTTTTACGTTTATAACTAGGCAAACATAGTGATCCTTAAAACAAAAGCAGTACGAGTACGCAGTGACACATGTTACAAGAATCAACTACAATTAATTTAGCATTAACTTTACTGATTCGATAAAATATTTTCTTGAACATTAAGTTGCAAACTCCATTGTTTTAGGCTGTCGTAATAGTATATTATGTAACAAGTGAGCTAAGTTGCAAATTACTTTAATTACAATTAATTAATAATGAGCCGAGACTGTAATTAGCAACGCTCACGAGTTACATACGACGTTTTTCAACACACTTGTGAGTAAAAGACAGACATACGTGGTCATAAAATAACAAACACATAAAGCTGTGAATTGTGATTGAAAAATGGCGCCGAACCTCGCGCATGCGCGTAGGTTTTTTTTTTCCGCCAAATGTGTCAATGTCTGTATAGCATATACAGCCTATTTTAAGTGAAAATGTTTAATTTGGAGTGGTAAATGCAAATATTTTAATATTTTATAACAAATTATTGTAAATTGTGAATAATTTGTTTGATATACAAATTTGTTTTACTAATATAAGGCGCAAACATTTAAAAATGTATATGGATTTGAAGTGGTATAAAATCTCTTTGTTGTTTCTGAAAATATTTAATGTATAAACCGGACCAATAAAATATGCTCTGGTTACTCGCATGTCATTTGCACAAAGGTACAATTCAACTTTGTAGGATTCATTATATTATGCACTAGGGTATAATATATTATGCACGCGTGACTTATAGCCCAGTTTATAGTTCTAAATTCAATAGAATAACGCTCACTTTACGAGCAAGTGTGTTGAAAAGATTTTTTACATCATTTATTTTATTATAAACAATTTCGATGATTTTGTGAATATGTTTTTAATGATCCCTTTAAAAAAATATATTCACGAAATTATCTTCTTAATATTTTGCCAGATACGATTTTTCGGTAAATATTGAATTCGGTCTGTAATGAAAGACAATTTGAATTAAAATAATTTGTAGTGACAATTAAATATAAGTTGGTCACCATGTAACGTCATTATCATACAATAGATAGCGTTATTATGTGAATGTGATGTGTAAGTCTGAATTATTTAACTGACCTATGCCACGGCACAATTCTTGTTGATATGAATATACTCGCATTGATATTATCTGTCCTTAATTGGTGACTGGCTCTAAGATCATCTGAGCCATCCAATTGTTAAACAAACATTCAATATTTAACATTAAAGATGTCAAAGAATGCAACTTACTTAGGTACTAGTACTTTACTAATTTTGGCGCACGGCTAATATGGAACCGTTCATATCTCACTGACATTGCTTTTTTCTCAAAATTATTTTGGTGAACGACTGGTGTAGTGGTAGGATTCTGCCTTCTATGACAGAGACCGTAGTTTCGAATCCCGGTCAAAAGCTACGGTCACAGTTTGTTATAACCTACACTAAAGATTATTCTTGATTGAATATTTAGAGGACAGTAGAGTGAGCGGCGCTGTTTGTGGGCAGGTGGTGCTGACGGCGAAGCGCGTGTGCCCGCGGCGCGTGTTCGTGCGGCGCGCGCTCGTGGAGCGCTCCGAGCCGCTCTATCTGCTGGTCGACGCCGCCATCACGGTGAGTCCACCCGATGCAGGTCACTTCACTACACACACTCCTATTTGTACACATAAAACACACTGAAAATTTTACACAAAAGCTCACGCACCTACAAGCAAGCGACACAAGACGCATCGCCTACTTTCCAAAAGATATTCCTGCGTTTGAGCAATAAGAGATAAAATAGCGTAAAAGGATTTTTTAAATATAACTAAAACTCCTATCTTTGAAAACTTTTATCCTTTACCTTAACTTAACACGTCCTTCGTACTATAATATGATTGAACTAACTGTTGACTTGGCGGGTTTCAATATCATGAAAACTGTTCGTTTTCCCTACGAACAGTAGAATTCACAACCAAATGCCTTTCTATAATCAAAATCTTGACATCTAAGCCACTGCTTAAGAACTGTTTGACTGTAATGGGTTGCTAGGCAACGTCGTTACATTTGACCATTTATAAAATAAGTCATTTAATCTAGCCAACGACCACGTAACAAGTTATTAATTTAAACCAATGAGGTAAAGGTGGCATGGCGGCCTGCTGCGGCCAATAGCGAATTAAGTTTTCATTACATATGACCAAATACAGAATAAGTCATTTTATCTAGCCAACGACGTAACAATTCATTAATTTAACTAAATATCCTATCAAATATCTGTCAACATATTATCAATGAACCAGCTTCCTCTTTCTAAATTTATCTATAATAGTTAATGAAAAAAAGGATGAGCATTATTGAATGACATTATTTATCTTTAAAATATTTACTTCGACTTCATAAAAAATTTACTCTGTACTCGATTCTGATCATAATTATATAATAAAAGTAGATAGAATTCCCTATAAATAAATACTACTATGTTACTATTTAGGTACTTTACGTACGCCTGCCTGAGTCAATCGCGGCACGTGACCTGGCACGCGAATCGCTGCCAATCAATTATAGTTGCGTAATCAATTATTTAACTCTAGGTTAAGTTTACTCAGTAAATAATTAATATTTATTTTTTATAATATTTTTTCTCTTCATGTATGTACTCAAAGTGTCACGTCCTTGAATTTCAAAAGTGATCCACCAGTCACCCTGTATATTTATCGAATACCAAAACATAGCAAGAATAAATTGAATAAGTTTATACGTTCATTTAGTTCAAATATCATGCAAATCGTTTCCGTATGCGTGTAATCACATATCGCCTATTTTCTTGTAAGAACGTCATGTAAAGAGGGTCCGTGCCAGGACTTGCAGCTCGTAGCTTATAGATATTGTGAAACGCTTTTTTTTCTTTTAGTTTTGTACCTGTAACGGTTACTCATACCGGTCAGTTGAATATTGAAACCAGCCGTCAGTTGGTTACTGGTGGCATCCAGTATCGGTCAGTTATAATATGTATAGGTATATAATGTATACTGTACCTATACCAAATTTGTACATCCGAATTCACAATGTGATCAGTGTCTATGAATTGTAATGATCATATATATGCAGAAGTCAGTAAATATGGGAGTGCAAACTGCTGTATTGAACATAATTATTGTTGTAGACGAATTAAAACAAATTTTATCTATTTCTATTAAGTGCTAAGTTTGACTGCATGCACTTCCATAAATTTATGAATATAACCGTAATAACAACTTATTGTTTTAATTACACGTAGATATACAGGGTCTTCTTTATGAAGATCAATATATTTTAAGAGAAGGTTAAGAATGATGTATGGGTTCAATTTATGAAAAAAATAAAAATATACATATAACTATATTTTTTTTTTATTGAAATTTTCAAATCTTTTAAGTGACCGAATTTAAGTTTAATCTGTTATTTACGACAACCTTGCAAGAAATAAATCTATTTATTTTAAGAAAATAACTTCACTAAAATAAAGATCTTACGCGGTTAGTACCTACCTATCCACGCGAGCAAAGGTCGATGCCTCGCGCGCCCGGGCGATGCGTGACCTACTTAGCTTGATGTATGACGTAACAATCAGCTGTTGTAATATCATACTTATTTCGTATAAAAGTTGATTCTAATTTCCCATCACACTTCAACTGTCAATTTAACGTTCAACTAATTGTAAATACCGTTTTAGTAATGTTGACTTCTTTGATAATGTTTAAATTAGAAATAAATTTAAAAAAAGCTTTCGTGCTTGAGCTGTTTGTCTTAACGAATAAATGTATTTTACAATCAATTGAATGTTTAAATGGAATCACCTTATTATCAACTATTATTATTTACAGTTTATGTACAAAAATAACTTACATATTGCTTCCTGTCAATGATGTTATGTACACAGCACACGAATACACATACACAAGCACTTTATAGTAACTGCTGCACATGACTACCTATTTGCGATACACAAAGTCTTGTTCGTTTAATAACATTGGCAGCACACAACATTGGGGCACGTGGAGTAAATGTGCCATAATCTCGATGGCGCTGCACAGCTCCTAGAATTGTTCGGAGGGCGGGACGCCTTCCATGTCTGTGACAGGTTCTCACTCGCAGCACTAGCACAAAGCCATTTGAAGATATTCTTGGTTCGTGTACGCGAAATTAGGCATTTTGATAATTATTAATTTACGCGCGCGTATCATTAGACAGACTTTTACAGACTGGCGAGCGCTCGCCCAGCGGTGAGCGGGTCGCGCGCGTTTGGCTCAAACAAAGTCGCCGCCGCCGCGCCGCGCCGACAAGCCAACAGAGTGTTGTCGGCGCGGGCGCGGCTCGCTTGACTTTCGGTGTCGATAGTGCCGTCAGAGAATACCTACATACCTATGCCTAGTGCGATTTTTCTCTGTGTGTGTGAGTGAGTTTCGCGTAGTATAAGTTATTGTTTGGTTATGTATAACGTATTTCTTAATATAAATAGTTAAATAGAAACACTTTTATTTCTTGCTTTAGTCGTAAATAACAGATTAAACTAAAATGTTGTTAACTTATGAGAATTATAAAATATTTATGAAAGAATATTTTTTTGTTAATTGTAACAAAAAAAAAATTCTTTCATAAATTGAATCCATACATCATTCTTAACCTTCTCTTAAAATATATTGATCTTCATAAAGAAGACCCTATATTATCATGTCACCTAATGTGAACCTGAGAAAAAAATAAAAAGTGGAATAAAATACTAGCAAGTAACATTTACAACTATTTCAAAATTATCTCACTGTTGCCAATAAACTCTTTAAAAATATTAGGTCCTTACATATGAAATTTGCGTATTGTTAATAATAAAATTCGTTTTTTTTTAATATAATATATTTATTTAATCAAAGTATGATCCATTGCTATCTATGCACTTCTGCCATCTCATAGGTAGTTCATTTATGCCTTTTCTAAAAAACATTAGGACGGGAATCAATAAAATCTTTCAAGGCATTTTAGACTGCCTCATCGGATTTGTATTTTATCCCCTGCAAATAGTTATCCAAATTTCTATAAAATGGTAGTCTGTGGAGCAAGGTCCGGGAAGTACGGTGGATGTCTTAAACATTCCAATTGAAGCTCCTTTAAATTGGTAGCAGTCTGTTCTGCAGTGCGATCACAGAACTTTATCGAATCGTTTGTTAACGAATGTTCGTATAGTATGGAGACGGGTTTTTGAGAAAAAAATGAAATCTATCCATTGTCGCACGGCCAGCTTAAATAAATGAGTGCCTTGTTAATTTTGAATGTTTGTAAACATGTTGTACTCATAAATATCTGTAAAATAAAAAATTACAATGTTACTCAAAACTTGCAACCGACTCCATACTATACGAGCATTCGTAAACATTCGTTAATATACGATTCGATAAAGTTCTGTGATCGCACTGCTGCAGTGTGTGGTCTTGTTTTGTCCTGAAGCAGCAGTGGCCTTGTGCGATTGACCAGTCTCGGTTGTTTAGCGGCTAGTTTATCCATCATTATTTGGAGTTGACTACAGAAGATATCTGCAGTAGTTGTCTGGCTAGATTTAAGGAAGCTGTAGTGCACCACACCGGCTCTAGTCCACCAAACGCTGACCAATAACTTTTCTCTAGTTAATTTTCTCTTGGGGCAGAATTTGGATGGTTCACCGGGGTTCAGCCATTGCAATCTGCACTTCCTATTGTCGTAGAGTATCCACTTTTCATCACAGGTAATTTTATTTTATTATTTTCGGAAAACTTACAGCTAGTTAAAAATAGATACAAAATACTTTAGGTAAAAAATGGCCAGTATAATGGTTCGATTCGCGCTGTGCTTTCTCTAGCATGTAAGAACCTAATAGTACCTATTATATGTTTTTTCAGTATTTAAGTACAAGTGAAATTTAATTTGAAAAAAAGAAAGAAAGAAAGTAAACATTTATTTCCCACAAAGACAACACAGACATATAACTTCTATTTTTACATTTAAACATTTTTATTATTATGTACAGTGGGGAAAAGGGAACAGACTCAGCATGTTGCTGGCATAAGTATGTAGTCATACTTAATAACCAGCGCTGGTTTTCAGTCAGTCCCAGAACAAAACAAATACTTAACCTGATTTACACAAATAAAAACTGACTTTTCTAATTTATATACATATATTTATTATCTTATCTAATTAATTATATAACTCTTCATTAGGTAGGTATATTAAAAACTAGAAATAATATGACATACATAGTTCCATATTTGTTATATTAAATATATATTTATATATACGTACCTACCAACTTATAAAAAATACACTTTATATTTAGGACTGCTTCTTGTAATAGATATATTGTTACCATATTCAAGTTTCACTTTTACTTCTAGTTTGTATTGATTTCGACATATTTAAGAAGTAAATAATATAACTTATTTACTTAAAGTACTTTTAACAATATATCGAATAATATTAAGAAAATTTAGGTGGAATTAAATAAGATGAGCGCGGCAAGCGAAACCAAAAATACCTGTGCTGCGAGCGTGCGTTATTGAAACAATAGGTACAATTCGATAAAATTAACTGGTTATGTTCGTTCTATGAAATATGGAACACGGAACCACCATGCGATTTTACGTATTAATATAGTGCAAAGATGAGATTTTATCACTATTATTAGATTGATAATGAATCTAATAGCGTTAATATACGCAAAACAAACGAGAAAACCATCGAAAAAGTGATTTAGTTTTATAATTGTACTAGCTGTTGCGCGCGGTTTTACCCGCGCAATTTCGATTCCCGCGGGATTTTCGGGATAAAAAGTAGCCTATACGGATTCGGAAGAATCCCGTATAAGTAATGGTAAAAGAAATTTTGAAATCGGTCCAGTAGTTTTTGAGCCTATTCAATACAAACATACAAAAATACAAAGGTTTCCTCTTTATAATATTAGTATAGATAAGTCACGTAGTAAAGTCACCTTGGTAGACCTTTACAAATATAACAGTACTAGTTTAAGTACAGCGAAATTTAACATGTTTTATAAGCTTATATACTAGATGGATAATACGAAATTATAATGACGTGAAGTTATATCTTACTTTCACAGCGAAATATAGGTACTCGACCACCTAGCGTAAAATACTTAACAAATAAATATAGGTGATCTAGATATCTCATAGGCTAATCCTATCCTAGGGTCGATGGACCATCACAAGGGTATACGCGCCACGTAGGTGGGCATAGTAAGCCTTGGGGTTCTCCTGGCTTTTAAGCGGGCGGGTAATACTAGAGGAGGAAGTCCGTATTTGAGTGATTAAGAGATGGTAATAATTCATCCTATAATAGGCCGTTTCGTCATCCCCAGCACAACCCCGAAATCAACCCTTCACCATACACGTGGAAGCACTTACTTGGTTATAGATCTGCTTCTCCTCGTTTCCGGGGCCCCGGTGACGTACTCTAGCCTGGCTAATCACGCAATTACGTCGCGTGTGTGGACTGTAGAATTGCGGAACTTTATATTTTTAAGAGATTACTTAATAACTAGATCACTTTTATCGCAGCACGCGCGCTCGAACCTTTTAGAATGTTCGAAGTGTAAGTGTCACTGCGCTGTCTCGATTTGCTTCAATAAAAAAAAATATGTTCCGTTGAACGCAGTGTGTGCCTCCAAAAAGGATCAGAGTATCCTTCAGAGCTATGATAAGGACAACAAAACGGCCCAAACACCCAGAAAACTGCAATTGCAAGGTGGCGCTACTATCGTGCACGTTCCGAATTGATACGTGTTCAGACTTCAGGAACAAACAAAAATTTTGCTCATTAATTTTTACTTTGATTATGTCTTGCATAACCTTTTTCAAAATACAAATCCAAAGACTGTTGCCATTCATAATTTACGGAATTTATGGATATTGAGGGGAAACTCTACTGATCCATAAACATTTTGAAGGGTAAAATTTAGTAAGTATTAAAAGAACGAATTTAGTATAATCATAATAAATAAATAAAAACAAATTAATGGAACATAGAAAATATATCCAATAGTTACAATAATATTTTACCTGATTGTACGAAAAATAAAAAATACTTAGAAATAAAAATGACTCTCATCCAGGATCGAACTCAAGTCGAATAAATCGAAGGCAGCTGTTTGCACAGGGTTTCTATTTAATAAGCTTTGTTTTATAATCTAAGTTCAACCCTTTTTTCAAGACCGAATCCATCTTTGAGTTAAAGTCATAAGAATTTAAAATCGAGAATTCGAGAATAATTTATTGTTTAAAACTTTTAACTCACATGTTTGACTTTTGCCACTTTTGTTCGATTTTTGTATTTAACTATTGACCCATGTTTCAAAGCTGTGTGCTTACTACTAACCCCAATTATATTATTAAGAAACGATTGGCTGCACAGAACAATTGGACCTAAATAATTAATGTTTATTAGTAGCTTTGAAGTGATACAGATACATAAATTATTATTGACAAGAGAGTTCTTCCGGTTCATGACACAATGCTTGTAGATTCATATAGGTACCTATTGATATAATCATACATTTCCGATTCAGTAACATTGGTGTAATGTTCATAGCTGTATGGCTCTTATGAAAAACAAATGTATTCATTTGGAAAGGAAAGACCAAATTTTGAACTTAGTTAAATGTAACATCATATGACATATTAGTAATCACTGTCAATTTGCAAGTGATAAAATCCACATAAAACTATATGTGCTTAGATAATTATCAACTTTATAAAATATGAGTATGAGTTTTGTTTATAATGTTTTCATATTTTGTATTTCCGTGTTAGGTACTTGATACCACTTATGGCTTGTAACATTTTTTTAAAATTATTAATGTAAATTTCTGTATCCACCATTATTACTTATAAATATTGAAACCAATGGATTTAGCTTTTACTTTACTACCAGAATTACAATAATTTAATGTTTCAAAGGTCTGCCCAACAGTTCAAATGGGTGAAAACTGCCCCATAGAGCTCCTTTGACTTGGAGAAGGAAACACGAACAATAACCTATTTCTAATTTAATATGTACTTCCCACAATAGTAGAAAATGTATATTAAACTGAGCCTAGTTGACCACGTTGAGAGTCAAATACAGTTCATTCAATCATTTCGAGAATTGTTTCCGAAAGCATCGATTATTTTATGTATAAAAAATAAATAAAAATAGTCATAACACGAAAACCAAAATGAACACAAACTAATTATTAATTTTTAAGAAAAAGTGAACCGCCTTCAAAAAACCGACCCACTAAAAATATTTCTTACAAACGCCATCCTATTCCTGTTTCTATTCCATCTATATTACTACTCCCTTTAGTTAATTTCTGCCAAAAACGAATTAATACTAATTAATGTAATAAGAACATTAATAATTTATCTGGGTCGGTATTTACATAGTTTTTGAATCGGTCCTTTTAAAAACCGCATCAACATCGGTTCAACCAAACGCAAAATAATCGCTGACAAACATAATTATCATACTAATTAAACTCCTCTTTGTAAGTTGGCTACTTTTAATCAGAAGTTGTGCAGTCAAACTGCGGGAAACTGCTGGTATTCGGTAATTTTTCGGCAAATCAATCAAAAACATTCAGCTGAATACAAATGTCGAATGTACGAAATACGAATGTTCGGCCGAACATTCGACTCATCTTTGATACAAAATAAACAGATAAATTGAGAACCTTATTTTTTTAAAGTTGGTTAATATACTTAAACCTTCTCCTAAACATGACTAATCTTTTTCTGATAACCGCTTCCAAATCGGTTCAGCCAAACGCGAGAAAATCGCGGACAAACATACAAATATACATACTTATAGGCAAAGATTTAAATCCATAGATGCGCCCTTTCAGTACAAAGAACTAACGAAACATTGTCATTACCGAAAGAGGTGCATGCACAAATCTTGTGACAGTCTCAAATGAGCGCTTGTCGTGCACGTTCACATAGATTATTTTGTTTAAAATATTTACATAAAGACTTAATTATGCTGTCTTGTTCATTTCGGGGGTGTAAAAATACAAGTCGCAATACAAACAAGGATAAACCTACTACCGCCGCCGCTGCCGTTACATCGGAGAAGAGGAAAGGTTGTAGCGGGCCCGCTCGCAACACTGAACCTCCGCGTCCCACGCAGGACAAGAAGTGCGATGAGGAAGGCTTCATCAAAGTTGAGAGGAGGAAGAAGAAGCCTACCGTCCGCAACCACCGCGGCACCGCACCGCCCGTGTTAGGTCAGCTGATGCGCGGTGAAGTACCGTCGACGCAGCTGTACGTATCCAGAGTACACTGGTCTGCGAAGGTCGAGGAGGTCGTAGATTACGTACGAAAGAAAACCTCCTTTACTCTGAGGGTTGAGCGTTTGGAACCTCGCCATAAAGTGAGTTTCAGCTCTTTTGTGGTGAGAGTGCCGACCCAACATCTACCAACCTTCATGAAGGAGGATTTCTGGCCGCAGGGAGTCGTCTTCCGAAAATTTCGAGGACGACTGTCTTATGACTCGCGTCACACGTCGTCGCCGACTTTACGACAGCCTCAAGTGTAGTTTTTAAGTATTTTTATATATTCTAGTTTAAGGTATGTATCTGTTTATCTATACATATAATAAAATGGTAGGAAAGTCAAAACTGTACATTGAATATTTTTTTAAAAGAATACTTGGGGTATGATCTACAATCGAAACAGAAACAAAAAATATAGTTTTTAGAATTTTTGTCTGTTTGTCTGTTTGTCTGTTTGTCTTTCCGGGATAAACTCAAAAAGTACTGCATGGATTTACTTCAAATTTGGCATGAAGATAGTTAAGAAGTCGGGTCAACATATAGGCTACATATTATCACGCTAGCAGTGTTATAATCGTAGGTGCGTTTGGTGCTGCATAGCGTTCACGCAGACGACGTCGCGGGCAGCAGCTAGTCTTATATATATGTTAGACTGTAAGGTATTTATTCTATGGGCCTCTGTTTTCAATTGTTAAGATCTCATTGTAAATATTGCCTGAAATAAATGAATTTATTATTATTATTATTATTATAAAGGTGTTACTTTTCATGCGTTAGTATTTAATAATATTATTTAATACATTGTCGGGCAAGGAAGCGCTCGGCTGCCAGATAAAGTATAAGTAATCAGATAGTAAATAGAAGATCAACTCAATACTTAATGTAACCTATTAAAATCATATTAGAAAACCAGTGAAGTTTTTATTTTTCTTTACAAAGCTATCGTATTTTTTGACTATTTTATGGAAATAGAAAAATATATTGGGTTATTCTTCTATTCACATATTTTTTATCACTACGGTTTTCAGTAATAATTTTCTTATTCTTAATTGTTGTAGACCATCAAAAAATATCATGGAAACTACTAATATTCGCGGGAAAGATATTTCTAACACTATATCAATATCAACCCAATACGATGTAAACTGCAAATTTATATCGAACATTTTAGATACAAATAATACACTGAAATTTCCAAGCAATTCGTAGGATATACAGAGTGACTGTTGGGTACACTTTCGGAATTCGAGGAGAGTGATAGTTTGGGGTCATACTCAAAGAGAAAAAATTAAATAAAAAATAAATTTTAATTATTTAATGAGTAAACTTAACCGAAAGTTATAGAATTCATTACGCAACGCATAAATCACTGGTAGAGACGTACGCACGGCATTATCAACACAGTTTAGGTAGTTAGGCATAGACGGCTCCACGAACGGTCCTCGAATTAGTAAAACTTTTTATTTATTTATAGGAAATTCTGCTGAAAAATTAAGTAGTAGGTACTTAATTTGCATAATTATTATGCTCAGAATCAAGTACAGAGTGCTCTCCTTCAATATCCAAAATATGTCACCAGTCACCCTGTATACTGGGCACTTAATTTTTCACTAACATTGCCTATAAATAAATAAAGCTTTGTTACTATGTACTTGACTTACGTCTGAGTCAATCGCGGCACGTGACCTGGCACGCGGATCGCTGCAAATGCGAGTTTAACAATGCGTTGCGTAATGAATTCTTTAATTTTCGGTTAAGTTTACTCAGTAAATAATTA
This sequence comes from Stenoptilia bipunctidactyla, assembly GCA_944452665.1. Taxonomy (NCBI): domain Eukaryota; kingdom Metazoa; phylum Arthropoda; class Insecta; order Lepidoptera; family Pterophoridae; genus Stenoptilia; species Stenoptilia bipunctidactyla. The sequence continues at coordinate 243,090 of OX101732.1, forward strand.
ATATTTATTTTTTATTATATTTTTTCTCTTCATGTATGATCTTAAACTATTTTTTTTATGATCTCAAACATCTTGAATTTCAAAAGTAACCCAATAGTCACCCGGTATATCAGGTTGGGTAGCAAAAAAAATAATAAAAAAAGACGTGTGGCACTCGGAGACTGCCGCGGTAAAGCTATTGCATAGAATTTTTTATCAACTTATGCAATTATAATTATTTATTTATTTTATTAATGCAGTAATGTTTGATCTAATATGAAGTTCCACAAGTTCCTAGTAGATGGCGCTGATTGTTTATTAAAGTCCGCATGTAAAATTATGAAATCAAAGTATCACCGCTGTGCCGGTCGGAGTGGGGGGTGTTGGGTTTTTTTCGTTACGGCATTTCTGGATTCGGTCCCCATGCTCAAGGCCCGCGATAGAAGCTATGCAATAGCTTAAAAACTAAAATGCGTTAGGTACATGTATTGTCGCACTCATGTCTACCCAAAGGCTAGAATTTCATAAATTAATCTCTATAAAAATATGGGTGGGTTAGTCGTTCCTGCTTGCGATTTGTTTGATTTCTGTCTTGAATCCGAAAAATTCATACGATTCCATATAAAAAAAAAACAATTTGATAGCGAAAGCAAACTAAATTCTATGAATTGACATAATGCTAGAGTCTATTTTACAAAGTAATATATTCGACACATTACATACATATTCCCAAGAACAGCCCGCGACTTTTAATCATAGAGTTTAAATAATAAAGGTAATAATTGATAATTATAAAAATGTAAGACTTCATTATTTACATAAACAAACACAAACAGCAGAACGCCAAAAATTCATAAGTAGGTGCTTTGTAGGTATGTTTTGATAAATAAACGATTTATAAATATTTATCTTTATTTTTATTACTCTGTAATCCTTTATAACTGTTTAGGCGTGTTTCTAGCGTGAGTTACATCTGATCTTATTCTATGACGTTTGTTGACGTGGACGCGTCGTGCTTTAATGAGTAAAAATGACAACCTTAAGACACGTACGGGCCTATCTATGGATTTAAATCTTTGCTTATAGGTCAAACTGAGAACCTCCTTTTTTGAATTCGGTTAAAAATAATACTTACTTAAATACTTTTCCAATGATAGTACTTTTAATACCTAGCTTACCCATATCACCAACAGTAATAGATATATAGCTAACCATAAATGAAACGGTATGGTAATGCTATTAATTGACACGTTCGGCCAGTGGGTTAGTGCGACGCTTTGAGCATCCTTCTGGGTAGGGTTCGTCTCCTGAGATGATAGATTATTTTTCAGATACCATATAAATACGTTATAATTTAATAAATTTACGGGTTTCTAACCACCACTTCCGCGCGTCCGATATTACGATGCTGTTGATGACCAGCACCATGATCGATGTAACAGCATCGAATCCCGTGAATTCGTTAATTTTTTTTTTGAAAACAGTCATATACATACACCCATCCTTTGTTTTCATCCCATAGTTAGCTTCGAAATCCATAAATAGCGATGGAATGAGTACTTATTCTTATAAAGGCTTGAAGGCAACACGGGTGCAATAATTCAGTATGGGTTTTCAGGGCGTGGAGATAAGGTGCGAGATCCCTCAATGCGACGAGGCTGGCGTGAAAACCGACTTCGTCTCAATACCGCTAACACAGGTCAGTCATTTTATTCTTAATTTATTCAATATAGACTTTTTATTGGTAATATTATACACGCCTGTCTCCCCTTGGGGTTGACAGAGACAAGGGAATACCTATTGCTACGATCCAGATATACCTCTTTCACTTCTTCCAGGTTCATTAATCTTTTCATACAAGATCGCCGGGTACACGGGTACTTTTAACTAGGGCCTTTTTAAGAACGTCGCCAATTATATCGGCATACGTCCGCCTAGAGCAGCCCCTTCCGACAGCACCATCCATTTTTGCTCTTTCGTAAATCTACTTTCACTCAGGATGAAAGTAGTCCAAATATCCAAACGACCGTATCATACCCTTATCAATCTAAGTCGCTACAGCTTCTTTCAATCCGCATCTCTTTCTTATTTCACTGTTGCGCACCCAATTCACTCAATTTCACAATTTCACTCCACACATCCTCTTCAAAGCTCTCATGGCCCCTGATCTCCCTCAAGTAGGCAAGATGTATTTAATTATAATAAAGCAAATAATTAGAAGATTTTATAATCATTTTTAAACAAGACCATACTTAAATCATTAGCAATTTTACCTTACTAATATTATAAATGTGAATGTTGATGTCAGGATGTATGGATGTTTGTTCCTCAATCACGGCAAAAATGTTCAACAGACATAGATGAAATTTAGCATAGTGATAGAATACAACCTGGAATAGTAAATAGGCTACTTTTTAATATAATTAGTTTCTAATATCCAAGAGCTAATACAACACATATATCCAGGTATCTCTGAAATACTTAAAAAGCCCATAGAATGGTTTTGCGAACGAGCTATTTTAACACCGAAAAATGAACAAGCTGCATTTATAAACGACTTGCTTTTGGATTCATTCGATGGAGAAGAAAAGGAATACAAATCTATAGATACACCGTGCAATACAGATGACGCATTCCTTTTACCGTGGTCAACGATTCAACCACTGTACCGACTAGTGCAGTCGAGCACTTATTTTTGGAGATCACGTTGTGCCATACTAAAGTGCTTGTAGGAGTCATGTATAGCCCGCCAAATATAAATTATTTCTCTACTTTAGAGCATATCCTGGAGGAGCTGGTACCATCGTATGATCATACCATCTTAATGGGCGACTTCAACACCTGTCTGCTGAAAACAGACCTCAGATCTACTAAACTTTGCTCATTAATAAGGTCAACCAACCTCAATATTGTCCCATCTAACGCCACACATTATTATCCTCATAGTTCTCCTTCTCTTATTGACTTAGCTATTGTTTCCTCCTTAGATCATGTATCCCTTTTTGGTCAGTTAGACGCGGACGCGTTTTCTTATCACAACATATTGTTTCTCTCATATAAAATTCGCCCACCCAAAGCAAAGCCGAGAATCCTTCTGCGGCGTAATTTTAATGGCATAAATTTAGAAAAGCTTCTTGACGACGCTAATCATGTTGGTTGGTCAGACGCTGTCAATAAGTTGTCGGTCAACGACCAAATTACGACCTTTAATACTCTTCTCACTAACCTGTATGACAGACACGCTCCGTTACGCCCTGTCAAGATTAAGCATCTTCCTGCTCCTTGGTTGACGGACGATATCAAACTATTGATGAACAAAAGAAACCGTGCCAAAGCCAAAATGAAATCAAATCCGTCTGAGGCTAACTCTTTGGTGTATAAAAATTTGAGGAATCGCTGCAACACGATGTGTAGGGATGCACAACGACGCCATATTCACAAATCAGTATCCAACGGCGATTCAGCTAAAGTTTGGAAATTTCTTAGAACTTTAGGTATCGGTAAATCTAAGAATAAAACTCGAAGAAAACTCTCTTAATAATGTTAACCTCAACTCATTAAATGATCATTTCACTTCTTCTAGCTCTATAGACGCTGCCACAAAAGTCCATACTCTGAATAGAATATCTAGTTTACCGATGCCAAATATTCCATCATTTTCAATAAGTCAATTTTCGGAATGCGGTGTTAAAGGAAAAATACTCTCTATTGCCTCCGATGCCACGGGCTCAGACTGCATTAGTCGTAAGATGCTCATCCCTATCCTTGACATTATCCTTCCTGTTATAACTTCTATCCTGAATAATTGTATTATTAATGGTGTCTTTCCAGATGCATGGAAGGATGCACACATCATACCTCTCCCTAAAAAAAACAATCCTTCTTCCTTTTCCGATTATCGTCCTATTGCCATCTTACCTTTCCTTTCCAAAGTGCTCGAAGGCTTGATTCATCAACAGCTCAGCATTTTCTTAAATGATCATAAATTACTGAATCCATTCCAATCCGGCTTCCGATCTGGGCATAGTACGACCACTGCATTGCTTAATATTACTGAAGATATTCGTATGGGCATGGAGCAGAAGAACTGTTTTAACCTTGTTAGACTTCAGCAATGCCTTCAATACAGTAGAGTTCGACATCCTTTTGCACATGCTGCGTTCTTTTAACATATCTCCATCGACTATTGACTGGTTTATTGTTACTTGCACGGCCGCCGGCAACGTATATCCACTGAGTCAGAATTCTCTGATTGGTGTGATGTTAAAGCTGGCGTGCCGCAAGGTGGCGTGTTGTCTCCTCTCCTGTTTGCTCTATTCATCAATACGATCACTCTCAATATATCTTCTTTCTACCATTTGTATGCAGACGATCTTCAAATTTATACACAAAACAGTCTCGAAAATCTGCCAAACACTATTTTTCAACACAACGCTGATTTAAAACTGATATCGGACTGGAGTTATAATCATGGTCTCACAGTCAACCCTCTCAAGACTCAATCTATCATAATTGAAAGTCACAAAATGATGTCACGAGTTGAGTGGAGCTCAGTTCCTCAAGTAGTGTTCAATGGAATTAATATCCCATATAGCGAAACAGTAAGAAACTTGGGCATTATCTTCGATCGCACGTTGTCTTGGAAACCACAAATTACTGAGCTGAGCAGGAAAATGTTTGCCGCGGCGAATTCGCTCAAGCGTCTTCGTAATTTCCTCCCTGTTGCCACTTAAATTATGCTTGCACAATCTCTCCTACTTCCCATTCTCGACTATGCTGACGCCAGCTATCTAGACTTAACTGAAGAACTTCTCAACAAACTTGAGCGGCTCCAAAATGTCTGCATAAGGTTTGTATTTGGATTACGCAAATACGACCACATTTCTGAATTCCGCACTAATCTCAAGTGGCTTCCTATTCGCCTTCGCCGGAATACTCACATTCTTTCTCTAGTCTACCGTATTCTGTACGACAAAGCGATACCAGTGTATCTTAAAGACCGCTTAGCCTACCGGTGCAACAATAACGACCGTAACTTGCGCTTTTCATCTAATTTACTCCTTGCGACGCCATCGCATACCTCCACATTTTTAAGTAAGTCATTTTTTGTCCGATCAGTGTCGTTATGGAATGAATTGCCGATTGAAATCCTTCTAGCACGCACGCCACGAAGTTTTAAACGATTGCTTAAACGACATTACCAGGTGAAACACTGTTAATCTTAACTATCTATATATATCTATATATTTATTTTATATCGGTTGTATTATATATGTATGTATGTATATATTTATTTATTAACATTTATGCTATCATTATTTATGTATGTAATTATTAGTAATTAGTCGACTGAATTATGGTGATATTTTGTATGGCCCTCGTTTACTGTGCAGGACTAGTCGACTTATACAACGAGTACAGAACGCGTGTTGTAGATATATATATGATATTCCACCTAGAAGTCATATCACACCGTATCTAAACAAGGCTTCCATACTCAACATGGAATCGCGTCGCCGTTTGCATGTTGCGTCATTGATGTTTGATGTAATCAATCATAAAAACCCTGCATATTTGCTTGCAAAGTTAACATTCCACCACTCGAACACATTGCGCAGCTGTGAACCTAGACCCTCGCGGCCTCCACTGAGTATGCAACACCACAGAACAGAAGCATTCGCTGGTAGTTTTCGTTATAGTGCGGCAAAGTGTTGGAACAACATACCACCACCGATAAGAATGTTGCAATATAAATTTAACTTCAAAACCAAATTTAAGGCATTGCTATTAGACATCCAAAAACAAAATATTCCCAACCACTTTGCCCGCACGTAACTGATACAATATCAATGACATATTATTTTACATTAGGTATTACCTTTGACATTAATACTTTTGACATAACTAACATTTTTTTTTGATTATGATTATTACATTATCTTTTTTTTACTCCAATATCTTTTCACATTTTTAATTAAATTTAATTTTAATTTTATTTCTTTTTATAAATTAAATCAATGTTTTTTACACAATTTAATTAATTACTATTTATTTATTATTTTAAACATTTGAATTTATTTTAAGAATTATTTCATGATATTGATTTTATACGGTATCTGTATATAGCATTCAATAACGCTCCTCTACTTCTAAGCTGTAGCAGAATACCAGCGCTTTGCTCTCTGAGCAAAATTGACGCTGAGCTGCGGCTTTTTGCACTGTTACAACACACACCTCATTATTCAATTCAATTCAATTCAATTCAAATACTTTATTGCCATTTGCATAGAATGGATAAATATTAACAAACAATAATATACAAAATAACATTACATGTGCAATTTGGGCGGCCTTATCACTTCTAAGCGATCTCTACCAGGCAACCCCATCTTTAACGAAATATTACGAATTAAAATAAAAACATGAAAATGGCTTAATTAATATTTTTTATACTTAAATAATACTAATTAATATAAATAAATAGGTATAGTAATATAATATAAAATACTATAGAATTTAATAAATACATAGATAGATATACTTGGATATATAACAATAGAAATACTTAAATAGGTAAGTACATTAAATTAACATAAATATATAAATAGACAGAATAATATATACAGTATGTAGGTAAACAAATATATATTCTATTTGATATGAAACAAGTGTGAGAGATAGAACTTTTTCAAATTATATTTAAAGGAAGCTATTGTTTTGGCATTGTGGAGACAATGTGGTAGTGAGTTCCAAAGTGATATTGCTTTCACCGTGAACGACTGCTGATAGAAGTGGGAACTGTGACGCGGGGTTGCCAGTAAGAAATTGCTGGCTGATCGCAGGTTACGTTCATGGTGCTGATGGCGAAAATTGAAGCGTTCTTTGAGATAGGTTGGCAGACAGGGGTTGAACAATATTTTGTATAAAAGACTGAGTGTATGAGTATTCCTTCGAAGACGAATTGGGAGCCACTTGAGCCTAACGCGGAATTCGGAAACGTGATCATATTTTCGTAAACCAAATATGAATTTAATACACATATTCTGAAGGCGCTCAAGCTTGTTTAGTTGCTCCTCGGTCAAATTAAGATAGCTAGTGTCAGCGTAATCCAGTATTGGGAGTATAAGTGATTGTGCGAGAGCAATTTTGGTAGGTATTGGTAGAAAATTACGAAGCCTTCGGAGAGATCGTGCAGCGGAGAAAACTTTTCTGCTGACAGATTCTATTTGTGGTTTCCATGAAAGTGTGGAATCCATGAAAACTCCCAGATTTTTAACTACTCTACTGTAGGGTATGGTAACGTTATCAAAAATTATAGGGGCAAGTTGCTGATAATCAATTTTGTTTATAAGTTTAGAGCTACCAATAAGGATGACTTGAGTTTTTGAAGGATTAATATTTAAACCATAATATTTACCCCATTCAAGTATTGAAACAAGGTCCTTATTAATAGTATTAATGGACAAATCGATGCTGTCGGGGCTGAATTGAGTATAAATTTGTAGATCATCTGCATACAAGTGGTAGGAAGAAGAAAGAGAGGTCGTTATAGTATTAATGAAAACTGAAAATAATAAAGGAGAGAGCACACCACCTTGAGGCACACCAGCGACAGTATTGCACCATGAGGACACTTTGTCATCGATCGAAATACGTTGCCGGCGGCCTTGCAAATAACTGCGAAACCAGTCGATCACTTCAGGAGATATGTTAAGAGAGCATAGAGTACCAAGCAAAACATCAAAATCAACTGCATTAAAAGCATTACTGAAGTCCAGCAAAGTAAGTAGTGTCAGTTGTTGATGCTCCATACCATGTCTTATGTCATCGGTTATCTTAACCAGGGCAGTAACCGTACTATGTCCGGAACGAAATCCAGATTGGAATGGGTTAAGGAGATTGTTGTGATTTAGGAAAGTATATAGTTGATGGTGAACTAGACGTTCCAGGACTTTGGAAAGGAAAGGTAATATAGAAATGGGTCGGTAGTCAGATGGTTGCACAGGATTGTTCGTTTTTGGTAAAGGTATAAGGTTGGCGACTTTCCAGGCTTCGGGAAACGTTGATGAAGACAAAGAGTTATTTAGGATCTTGGTTAACGTCGGGAGAAGGATATCAAGGATAGGAATTAACATATGACGATTAATGCTGTCACAGCCCATGGCATTGGAAGTAATTTTAAGAATACTCTGCTTGACATCACTATCAGTGAAAGACTTAAATGTGAAAGGAGATATGTCCGGGCGAGGCAATTGAGAAAGATGGCTTAAGGTACGGTTTTTTATAAACTCGTCCATTTTGGAAACTGAGGAGAAATGTCTATTGAGTAAGTTAAGGTCGACATCTGAAGTAAGAGAATTTTTTTGTTTGCCATTATTATTATTATTTTGTCTAAATTATCTTTTGTAATATGTGTGTGTTTGTGGCAATCAATAAATGAATCTATCTATCTATCTATCTATCTAGTTTATTTATTATAAGCCGTGTACCCCATCCACCTTAATTTCCCATATTTCGTAGGTTGCCTGGCAGAAATCGCTCACCAGCGATAAGGCCACCTTTGTACAATAGTTCTTTTGTAAAATTTAATTAAGTTTTCCTATGCAACCATGTTGGTGTACAATAAAGTGTTTATTATTATTATTATTATCCGGTCGAGTTTTTAAATTCCCTGAAACCAGCTGGTCTTCCATACCACATGCTTGGATTGCGAATAGGCACACCAGTAATGTTACTAAGAAATCTAAAACCACCGAAGTTGTGTAACGGCACCCGGTTGCAAGTCAAAGCCGTGCATAAAATTTTTGTGGAGGCCATACTTTTAACGGGATGTGCGCAAGGAGAGACGGAGTTTGTGCCACGTATTCCTTCAATACCAAGTGATCTCCCGTTTGAATTCAAGCGACTTCAATTTCCCCTGAAAGTTTGCTTTGCGATGACAATAAATAAGTCACAAGGGCAAACTTTCAAAGTCGCCGGCGCAGATTTGAGAGAAGGTTGTTTTTCTCATGGAAAGTTTTATGTGGCATGTTCGCGGGTCAGCTCTCGCACTCAACTTTTTATTCTGGTGCATAGTAAAAAAAAAACAAAAAATGTTTCAGTTAAACAATAATTGAGTCTTCTCTCTCCGACCATAAGCAAATGTTTGTAGAAATTAATACTCCTCCTCAAGAAAAACCACAGAAGATTCATTATTAAGCCCTTGACTATAACAATCTGTACAAGAGTACGTTAACAGCTAGCTTTGATGGAGTGGAAGCTAATTATGAGAAGTTAGAAAGCATTATATTAGAACAAATACATAGTAACAGGATAGAGAAAGTAAAGATTTTAGATAAACCGTAGCAAAACTGGATAAATAAAAACATAATCGATGCTATAGATATAAGAAACAGGTTATGGCAACAAACAAAAATTCATCCAGAAGACAGAAGCTTGCAGTTAAAATACAAAGAGTCTCAGAAATATGTCGCCAAAATTATCAAACAAAGAAAACAAACATATTATTGTGTTCTGTTCCGTGATAGCTATAATAAACCGAAAAACATGTGAAAAAAATAAATAGTAAAATTACAAATAATTAAAAAACAATACTTTTTTTTTTAATCTTTATTTTTTTAAAGGGACTTTTGTATTGGCATACATGTCAGTCCCATCGTAACCTATTACAATGTTTTCTTAACTAAATCTTACATTAAAAATTTTAAACATAGCTAGCGCTGCTTCAGAGTTAGGATCACATAATATATTATGGAACATTCCCACATCATGTTTATTCAAAGTGAGAGTTTCGATCAACTCCTCCCTTTCAGACTGAAACCGGACACACTCCATCAATAAGTGATGAACATCTTCTAGCGTTCCACAAACATCACAGTTAGGTGAATTTATTTTTTTCATCAAAAATCCAAATCCGTTCAAAGGAATGTGGCCAGATCTCAGTCTGAAAGCGAACACAACAAGGTTTCGCTTAATTCTAGTGCTTCCATACCATGGTACATGAGGAGGCTCAGATACAATAGATCTATACCAGATTCCTTTAACTTTAGACCTTTCGTCAAAATATTCTTTCCAAGTATCTTGACACTTACTTTTGAATTTTGGTAATAGTTCCATATAACTTGTTCTTATATTAATTTCTCTACCCGATGTTATACCTAGTTAAGCCAATCGATCAGCCTCCTCATTACCTACTAGACCTATATGCGATGGAACCCATTGCAATTTCAGATCAAACCCATTGTTATTTAGATTTTGTATTTTTGCAAGAATTTCATAAGCTATCGATGCACCTCTGCTACCAGAGGCGCATTGAGCTATATGATACAAAGCGCTTTTACTATCTACACAGATTAATACTTTTTTGATTCCAATGTTTTGAATATAATCAAGTCCTTTTGATATTGCAAAGAGTTCCAAAGACATAATTGATGTATGACTTACTATTTTAAAATAATTATGTGTGGTATCATTTGGCTGCATAGCATCATAGTAAGCAGCGCCATTACCCTGAGCACTTTTTGAGCCATCAGTGTAAATAACATAATAATCGGGATAGTTTTCTCTCAGTTCTTTTAAAGTTTCGAATTTTAGCATAATATAATTGTAAGATTTCTTAGACATATTAATTTAATCCAAATTAACTTTTATTGTATTTAGAATATTAATTTTTGTGACCCATATATTTAAGGTAAACATTTCTAAAATCGCAGATGAATGTATACTTTCTTCCCTTACCTCTTCAAAAACTCTAACAAGCAAAGGAAGTTTTTTAATAGACCAGTACCTGATGTTTCTAAGAGCGCTCAGTTCTAATATAAGTTTTATGGTAACATTACCAGTCAGAGCAAGTGACTTTAAACAGTATTTTATGGCTAACCATTTTCTTCTTATATGCAGTGGAATAACACAGAGCTCGCACTCCATAACGTGTATCGGTGTACTTCTTATAAAACCGCCTACTACTCGCAAAGCCTGGTTTTGTATTTTATCAAGCTTATACAAATTGGTTTTCGAACTATTGTCAAATAAAAAGCAACCATAATCTAATCTACTTCTGATTAACGCAATGTACAGCCTTCGTAAATGAATTTGATGTATGCCCCATGAAGAGCCAGTCAGAATTTTCAATATGTTTATCAGTTTTTGAACTTTTTCAATAACTTGGTTGACATGTTTGCCCCAACGCAATGTTCTATCCAACCATACACCTAAATATTTATAGTCATTAACCGTTTCAAGTTCGATATTATTTATTAAGAGCTGTACCGGTTGACGTTTAAACCCTCTACTGAAAAGACACATTTTAGATATATTATTAGATAATTCTAATCCTTATTCATCCAAAAGAGTTTTAAAAATATTCAATGAACTTTGAATCCTTTGTTGGGATTCTAGGATAGTTTTAGAAGTCGAGTATAAAACAAAATCATCCGCGTATTGGCATATAAAGACGTCAACTATTTCTCGACAAAATTTATAGGTAGCTACATTAAACAGTAGCGGTGATAAAGGGTCACCTTGAGCTAATCCTTTCCTTGCATACCTTACTATGTCGGTTCCCCCTTTAGATTCATCGGTAATTTTGAGGTGTCGCTCACTAAGAAAGTTCCAAAGATAATAACATATACTTTTACCAACATTTAGACTGTCTAAAATCAATAATATTTTTTCAATTAGTATGTTATTGTAAGCACTCTGTATATCCAAAAAACATACAAGAGTTGGACAATTAGTTGAAAAACCTATTTGAATTTGAGTTACTACACGCGTTAAACAGTCGAGGCTAGATTGTCCTCTTCTAAACCCCGAGGTGTAAGGTGATAAGATCTGATTTCTCTCTACATACCATTCCAGTCTTTTCGCTAACATAGAATGAAAGATTTTACAGTCTCAGGACATTAGGGATATTGGTCGCGGTTTGACATTAATATTTGAACCATCTCCTGCCTTTGGTATTGGAATAACTTTAATATTACGCCATTGATATGGTACGGTACCTGATTACAATATATTATTAATATATTTTGAGGAGATACATCTTTCCAGCTGTTGGAAGATTAAAAAGCATGGAATAAGTAATGTTATCATCACCTGGTGCTGTATCTTTTTTTTTTTAAACAGTGATTTAATTCTTGGAGGTCAAATTCACATTCTAATAAACCATTATAAGACGAAAAGACTGGAATACTGGGAGTAACATAATCGGGTGACAGATCGTAAAGCATTTCTTTCGTTAATTCCTGAGGACAAAGAAGCCCCGTCCGTTTGTAACCTTTTACCCAACGCAAACGTTGCCACATTACAGAAGGTGATATGTTATGATCAAGACTATCACAGAATTGCCTGTATTGTATTGATTTAGCATCATGTATAGACTGTTTTGCTTTGTTTGTTTTATCTTTAAGTACCAAAAGATTTGAGGGTGTTGGATTTTTTCTGAAATCGCTAAGCGCCAATCTACGTTCACCAACTAATTTAGACAAGTACGGGCTCCAATACCTTTTCGGTGTAAATTTGTTATTTGGATTTTTACATAAATTTACGATCGGAATATTATCATTAGCTGCTTTATTTATTTGCTTAATAAAATAGTCGTACGTGGACTGAACATTACCGTCCTCCCAAGGACGTAGAAAACTATTTTGTAAAGATTTTTTATAACCAATCCAATCCGCTAGTTTGTAGTTACGCTTTTTATTAATAAGAACCTCCATATTATACTTAGTTTTGAAATTGACAAATAGATGGTCACTACCCAAATTTTCGTTCATGACATACCAATCAAAATCAATAGCAATATCTGACGATGCAAAAGTAATGTCAGGTGAAGAACTTTGCAAAACATTATTTACTAATTTTATCCTAGTGGGTTGGCCGTTATTGAGTGAACTGAAACCAAATTCTAAGGCAGATTCAAAAATTTGTTTGCCTCTATTATCATTTTTGCATGACCAATTCGTATGGTGAGCGTTGAAATCCCCCGCTATCAAACAGTTTTTTGGGAACATAGAAAAGATAGTGTCCCAGTCTGATTGTGTCGTATATACGGAACTAGGACAATATATTGTTATTAAATATTGAATGTGACTACAATTATTTAATTTTATAAATAATAGCTCGATGCCTGAATTATTTATATATTGTTTTTATATTAGTGTAAATGACTTATTTACACTAATATAAAAACAATACTTATTTTGCTGTAACTAGTTATAAGGTAAATACTGTTTTCTACATAAACTTAATTGGAGAAATTGAATAAATTATTATTAAAAAATTATTAAAAAAAAAAAAAGTTTGTCTTTGAATGAAACGAAACCCGGTTGTGCTCCTCCAAATATTGCTTCGGGAACGCGGCTTATAACAGAAGGTTATGAAATTTGTGAATGATTCAATACATTTTTCCCTCAATAGGACCCGATTTGGCAAATAAAATACCTAATTCGCGTCAACTAAATTCTAAATTCATGTCGACATGGATAATACCTTAATGTTCGATGAAACTTACACGCATAAAAACATATTAAAAGACTTTACACCTTGTACTAGTGATGAAATTTCTAAAATAATTGATAACTTTGACAATAACACCAGTTCTGGATTGGATGGAATTAGCACAAAAGCACTCAAGTGTATAAAAAGTATAATTATCGGTAGCTTAACGAATTGCATCAATATGTGCTTAGAACATAGAATTTACCTTACTCATTAAATATTGCTAAAGTAGAACCAATTTTTAAATCCGGCAATAAAATAGACCCAACTATAGGCAAGTATCTGTTACCCATAATTTCCAAGATATTTGAGCGAGTTCTTTACAATCGATTATTTGAATACCTAACGCAAAAAATAGGGGGATGACCCGTCCACCCACCGCCTCCACCCACCAGTGGGTGGAGGGGTAATTCGCATTTACCCGTGCACCCACTGCGTCAAGGCTGGAATTAAAGTTATAAGTTCATCGATACATTTTGTCGATAATTTTTAAATTGTTTCGAAAGTCACGTTTATAATATCAGAAACAAATAACATCACAGGAGATTGTAGTTTTTCAGATTTGCCCAATAAATAGCTTGTCGATAATTTTTAAATAGAACTGATAGGAAAAGTAATTTTTTCGAAAATTACGTTAATAATACCAGGAACACATAACATCACAGGAGACTGTAGTTTTTCGGATTTGCTTAAACATGCCCAATAAATAGCTTGTCGATAATTTTTTAATAGAACAGGGGATTGTATTGTTTCAGATTTGCTTAACCGTGCCCAATAGCTCAACCATCTTAAAGAGGTGTCCTAGTCCCATTGATTTGTTCACCTATAGAAATTTACCTATATTAACCTGTGAAGTAAAAGTATTTCAAGACTCAACCTCAAGGGCAAAAAAATCTGAAAATTGTTAAAATAAATTCAAAGTATCTTTTAATGAAAACATAAACATGTACACATAATTAATTATCTTAATTTTTCTAAGAAATGACCAACACTTATTTCGTTTCTTTGTAGTTGCATCTGTGCATCAATTATTTGATGGTCTCTTAACTGATATGCTTCCTCGCGCCTTTGCGTTAATTTATTATTTATTGCCAGTATTTTCGATAATAACTTTGCAACTGTTACATATTTTTTATTGATATTCTTACGAACCCAAGAGTTCCAGCTTTCGCTAACATTGTTTGTCCGGTGGCGTTTGTTATATACGCACCATTCGTCGATAAACTTTTCTTTAAGATAAAATTTGTCAAAATAAGAAAGAAACTTGTTTAATTTAGTGTTATTAATATTTAAACATTCCCTAGTTATAATTCCAGCCCTCAAAAACCAAATTATTTGGTAAAAGAGGTAAGCTACAACATAAACCCACGATGCGTCGTAAAGTCTTACATTTGATACATAAGGCTTTTGCTTTTTTCCAAAGACTGTTAGTAAAATGGTAGTAGCAGCGAACAATAATAATTTCTGGAAAAAATCTTTTAATAGCATTGGTTATTGCGAATTCAATATGCCTTTGTAAAAGTCTATTAAGGTTGAGTCTTAAAATACTAGGACTTCACAAGTTAATAAAGGTAAATTACAGGTGAACAAATCAATGGGACTACGAGAGAAAACACCTCTTTAAGATGGTTGAGCTATTGGGCACGGTTAAGCAAATCTGAAACACTACAATCTCCTGTGATGTTATGTGTTCCTGGTATTATTAACGTATTTTTGAAATAATTACTTATCCTATCAGTTCTATTTAAAAATTATCGACATGCTTAGATTATTGGGCAAATCTGAAAAACTACAATCTCCTGTGATGTTATTTGTTCCTGGTATTATAAACGTAACTATCGAAACAATTTAAAAATTATCGACAAAATGTATCGATGAACTTACAAATTTAATTCCAGCCTTGACGCAGTGGGTGCACGGGTAAATGCGAATTACCCCTCCACCCACTGGTGGGTGGAGGCGGTGGGTGGACGGGTCATCCCCCAAAAAATATACTTATCGACGAACAGTACAGTTTTCGCCCTCGTTCTAGTACTCTCACAGCGGCTATAGATCTTGTTACTAAAATAAAAACTAACATAGATAACAAAAAGATTGGACTAATGTTTTATTGACCTCAAAAAATGCTTCGACACAGTTAGCCATCCTAAGCTATTACAAAAGTTAAAAAATATCGCCATTACAGGAACAGCCCCTAATCTCTCACAGAACATAGATTATAAGATTGAAAAAAAAGACATAAAAGACATTTATAGAGTCCGGAGTAAAAATCAGGAAAAACAAAATACCCCAATTATAGTGGAAACCAGCTCAGCTATAATGAAATCCGAAATTTTGAAAATGTCAAAGCTATTCAACGTAAAGCACAAGGCCAAACTTTGCTGCAAACACTTGGGCTTTAAGAGTCAGGAAGATACACCAGTGTTCATATCTGAAAACCTTACAGTCAAAGGATCCCGCTTATACTTTCTTTCGCGGGACCTAGCAAAGTCTAAAATGTACAAGTATTGCTGGACGGCTTATGGTAAGATATTTGTCAGAAAAGACGATAGATCGCCCATTATCGCTATTAGAAGCGAACAACAAATTCAAAAACTGTTTCTGGGTGAATGACTAGCTGTCTATAACTACGCTAATTTTAAAAACTTTAGCTTACTGCTTTTTAAGGCTTTTTTGTCCTTTGTGTTATTTTTAGATTATCTGAATATGTTTTTTAATTTATTTATTTATATAATCCATCATTACTCATACAATGATTCCTTAAACACTCTTTCACCTACACATAACTTTCAAATAAATAGATTACGCATTATGTTTATCATAAATGAACAAACCATTGAAAAGAAACACCCACAGTGGATGATTGCTGCTCAGTGGTCAATATTCAAGCATTTTAATGAAAATAAACAAGATCAGGCCGAAACCCTAAACAGTAAGGGTAATATAATTAACAAGTTGTCCTTAACTAACGTCCTCATACTAAGAAAAATACAAAAATGGTAGACGCTCTACACCTAACAAATGAAATTGATAACTTTGAAATTGCTCGTTCTCTACAGTGTAATATTTCAGATCTCGGACGTCATCTAAAAGTTAATGAAAATGACCTAACTATAATATCGCAAAACATACGGAGTATTTACAAAAATTTTGAAGATTTTATTATTAATCTATCATGTCTAAGATTTGACACAGACGTAATGATTCTTACAGAATGTCGCCTTAGTCCTAGCAAAGAAATCCCACAACTTCCAAACTACCAGTCGTATACTACCACTTGTCAACTAAATCAAAACGATGGTGTGGTATTGTACGTAAAGAACAATTTAAAATCTAAAGTTAAGGAAATAAAATTATGTGATGCCTCTTGCCTCGATCTAGACTTATTAGGTAATATAATATTATGTATCTATCGATCTCCGTCTATTTCTAACACAGACAAATTTATTTCCTCACTTGCCTCTCATCTGGAAAAATCTGATTGTCAAAAAAACATAATTGTAGCCGGTGACATTAATATAAATTTAAGGCCTAAAGATAATGAGTCCACGATGGAATTCAGAAATAGGACCAACTACCTCAATATGCTGGCAATATTTAGTATACTACCGGGTCACATCATGGCTACCCGTGGGAAAAACTGCCTCGATCACTTTATGTTAAAATTTAATAAACAAAAAGCCCATGCCACTGTCGTTGTCTTTCCCACTACTATAACCGACCATTTTACAACATTTCTCTCTTTTTCTAAAATAAAACCCTACGTTAATATTAAAAAAACTTTTACTAAAATAGACCTTGAAGTCGCACATGAACATCTTGCGCAAAATAATCTGGAAGAATTGTTACTTTTAAAAGATCCTAACATATTGTCCGAAAAACTCACACAAAAACTGACGGAATCACTGCAGCGGGGAACTTCAGTCTTACCTGTCCCTAAATCTAGACGAATAATAAAACCATGGATAACACCTGGCATCCTTCGCTGTATAGCAAACAGAAATCGATTGCAAAAGCAACTTCGTTCCGATCCTTTCAACGAAATTCTAAAAGTAACTTACTCACGATATAGAAACTTTTGTAACAATTTGATCAAAAAATTAAAAATAAAATATGAGAGAGAATTAATTGTGAAATCTACTTCCAACAATAAGCTGCTCTGGAAAAATATAAATACGATAACGAATTATAAAAAGGCTAAATGCACAAACACTGACCTTATCAATATTAAATCTTCACCCGTCGAATCTGTTAACTTTATAAATAACTATTTTGTCAAAATTGGAAACGAATTAGCAAATAAAATAAAACCAAGAACAAACACTTTTGAGAACATTCCCCGACAACTTTCCTCCCTCGTTCTATTTGAGACTAGCGAACACGAAGTGGAAGAGACGCTTATGTCTCTCAAAACAGACAGCGCCCCTGGTTGGGACAATGTCTCTATAAAATACCTTAAGCTCATAAGATTGCAAATAGTACCCGTAATAACTCATCTAACGAATCGCTGTTTTGAAACTGGAATATTTCCCGATAACCTGAAGAGATCTATTATCACCCCTATTTATAAGAACGGAGATAGAGACGACGTGTCTAACTACAGACCAATATCGGTGCTGCCAGCTGTGTCCAAAATAGTAGAAAAAATCCTAAACGCTCGAATTGTCAATTATCTTAAAAAGTTTAATCTACTTTCAGATTCACAGTTTGGCTTTAGGAAGGGCTTATCAACCGAGGACGCGGTTACAGCTTTAAGTACTCTTATTACAAAACATCTTGACAACAAACAAAAAGCCGTGGCGGTATTCCTTGATCTAAAAAAGCTTTCGACACCGTTTCCATCCCTATACTTATACACAAATTAGAAAGGTCTGGAATAAGGGATACCGCTATTAAACTTTTGACTTCTTACCTTACTAATCGGAAACAGCGAGTAAAAGTAGGAAATTACGTTAGTGATGATGCGGATGTATCATGCGGAATCCCACAGGGCAGCGTACTGGGGCCAACGTTGTTTCTAATTTACATAAATGACTTGTGTAACTTAAAGGTGAGCAGCGCGAACATATTTTCCTATGCAGATGATACAGCTGTGGTGTTCTCTGGCACGTCCTGGCATTCAGTTGCTGAAAGCGCAGAGTCAGGCATGAGAGCGATAGCTTGCTGGTTAGAGTCTAACTTACTAACACTTAATGCCACAAAAACAAGTTATTTGTGTTTTAGTATAAACGCGAGCACTCAACCTAATAGTTTTCAAATAAAAATCCACACATGTTCTAACGGTCCTGACAAATGCAACTGTCCAACTCTAACTAAAACTAACATGATTAGGTACTTAGGCGTTGTGTTGGACTGCAAACTCTCCTGGCACCAACAAATGGAACAGGTCAGTAATAGAGTGAGAAAGCTGATTTGGCTCTTTAGTAAACTGAGACATATAGTACCGAGTTATGTAGACAGAGGCCGGAAAACGCCAAGGAATCTTCTGCGAGAAATGTACATAACCTTAGTGCAGTCAGTTTTGGGATATTGTCTACCAATATGGGGAGGAGCAGCTAAATCAAAGTTTCTCGAGGTGGAGCGCGCGCAGCGTGCTATATTGAAAGTAATTTATTTTCGAAATTTAAGATACCCTACTGAATGTATTTATAAGGAAAGCAACGTACTCTCAGTAAGAAAATTATATATTTTACAAACAATTTTAAAACTTCACAAAACACTACCCTTTGATAAAGAAATTTTAAGAAAACGAAGAAACTGTACAGTTGCTATTGTCCCTAAAATTAGAACAGCATTTGCAAATATGCAGTTTAATAGAAGATCACCTCAACTGTATAATAAAATAAATAAGGAGTTGAATATGTACAGTAAAAGTTTTTATGAATGTAAAAAAGTGGTGACTAGTTATTTGAAAACGCTTGATTACGAGCAGACAGAAACTCTCTTACAATACCAACGCTAGTTTAGCTACGAATAAATCCACAGGTAAACTTCATACCCATAATTCATACCCATACTCATTTAAATATCACAGATAAAACTACATGTACTTTAGATACTACAAATAGGATAAATAATCTAAATTGATAACTGACTATTCAGAAATCTAATATGCAGCTGTATATGGAATCTTGTTCCCTATTATAATTGTAATTTTGGTATAATTTAGTAAATAATTTCATTCAATGTAATTTGTGTATCATAAAATCAATGTTATATTTAGGTATATGTAGTATAAAAATATTTTAACTTAATTTGTATAATAAAATAAATAAATGTATAATTGTTAATTTCTAATTCTGGTTATGTCTAAAATTGATTATTAAACTGAATTGCATAGAATTGAATAGCTCAGATAACAGTATCTTTTTGTAAATAAAAAATATGCTTAGCTACAGTATTTAAAAAAAAAATAATGTAATCTATAAATTATGCTATGGAAGGTCGGGGTCTCCTGGCACAGGCTCTTCGAGCTTAAAAGGAGGCTCTTGTCCCATTTTTTTCAAATGTCCTTTGCTAATGAAATAAATGATTATTATTATTATTATTATTTTGTATACTTATAACTACACGCCTTTCGGCGGAAAAGACCCGACAATCGGACCAGTCGGTCGGGGATCAGGGCAAGAGAGACAGAAACTTTTATTATTATTATTATTATAGCCTTAAAAATGTTTACCTCTTACTAAAAAAATAGACAGCAAGTAGTTAAAATTGATAATTACAGCAGTTGTAAACAAACTATCAATATAAGAAAACTTTTTTATTCGCAGTAGGTAATTTTATACACTTTACGAACGTCAAATACTGGATGAGGGCGGCGCGGGTCCGGACGACATGACGAATCCTGGGGGAGGCCTCCGTCGAGATGTGTGCGTCTCGTGGCTTATGAAGATAATGATCGCCCCTTATCCACCTTGGTGTTGTCTACTACTACTTCTTCTTTGGCTTTAAAAAACGAAATGAAAGTAGAACTCTAGGTAGACTGAGAGGAAAAAAGCCGGCGGAAAAAAATACTCAATACCTCAAGGATCGTTTCTCGGACCGTAATTGTTCCTAATTTATGTAAATAATATAAATAAGATAGGCTTAAAAGGAAATCTAACACTAATGCTGACGACACGTTTGGAAAATTTTCAATTCGGAAATTCAATAAATAACATCATAAACACTGCGCAAAAAGATTTAAAAGTACTTCATGAATGGTTTAAATATAATTTGCTCACAATCAATTTTGCTAAATCATCTTATATTATGGTTTTTGTTGCTAAAAATAAATGTATACCGGAGTTTACCTCTAACTGTGGATAACCTTACAGCGTTCTCATATTGATAAATACCTCGGGCTTTGGATTGATGACAAACTTACTTGGAAACAACACTTAAACATATTAAGTCAAAATTATTATCTTTCTTAGCTGCGTTGCGAAAGGTTTCTCACTGCATTCCAAATAAAGTTCGCTACGTTATTTTATAACTCATTAGTAAAATCACATATCGAATATCTTAGGGGATCAGCCGCATAAACAACCTTCAACCGTCTTCAGAGGGTTCAAAATAAAATCATAAAAGTATTGTTCTACTACAGTTATTTTACTCCATCTGTTCAAATATGTATATCAGAATACAAAACTCTTAACTTTGAAACAACTATATAATTACAAAACTTGCATCTTCTTAATATTTTTTTAAAGTTTTCGCGATTCATACTATTAAAAAAAACACTTTTTAACCGGATTTATCGCGTATATTTATCGCTCGTGACCACGGGGTCCGCAAAGACACCGAAACATCGAGTTAAAATTTAAAATGTAAATATAATTGTTAAATCAATCTATTCTAGTATAAGTTTTAATAAAATGCTAAACAAATACTCTCTAAGAAACAGAAACAAAATAAAAGAAACAATTTAAAAGAAATTAAATCTTTCAAGTCGTATAAATTTAGATTAAAATACCATTTCCAAAATTTCAATTACAATTAGGATTATGTATCTTTTTCTTTTATAAAAATATTGACTTCATCTTATTTGATTATATCTTATTTAATTATAAGTAAAAAAAAATATTTAAGTGAACTGTAAACTATGTTCTTATGAGAAATAAAGTTCTTTAAACCTTAGTGCCAACTTTCTTCAATTTTAGAATTATGACCTATCCAGGTGTTGTAGATTTTTTTCTTATTTTTATTGGAGCTGGCATGGTTTGGTATTTCACCCAGTGCCCGCTTGGCGTTGAGTTTCGGGACACCCTGTATAATCCGTTTAACCTATCTGCCGCTAAATAATGCAGACTTCTAATAATAAATAATAATAAATTGTTTATTTTCCTTTACAAGTATTAAATTTACAATAATCCAGGGCTGGGACCTGCCTAGTAGGTGTTCAATGACACCTGTGACAGGAGGCCCCGCTCTTCCTTAACAATAATATTATACTAAGTATACATATAAAATAAAAACATAGATGACAAAATTTTTATTTATAGTACAACCAAATTTAAATAATGACAACCTAGTTAATTACAGTTAAGTTAGTTGATTATGTACATTTGAAAGAATTCAAAACTAAGTAAAAAATTATAAGCTACCTATATTTATTTTTTTAAGTACATGAGTGTGTGTGTGTGTTAGTGTGTGTGTATGTGTATGTGGGTGGGTGTGTGTGTGTATGACAGGAAGGGTTATTTTTGAATTACGAAATATATTGTAGGCAACTCTCAACCTCTTCGTAAGTCATAGACTTAAGCCAGCTGTTTAGGGTGTTTTTACATTCAAACAATTTGAGTTTGTGGAAGTTCAGGCGTTTATTCAACGTATTATACAAATGGGCAGATTGAGCCAAGAACTGTCGTTGTGCAAATGAGGTCTTGCAAGAAGGAAAGATTGCTATTTTGTCTTTCCTTCGTCGTGAGATAACTGTGCATTCACCCGGTAGGGTTTTATGGAGCTTCAGGATAGTACTGACCACATATAGTTTTCTCACACTTAAAAGTTCGGAGAAACGGTATAAGTCGTCAGTTGGGAACCTGAAAAGTTTAAAAAACATAACTTTTAAGAGAGAGCGCTGACTCCGTTCAACTTCTAGAAATTTTGTTTTCGTAGCACCACCCCATACTGGTATGCAATATCCAATAATTGACTGACCTAGTGCCAAATAGATCTGTTTCAGCAACTTAGTTGTAGCAACATATCCTAGTTTTTTAAACATCCAAATAAGTTTTCTGACTCTGCTTGTAATAATTTCTATATGTGGATGCCAGGAAAGTCTGTGATCAAGGGTTATTCCTAAATATTTTACAAGAGGTAGTTTGGTGATAAAGTCACAGGAACAGTTTTTTGCATCAGTTATGTCACAGGAGTGTATTTTAAAGTTTTAAGGATGATTTAGGTTCAGTGCGTTTATCAATTGAGAAACATACGAAATTTGTTTTCGATACATTTAGTGACAGTAAGTTTGAATTCATCCATTTATATACTTTATGAAGTCCAGTTTCGGTGGTTTTGAAAACAGTTTCCCAGGACGGGCCATAGAAAACCATAGCTGTATCATCAGCGTAAGAAAAAAATTTACTGTTTGCAATTTTAATGTCTGTTAATTCTTTAAGGTAAATTAAAAATAAAGTAGGACCCAGAACGCTACCCTGAGGGACACCGAATGAAATTTTTGTATCACTACTGACATAATTACCTATTTTTACTTTTTGAGTTCGATCACAGAGGTAGTCAATTATTAATTTTAATGCTGTACCTCGTATACCTACTTGTTCCATTTTATGCGCAAGGATGGAGTGCGACACTGTATCGAATGCTTTCTGCAAATCTATAAATACTGTGAGACACTTCTTGCGTTGGTCCAACTTCTCAGTGATAAGCGAAGTCAGTGCTAAAACTGCATCTTCAGTGGATTTCCCTCGTCTGAATCCATATTGCGAATTTGATAAAAGATTAAACTTCTCGAGGTTATCAATAAGGCGTGTGTTAATCAGTTTCTCAAGAATTTTTGATATCGCAGTTAGCACTGAAATCAGCCTGAAATTATTAACATCATTTGTGTTTCCATTCTTATGCACAGGTGTGACTATCGATTTTTTAAGTGGCAGTGGAAAAACTCCTTGTTCAAAACAAAGGTTAGCCAGGTGACTGATTATTGGAATAACAATACTTCGTGTCATCTTGAGGAATCTGGTATTTATGTTGTCCCAACCTGGAGCAGTATCGGATTTTAGACTCATTAGCACAGCATCTACTTCTTCTACATCTGTTTGAAGGAGAACGAATGAGGATGAATGAGAATGATTAAGGGAAGGTGAATAATTAATTTGCGAGGTCTGGTTTTTGTCCGTTATGTTATTAGCAAGATTTTTTCCAATGTTTGCAAAAAAATGGTTGACGTGGTTGATGGAATCGATGGGATTCGGTTTGATGTGGAGTAAATCATTGCTTTGAATTTTAGGGGGATTCAGATTGGTGATATTTTTAATTTTACTCCATAGTGCCTTGGAGTTTTTGATGCACTGATTAAGCTGTTCCCTTTCATATTTGTGTTTCAGTTTCTTTATCAGTTTGTTGCAGTAATTTCGATATCTAACGAATGTCAACTTTAGAACTTCATTATATGGATCAGATCTAAGTTTTTGTTGCATGTTGTTCCTGTTTTTAATGCATCTTAGAATGCCACAAGTTATCCAGGGTTTGATGACTCGTTTAGTTTTTGTTATTGCTTTTGTTTTTTGCTTTCTGTCAAAGAATCATTCAAATGTTTAGTTAGGTTTTCGGCGACAAAATTAGGATCATTACACAACAGCAGGTCATGTAAGTTTTTTTCTTCAAGGCGCTGTAATGCCTCCTCATAATCAATGGTGTTAATCATTTTAGGATGTTTATTAGTGTTTTTAGTTTGGGATATTGATAACAATATCGTAGAGTGATCGGTGACAGCAGTATTCATCACTGCTATATTTGCTGTATATTTTTTCGATTGCAATTTTATCATAAAATGGTCAAGGCAACTATTAACTCTGGTAGGTAAGGTGTGACCCGGTAGGATACCATGTGAAGCAAGCATGTTTAAGTAGGTCAATCTGTTATTGTTTTCCTCGGCGAGTTCATTCGATTTTGGCAAGAGATTTATATTTATGTCACCAGTGATAATTAAATAACAGAGTCCATGTCAGGCTATTTTAGATTTCAGTACTTTTTGCAAATAAAAAATATTCCATAATTCGTATTAGATTTCATAAAAAATACTGAGAAAAGGTCTGGACCAACTAATGTAGAATTCAATTTATTAAAATTAAAAGATATTAAATAGTCGTGCTACTTTACCGACCCAGCAGGGTTCTTGAATTGATGGGAAAATGTGCATATGAACGAGTTGCGGGATACCCTGATGTGTCAAACTCGTAAAGTAGACATTTCATAAATAATATATTTAAATAAAATATCGAGTAGGTGCTACAGAAAATATAGGTTATTTTTTGTTTATACGAAACCTGAAAACAGTTTGTTCAGAATCGGTCACAGTATCGATTGAAATAGTTTTTACCATGTTATATTTACTTCAATAATCTGTAGAGAAAGATAAATAATGTTGTTACATATTCGCGCGCACACCATACGCAATCCCAGGGTCCAGGTAGGTACATCCCTACTGGTGCGACAAAAATAAGGCACCCCAAGAAAGAGTTGAAACTTGCTGAGTTTTTAAGATAACATTATTATAATTCTTTTATATTCCGATTTTTTAGCGAAAATATTGAAACAAAAACGACTTTGTATAATATCAATATCGATGTTATTTAACCAAAATTATACAATTATTTAATTTGATTTGCTTCCATGCTGGACTAGGAGCGAAAGAAAAATATAGAATGTGCCAGCTGCTTCTCTTCCCGGGCGTACTGTAAGAGTCAGTTAAGGGACCGAGGTGTTATGGGAGGCTTTTTTGTGCGTGATAGGCTGACCCCCTGTCACTGCAATAGACTCTCTCCACTATTATAATGCCTCCAAATTTGTCAAACGTGACATCAGTGGTTTTATTACCTCTGGTGTTCTGCCTATCCCATAAGGGATACAGGCAAGACGTTATTTTATTTTATTTATTTATTTTATTTTATTTTATTTGGAAAACAAAATAAAACAAAACAAAAAAACGTTATGTTTGTTTGTTTGTTTTGTTTGTTAATTTGAAATATTTAGGCGGGATTATTTGCGGAAATGTTTTCTTCAATCGGCAACCCTCAATTAAAAAAACTTTCGCTTTGTTATTGTGCAACAAGGGACTTTAATTTTCGTTTTCTTTATTTCTTCTCATCAAGTCTTACTTACGAGAGCTGCTCATATTCGACATATTATTCTCATTAGACCTGGATTTTGCCAGTTTTTTAAATTGTATTTTTTTCGGTGGGTTCTTGAGGGTTATAAATCGTACAATGACAAAATGTTTTTCAATTATTTAAGTAGATTTTTTCAATAAAGACCAGAAATATTAAGTCATGGAGGACTGTAAGATGCCCGGTAAATAATGAATCAGTAAATAAGTTATGTAGCCAACATAATTTAACATAAAAGAATTCAACAGCAAATGCAAACCTAAAACTTGGGAGCCTATGTTGTGGAAAATAATTGCTGTGGAACCTATCACATAAAACAGTCCTCACAATTTCATCAAATTATATTTAGATGAAATTGTGAGATTAAATGGGAACTAAACCTACTACTTAGAAACATGCGATGGCATCAACCTACTAGTTAGTTTAGTATTCAGTTAATAAAACGGAATATCAAAAGTAGACATATAAACTGAAAAACTTACTATATATATTTTATATTTAATAAACAAATAGGTTCTTCACTATTATTGTAATTGCTTGGTTGGCTGTAGAACAGAAGGCTGTTATGCACCTGTGTGGACCATAGTATGGTATTTGGTCTGGACAAGACAAGAAACCACAATATATCTTCATGCTAGTCATTAGGACAACATACTTTGAAAATATAGGAAATGAAAAATGTAAAAAAAAACCGCAGACAATCATACCAAGTACATTGGCCTCCGATTGAACAAAGCTTGTGTTATGAGATATCATGCAGCGAACTAGGGGGCAACCTAGAATATAGAATACATTTATGGATAGTCACCCTGACCCTTAAGATTGTTTTTCTTATTTCATGCGGGAATCGTTCCCCCAACCTCACGTTTGGTGTGACTGCAGACCGCCAAAAATATATATCTTTCGTTTTGAAGGTAACCCACTTTTAAACTGTTTTTCAAAACACTTATATTCTCTTAGGTAAAATATGTTCTTATACCATATAGGTCAAATCAAGTAGAAAAATAGTATTATGCCTTATTTGTTACCTACATTTAGTGTGAAACATGATAATTTGCATTTATCAAAATGAAATTGAAGTTGATTTTTTTTGCGAGATCTTGCAACTTTAATTGTTACTTCAATAAAAACCAAACATTTTGTGGTTCAGATAATTGGACAGTGTTAAGTATTGCACTAGATCTTTATTCGAATAAAAGTAATTATAACATGACATTATGCTGAAACATCTGTAGCCGATGGCTCAAACACGCTGGACTCAGCCCTTTATATAGGCTTGTCATCCTAAAATGAGATTTAGTAAATAAGCGATTTAAAGATTATACCTTACTTTAAATCACAATGCAACCTGACCAGTAGGTCGCGGATCAGGGCATCATTATGTCATTATTTTATGGATTAGACAGAATTTCGGGAACAGGTATCACCTAATATTTCTGTATTTAATATATATGGCTTTGAAAGCTTTTTCAGATATAATTTTTCATAACCGAGACATACTTATTTATAAAATTGGTGTCCATAGTTTAGCTAAATTTTCGTTGATCTTTTTACCAATAAGCATTAAAGGATCTCCGTTTAAATGGCCCGTTTGATGTACCAACCGAAATATACTGAGCGGTTTATGATACCTATGATTCCCCTAAAGAAAACAGTTTGGGCTTTGATTATCTATATGTCTAGATAGAGCATCACGATATTATGACATTTAAAAAATGGGCCAAGTTTGAAATGCTTGTGTGCGTCAGACACACACAAACAATTTTAAAAAATAAGGAAATTTTTTTTTTTTAATTTTATTAAAACTGGTATACCTGTAGAAATTTTATATTTTATATATTTTAATGCAAATTCAAAATGGTATGAATATGATTTTCTTTTTTAAACTCTGACCCGGCGTTACAACATTTTAAACAAAGTCTTAACCTTAAATGCTTTTCAGTGCAAATATTCTTTTTATTTCTTAAAAAAATACTATGGATCCTTCTTTCAAAGTTTCCCGAAAACCTTCAAAATTTTTTTGTTAATTCTGATAACTTTTATAACTCGGGAACCCAAAAGTAATGGCGAACTCACATTTAATTTATGTTATAAAATGGTTATTTTGCAAGAAATTAATATAAATAATGTTACTTAGAGGTGATTTTTCGTATTTTGTAATTTCTGAACACTTTGAACACACAAACCGACATTTTTACACTCGTGGAACGTAGTGACAGACGGCTCGAAGCGAACTGAAAACTGTCGACGGACTAAGAGGCTAACAGTTCACCTCTATTTTATGGAACGAGTTTGAAGCCTTGACTGTCTCTCTAGACATATAGATAATCAAAGAGTTTGGGTTTAAGCTGAACTTTAAACTGAGAAAACATAACTTACTCGTGGCATTGTACACAAGACATATTCCTGTACTATTCAGTAAAAAGACTGTTAGCCATGCCAAGAAAATACCTACCATAAAAAAAAATTCTATAACTGTCGGACCTGACAGTTTGTCATTTTGTAGTTTATTTCCTTCTGTTGATTGCCATTGCGCTCACTCAAAAACTGAATTGAATTTAGCTATTGATTGTTGAGTTATTTATTTTTAATAAACTTATAATAAGAAGCACACCAGAACGCAGAAACGAACGGAATAACAACATTATTTGAATAACTAACGGAGGGCTGCCATCCCGTCATTATTGACATATGTCAAAAAATTATGTTATGTTCCGAAACGGCCATTTTTTATAGTTTTAAATAATTTATTTTACAGCATTTAATCATTAAAAGGTACACATATCCTATATTTTACACTTCCTTTGTTAATGCCCCATGTGGCGTCCTCCGACGTGACCCAATATCAATATATTATTATCTTTTAATCATTAATTTGGTGCCCATGTACCTCGTGGTACACATATGGGCCAAAATGTATGAAAAAAATCTCATCCTTGGAGATTCGTTTGCTAAGAATGCTAGATCTCTGGAGAAGCAGAAACGTTTAGCTAAGCGTTTCAGCTAATACACACTCCTAACCGCTAAATGCTTCAGGGTTTTTGTTTAGAATTTAACTCATATTGTGTCTCTTCCATTGGAATAGGCTCCTCTCAAACTGTTTCAAGATTACATAAAATAATGCCCGTTAAAAGTAAAATTTTATATATGTATATTTTTCTTCTAATATATTTAATCACTTTGAAATTTCGTAAAGAAGTCATGTTGTGATATTATTATTGCTCTCATATTATTATCTCGAACAACCTCCAAGCTGATTTTTGGTGTAAAAATTTAAAATGATTCATTATAAATTTTAATATTTTAAATATATTTAATACTTAAGTGCAAAATTATATTTTAAGAATGAATCATATTGTGATATTTCTTTCGTGTTATTATCTCGAATAACCTCTAAGCTTTAATATCTTAATATTTCGTCTTTGTGTTAACATTGTGGTTAACCTCTTAACCATATCAACAAATAAATGCTTGATAAACGTTGCCATCTCGGGCAACCTCAAGGTTTTAAATATATTTAAATTTGACGACCGGCTGGTGTAGCGGTAACATACATTGCCTTCTATGCCAGAGGTCCTGGGTTCGAATCCCGGCGGCGGCGGATATTTGTGTGATGAACGCAGATATGAGTCGTCAAGTCATGGATGTTTATATGTTTATTTAAGTTTATTCTAATAAAAAATATGTATTTATTCAATATGTATATTTATATATTTCTTAAGTATATCAGTTATCTAGTATCCATAACACAAGTTCTTTAAGAAACTTAATTTGGGCTAGATAATGTTGTGTGAGTGTCAGAAATATTTATTTATTATTTATTTATTTATGACGAAGAAACGGCCTTGTTTTTTTTTTAAGTATTGTGAGCGCCATCTACCCTCTCACGGGAACTACGGCGTCGGCAGAAGTTCCGCGAAGCACCACCGAGGGCGCAGCGACCACTATAAAAGGATTGGCGCGACGGCGGCGGACCCCATTCGCAACACTCGCAACGTACATACGCATTAAACCTTTAATTGTATTGTAATTCAAACAGTAAACGTTGTAATTTAACTTTAAAATAAAAGTCTTTATTGAAAAGTACCCAGCCCATCAGGAGATCCCTATTCGGCGCCATCAGCGCAAACAAATATTAAAGTATGACGAGTGTTACGAATCCTGCTATGCGGCATAGACAATTAACCATAGCTCTTTAATTGACGATGATTCACTTAGTTGATTGAAGGTTTAGATTATCTGTGTTTTCGATGATTCTTTTTGGAGGGAATATCTGAGTGCTCAGAGTATTTGGAAATATAATTGTAATCTTTAGAAATCCTTTTATACCTACTACTTATGTTAACATAAAATACTGTTTTAAATTAATATACAATACCAAGGATTAAGTCTACGGCGTATTATTTCGCCCATCTAAATCAACTATCCAATATGAGCTTGATATACTTATATAGATAATTTTAATAATATTAGTTTGTTAACAACTTAACTGCATTATTTCTTGAAATATATTTCAATTAATTTGCAGTCATATCCTTATTTATTAACATATTTCTGTTTTTAATATCTAAAATCTATAATTATAAGCTTGTTTATATATGATGTAAAACACTGTAGCAGCTTTTTGCCATAATCATAGAAATTCTAGCATAAAATACATTTATACATAAAGTAAAAACCGCGAAACATTAAAATTTATCGAGGTTCAAAATTACTTTTTTCATAATTTTTATAAAAAAAAACTAAGCAATTCATTAATTCGATTTTTTTGGTAAAATTATTTTGACACTCCAAATAGGTATTTTCCATAAAGCATATATTGTCTAGATATATTACAGACCCAGAATGGTCAAATGTTTTTTACGTTATGTATTAAGAAAAGAAAAACTAGACAACAGACAAACAAAATATTCTGATCTAATTCCAGGCAGTACAAAAAAACTTAGATGGGTATTTCGATAATTACACACGGTTTACCTCTAGAGTTTGATTTGCCTTCGTGATGATCCACGGTCCAACTCCAGGCGTATTGGTTAAGTAATATATTGTATTTTAATCGTTATTTTTATTCATCGAGCAATACATTTTAGACGAATACGGTTAACCTCTAGGGGTTCATTTGCCTTCTTGATGACACACGGTCAACCTCCAGTGTGGTTGATCTGCCTTCATGATGACACCACTAGGCGTATTTGTTTAGCAGTACAAGGTTGTTTTGTAGGCACCAGCCAAATTTAAATATTACGTACTTTGATATAATATGAATAAACTGCATTTTTATTTTAGTATCGCTCAGTAGAAAAAAGTAAACATCTGGTACCTCAATTTATTTCACGAATAGTCGTTGTTAATGAACGCACTACACACAATACGATACTATAACGCGGCACTTTATTGATTACGTTTAATAATACTACGACGACATAGTACTACAAGATGTTTTGTCGCGCGACAGAACATGTTAACACGGTTGCAAGGTCACACTTTGAGTTCAGTAGTTATGCACACCTACAGGCAATAAAAGAAGTAACCGAGATAAGTTACGTACAATCTTTTCCTTCACACTTTTCCGGGCTTAGAACCGGCAAATTGCAAAAGGTTTGAGGGATTTAATGTGAGAAAATTTAACATAATAATTTTAAGTGAATGCAATATTTTGCATTTACTTAAAATTATTATGTTAAATTACAAAGAACATGCAATTTGCAATTGGGCGTATTTAAAAAGATCCAATCATAATTCCCACGCGTTTGAGCGATACGCGACTATGCGCGCCAAGCTGACGTCAGAACGGCGTGTCTATATTACTATTTATTTATTATTGAATTGCTTGAGGTACAGTTTTTTTTCACATAGGTACAGTTTAGTACAGTTTAAGTAGAGTTGTTTGGTGCAAATTTTTGAACTATTCAGACATCACTCACCCCATCCTGATAGACACATTAATTAAATATTAAAACAATTTTTACAAATTAGTTTCAAATTAAGTACTTGAAAATGCATACCATTTTTCTCCAGGCAGAGTCTAGCACGTTTTAACACATTATTATTGACTTTATTTAGCACTGCAGTGTCACTTTTTACTTTGTTAAATGCACACATTAGTTCTGCTAATCGATTGCCTATTTGTAAACATTATTGATAGTTATGGTGGGTACAAATTGCTAGTAATGCAACTAGTAATGTAATCTGCAAAAAAGTTCCCATGATTTGTACGCCTCTCGAGCGCAAACTGAGCCGCAGTAGAGCGCACTCGTTGCCTGCTCTAAACTATCCGTACATTATCTGTTTTTTGAATAACATCAAAAATGCTCGATGCTCTATGTGGACGGGCGTTCGTGCGCCCGTACTAATTGCGCGAGCACCGCTCGCGAAAACGAATTGCGCCTGTGTGCATAACTGTATCGTCTATGCCTGTGTGAGTGAAACTTGCCTGCTCGACGCAATCCGTGAATTGTCGGTTTTTTAGACAACATCAAAGGGACTCTGATTGCAAATTGGATAATTACGAGAGCTACTTGAAAATGTGATTTTTTGTTTGTTAAGTTATCGTAACGATTTTGATGTCAAATGAAAGCTCTGGGTATAAAACCAATTAATTCATTCGAATCATGTAAATCAGTTTACTCGTTTAGGAGATCATTTAAGAATTAATTTGTATCGTGAAAATGTAAACAATCAGAACATTTAAACTTTTCGTTTTCTCAACTGTAAGCCTTCTCTCCTTTTATAATTTCTGTGCGCTACCAACGTCGCGGCCTTCGGAGTTTTTAAGCTATTGCATAGCTTCTATCGCGGGCCTTGAGCGTGGGGACCGAATCCAGAAATTCCGTAACGACCCCCACTCCGACCCACTCCGACCGGCACAGCGGTGATACTTTGATTTCATAACTTTACATGTGGGCTTTAATAAACAATCAGCGCCATCTACTAGGAACTTGTGGAACTTTATATTAGATCAAACATTTACAGCATTAATAAAATAAATAAATAATAATAATTGCATAAGTTGATAAAAAATGCTATGCAATAGCTTTACCGCGGCAGTCTCCGAGTGCCACACGTCTTTTTTTTATGAGTACAACGATAAGCTTTTGCTCATGACTCCGTACGTGAATAAACATTGTCTATCTAGCATCCAAAGCGTAAGATCTTAAGCAAAATTTATTTGGCCTAAATAATGTGGTGTGAATGTTGGAAATATTTATTTATTTTTAATTCACCTCACCAGACACCCATTTACGAACCTTTTAAGCAAGTTAAATAAATCTTACTAATGTTATAAATGTGAAAGTTTAGATGTATGGATGTTTGTTCCTCCATCACGGCAAAACGGCTCAACGGATTTAGATGAAATTTGGCATGTTGATAGTTTACAGTCTGGAATAGCACATAGGATACTTTTATCTCGATATTCCCACGGGATTCAAAAATACTAGATAACTGATATACTTAAGAAATATATAAACATACATAGTGAATAATAAATACATATTTTTAATAGAATAACCTTAAATACATATAAACATATAAACATCCATGACTTGACGACTAATATCTGTGTTCATCACACAAAATCCGCCGCCGCCGGGATTCGAACCCAGGACCTCTGGCATAGATGGCAATGTACTCGTATGTTACCACTACACCAGCCGGTTGTCAAAGTTTTACATCGGTGTACGCAGTGAATAAGTTTTTCATACAAATTAAAAGTCATATGTTTTCCGTTCCCCTGGGAATTTCGGGTTACTTGCCTCGGTGCACCCCAACATCTCCCTAGGAATGTACGTTTAAGCTTCAGCTCTCTACGCCTAGTAGTTATGGCTGTACGTTGTCTATCAGTCACTCAGGCGAGTTTTCATATAGGTATGTTTGATGAAGCTCTGATAAAAATTAGAGCACGAATGAGGTCTTCGGACTCTATATCCCGTTTGATCTATTAATTTTGTGAAATGTCGCGGAGAAAGGTATTATGAAATGCAGAGCATTAAAAAACCAACGTCACTAACATTTTTAAATCCTTGTCAAAACTTTGGCTGCAGTGAAATGTCACCTACGTAGGAAAATATCCTCCGCTTTCGTACATGTTTTTTTTAAGTAGGTACTGAGTCGATTTCCAATGGGCCACCTCTGACTTATTGTGATCTATCAAATGAAATAAGAATCATACAAATCGATTCATAATTGACCAATTAATCAAGTAACAAACATACACACGATTTGATAACCTCTTCCTTTTGGAAGTCGGTTGAAAAGAACGTGTGCGGTGACGGACCGTGCTCGCGACGAAATACGGAAAAAATCTTACTCAGGATGCCCGTATTGAATGCTCAGTTCGGCGCAATACATGTACACATACATCGAGCGCAGGAATCGGACGCTGGATATTACATTACTAGTTGCATTACTAGCAATTTGTACGCATCCTTAGAGACGACTCACTGTCTAATAAAGACACGCGGCGCGGGTTTCGCGGGCTCTCGTGAACGCAACTGCGATACGCAGACTGCGCGTGTACTTCCGCCGAGGATGCGCGGCGCTGGCGATGGCGCCGCCGCCGGCCGGTTTCGTTCACGTGCGGTCATGTCGGTAACTTACCTGCTCGATGTAATGGCACTTATTGTCAAGAGGATACGATTGTTTTTTGAGAATTTGGACGTCTGTGATGTAATTCATTCGGCCAAACACGTTGTATATCTGCGCATAGTCTTTTAGGTATTCATTCATAAAATCGTATGTCCATGTTTTGCTTAACATTTTATTGAATAATATGAATTTCCGTGTAAAAAAATAACTACTTTTTTGCAGAAATGGTTTCTATTATTGATAATTAGTACCTAAAAAAAAATTGGCCGATGTTGTCAAATGAACCCTGTATATTTTAAAATCGCTGATTAGCACTTTTTATTAAATTGTCACTGTTCACTAATTATTAAACTGTCACCAACCTGTTTTATCCGAGTCTTCTAACGAAGTATAATTTTAGATCATTAATTTTAAGTACACGTCCGTTCGATGCTACGCACGATAAAGGAATAAACACAGATTGGAAAGTATTATGTACAAGTACAGATAGGACACATCAATATTATATGGAGTTTGGAATGCAAGCTTTTTGCCGCGTGGCGGCGCTTATGTGCTTGAAGTTTTTTGGGTGGACTACGCACTATAGTGGTTTTTTATTATTATTGTTGATAAATATTTTTTTCATATGTGAAAGAAAGGGTGTTAATTTTACAGTACAGTGGCAACGAGCTAAGGGACCACTAACTAAAATAATCAAAAACCAACACTTGTTAGCATGTTTGATAGTTATAAAGTTATTCGTCGAAATATGTGAAGTCTATCAAGCATCACAACAATTCAGTTAGGTACATAAATGATAAACTTAAGTTCACTTGACGCTACTTTTGAGTTTGCAGGAAATTATATAAACACAGCAGATATGTGCAGTTTACAACAGATATGCTTTCACAAGCCGGCGGCAGCGTTTTGTGATCAAATGGCGAATGATCACAAAACGCTGCCGCCGGTCTATCACTCACTCAATTCACTCATATTAAGTTGTTATTGCCAGTGATAAGTGGCGCCACCAAACGTTAAAATGGTGCTATGGCCAAACTCCTGAAATTGAATAAAATGCTTTGATTGTCAATGCTGTGGGAATAAAGCCTTAATTTGAGCAGTAGTGAGTACTGTGTTACCTTTTAAAAAAACTTATTTGGTGTTGCCAAATAATCTCTGAAAGTGCTTTGATGCTAGCAAGATAGGGACTACTTGGGACCCAATTTACATTTTTTCTTTGTGTGGCAATAACGTGGCGATAGTTTTTCATTCCGATAAAAGTACATTCTTGGTATTCATTTCGAGGAATGTGTATACCAAAAGTGAACTTTTATCGGAATGACACACTATCGCCACGTTATTGCCACACAAATAAAAAAATGTGAATTGGGCCCCTAGTTAATTATATTTAGAGAATGGAGCGACGAATTATAATAATAAAAAATGCCTTTGAACTGCAAACCGTAATAGATTAAAGTTTACTCGGAAATTTAACGCGGGGAATCTAGGCCGTTCTCTACGCCAGCGGACGCTCGAGCGATTTGTCGCGGTTTCATACAAAGTCAATACTTTCTATCTTGTCGCGGAAATCGATGCCCACGCCGCTGTCCACGTCGCTGTCCACGTCGCTGCCCGTGCCGTTGTCGCTCTCGCTGTCGCTGACGCTGCCGTCCAGTTTGCAGCCTAGTGGGAAATCAAACTTGCTGTTGCCAAATCTCTTGAGTACTGGCAAATCTTAATGAAAAAATGTCCAGGTTCAATACCTATATGTTAGAATGTAGTAGCACTCACCAGCCTGCGAGCAATCCAGCGCAACCCAGCACGGTCGCCAGCCGCCGGTGGCTGCGCAACGACGCGGAAACCAGCTCTAGACAGCGGTCATCGAATTCTGTTCTTTGCACGTATATTTGTTTAAATAAATGATTGAATGATTGATGAAAAGTTCCTGTAATTTCATTTAGAGGAACTTGTTCACTGTAATATTTTGCATCTGCCAACATCAAAAATTTCAACAAGTATTTTGTTTTCAATAATATTTCCATGTTGATTTGATTTGGTGCTTGCAGAAACCGATGCCTTCAAATTGTAACGGACGGACGGTCCCGCCGACGCCAGACTCCGACCTGATCTTCGCTGAACACGACCGCCTGCGCGAACTCGCCCAAGGTATCGTACACCTAGAATCCTAGCCAGAAATCAGGATAGGCCAATTATGTTGCCAGGCCAGCAAACTCGTCTCAGATATAAAAAAAAACGTACACAGATAGAACCTGAAATATATTCTTCAAGTATATTAAGTAAGTCAAGTAAGTTACTGTATTTTTATTTTTATTAGGTTGCCTGGAAGAAATCGCTAATAGCGATAAGGTCACCTAGTTGTCGATGTATGCTATTTTGTAAAACCAAATATTTGATAGTGACAATAAAGAGTTATATTATTATTATTATATTCATACCTATAGACTTCATGATTCACATATTTCGACGAATAACTTTATAACTATCAAACATGCTAAAAAGTGTTGGTTTTTGATTGTTTTAGTTAGTGGTTCGTTAGTTTGTTGCCATTGTACTGTTAAATTTTGTTGACGACCGGCTGGTGTAGTGGTAACATATATTGCCTTCTATGCCAGAGGTCCTGGGTTCGAATCCCGGCGGCGGCGAATATCGGTGTGATGAACACAGATATTAGTCGTCAAGTCATGGATTTTTATATATTTATTCTAATAAAAAAATTGTATTTATATTTCTTAAGTATATCAGTTATCTAGTATCCATAACACAAGTTCTTTAAGAAAATTAATTTGGGCCAGATAATGTTGTGTGAGTGTCAGAAATATTTATATTTATTTATATATTTATATATTAAATTAGCACCCTTCCTTTCACATATGAAAAACAATATTTATCAACAATAATAATAAAAAATCACTATAGTGCATAGTCCACCCAAAAAACCTCAAGCACATAAGCGCCGCCAAGCGGCAGAAAAGCTTACGTTCCAAACTCCTTATATTATTGATGTGTCCTATCTGTACTGTGTAAGACTGAGAAACAGATGGAGGTGATGATGTATAACTTTTTCCACTGTCAAGACGCCTGACACCTCAGTCGCTCGTGACCACGAGGTCTGCAAAGACATCGAAACGTCGAGTTAAAATGTAAAACATAAATTAAACGCTATAAATGTGTTAAAAGTGTTTTATTTTATTAAGAAATTTCACTTTTTGGGCCTTTTTTGCCTACAGCTTCAACAAATAGGTAACCTAGAATGCATATTTTTCCTTTACTAGGTCTATCCTTATTAGTCAGTTGAGAAAATTCAGTAATAATTTTTAAAATAACTAGGACTCTATGCTAAGAAAAAGAGTGACTTTGTTAGCTTATGCCATTTCGAAAAACTACTAATTAACTGAAAAATAACTGAAAAAATAGGCTAAATAAAATCATCACCCGACCAGAACTCGAACCTGGGACCTCTCGTTTGCCGGACGAGTGCTCTTCCACTGAACTACCGGGGTCTGGCTACAAGCCATAAAATTACTTAGTATATTTTTTGTTTTTTCGTTATATTGCTAACGTAGCTCCATCTAATGGATAACTTTGCAGCTAAATCACCCGAGACCAATTTCTTCACAGAAATTGTAAATCTCAGGTAAAGTGAAGTTCAGTTAAATATTATCAAAAAACTTTACTAAAGTATGATTGAATACTGTGAAAAAATGTATTTCGTTACATGCAACTGCACTGGGATCGTAACAACCAAACAGCCACCGTTAGTTCTATAGCAACCAAAGATTTAAAAAAATGGAACAAACTAGGGATATGGACTTTATTTCAAGCGTCATACGCACAAATTAGAAGGATACTTACACTATGTCATACGGTTCAATGGAAGTTTTCTTTTCAATGTAATCTGAACGATGTTCTGATATCGATTTATTATTAAATTATTATTATACTATTTAGGGCTTAGCGACGTTAGTTGTGTGTGCTCCGATATACTTCAGGATGGTAGATGGCCTGAACAAGCTGAGCGCTTTGGCTGTGTTTATGTTTATCACTACTTAAGATGTTTCTTAGTATTTGGTGATATTGGCTGATATGCACTTAATGCAGCTGACTGTACCATGAAATATTTTTGGCAAATTCCAAAATATGATTCCCTATTGTGTCTCTTTGCGAGTTGGTGCGAAAGTTTGTCGTCCACTACGAACTTAGGAGGCGAACTATAACTCAATTGATTATTCATTTATGATTGTTTGAGACCCTGTGTGTCTCACATTTATATTCCGCAGTGGAAAACTTTGGATAACCCCTTGAAGTTGACATTACTATATTGGATTCTAGAATTAGCTACTTAGAAAGTAAAATATTCCGTCACTCAATTTTATGAAGGGTAGGTTATTAATAGCCGCGGTTTTTTGAGATCGAATTATAATTGTAGTGTTTTTAGTAAAAATCGGTAACAATTAGAGGAATTATAAATTATCTGTAAAATTTTAGTGGATTTTAAATCTGTTATGTTGGTAACACTAAGAAAAAGGATGGATAAAAGATTCTGGCGGGAACTCTTAAAACGACTAGAAGTTTTTTTTTCAATTTTCTTGAAAGTTAATTTTTATTTTCGCCGAATACGACAGAATTCAAGCAATTGAGTCGCCAGCGAGGAGCTCTGACCTTAATCTTATTGAACATCTATGGGATGAACTAAAGAGAAGTGACAGAAACCCTCCAGGTACTAAAGGTGGCTTCTCAATAGGAGTGAGACGGTATATCCCAAGAATCCATAAAATCATTAAAAAGGTCAATGAAAAGCAGGATGGAAGCAGCAATAAGAGCATGTCCCCACGAATTCCACCGAATACACCGGGCTAGCACGGGCTGGGGATAAAATACCTCTGAAGAGAGGATCAAATTTTATACCGCTTGTCAATTGTATCTTCCCTGCGAGCACGGGCTTGTTAGTGGAGAACGCTCATCGCCGGGGATAAGGCCTTCTCTCCCTTTAGGATTGCCATTTACAGAAAATGACAATATAAAATTAAACCATAGAATCAATATCAAAAAATCAATCAGTATTTACATCAATTTCGATATTCATTCATTCTTTCATTCTTTTTTATGCCAACAATCCAACATAAAAAAAAAACAACAAGTTCAAGATCAAAGAAATAAGTTTTAAATATTTGAAGTCGACTCAATATTTATCTTTAAAATTAGTGGAAAAAAGTAAGTAATGAATCAACTGTTTTACTATTTGTATTTAAAACCCGTTTAAAAGTCACCATTCACAAGTATATAGCTCCTCTAGGCTTTACAACTGTTTCTACTGTACTACATGGTAAACATTAACATGTTAATAATATTTACGCAGATAACGTCTCTCAACCTAATGTCAAACGAAGAGCAATTTATCTTCGATAGACGGAGTCCGTGCTCTAATGCGAAGACAATCGGGAGAGATAAACCCTAGACAAATGTCAAAGTGACAAAATCTACCTTCTCTCCTGTCGCCGTGCTCTAGGCGGTGGAGAGTATAGATTTCTCCCTCAAAAAGGGATAAAATCGGGAGATAAGAGCGGCCGTGCTAGCCCTGCTGAAGAAAGTTTTTACATTCAAAATTATTCATTAAAAAACTTTGCTATTCTAACTGTTTACAATTTCAGTCTATAAAATCAATAAACTAAAACCTGTTACAGTAAAAACTGGTCTATTGTAATCTTAGAAAGATATTAAACAATCAGTCTGAAAGTTTACATTGATTAATTATAGATTTTCAGCAATCGTCTACTGAACGAAAGCGTACGGGGTGGGTCGATTTTTCAGTCCATGAAACTGATGTTCAAACTATTGTTTAATTAATTTATCAGTATGTTGTAGACTGAGCACGTTTGTTGCAGAGACTGAGTGCAAGTGTCCCAAGGTGTGGCGGTACGCGTCGCCGCCGCGGATCCCGCCGCCGCCGCAGGCGTCTCGCTCCCGCAAACCCGGCAGCACCTGGGCAAGCATCCGCATCAGTGAGCTTACTTCTCATCACTTATCTCGTTCTCTTTATTTAATCATCATAACAAGTCTATTTAATGAGCCCACTGTAGGGCTAAGAGTCTTTCCCCTGGGTGACGGAGAGGTTCAGGCCGTAAACAAAGAAGCTGGCCCAGTGCTGGTTGGTGGATGTCAGAATTTTCAGGGCGCTGAAATGACTTCTCATAAACCCTACTAGATACAAGTTTACAGCACCCGGGACATGAAATGAAATATCTTTATGTTTATTTGTAAGGAACTCGGTACATTTTAGGTCTTAAAAATAATAGTGAGGTCATCAACATCCTAGCGACGGGCCTAGCGACTAGCCGGAGAGCAAAAATTGTATTTTAATATAAAACTTTAGATTATATAATTATGAAAAGTCATTTTTTATTAATTTAAATATTGTCAGATAAAATTACAGTTATATATTAAAATAAAATAGAATAATAAAATAATATAAATTGAAAAAATGAAATTAGATGTCTACAGGGATTTATCTTTCAAAACGTCATTTGTATTATAATATAGTTGGCCAAACAGTAGTTTGGATTGTCTCTTTTTAAATAAAGCTAATGGCAAGTTTTTATGTCCAAAAGAAGTTAGTTAAATATTGTTACAGCCATGCATACAATATTGTTGTGGTAAATACTTAATGTTTGAGCAGGTGTGTACAGCTTATCTGCGTGTCGCTTACGACCAGACGGACTGCTTAGTGACGGCACACTAAGCGCGGAAGCTGCCGTGAGAAGTGGATGGTCTGCGGTCACTCATTTTTTTACAGACCGCGAAGAGCGTTGCTTACCTAATTGATTGATACCTACTAGGAGCCACTGCGCCGCAATGATTACAAACAAAGATAAAATCTTTTTTCACTTATCTCACATATCTATTTGTATACTCAACAACCTGCTCGGTGGTTTGGACAGTCAGCTCGCCGCCGCTGGCCGCGACGTGCGCCTGCGCCTTCCTGGAGGCGGCGCCGGCGCAGACGTGTTGCCTGCAGTTCCGTGAGGTGCCGCTACACACGCGTAAGTACATGCACCTCATTTGCCTGTCCGTATCCAATACTTATGAGACAATAGCTAAATGATCAGATTGAATATATTTTAGGATCAATTCCCTATGGGTCCGGTGATAAGCTTTTCCGAGCCACTTTCCTCCGAGCGCTAGGCCGCCGCCGCGCCTCTT
Organism: Stenoptilia bipunctidactyla; assembly: GCA_944452665.1. NCBI lineage: Eukaryota > Metazoa > Arthropoda > Insecta > Lepidoptera > Pterophoridae > Stenoptilia > Stenoptilia bipunctidactyla. The sequence goes on from OX101732.1 coordinate 284,681, forward strand.
GCTTTATTTATTTAAATAAAACTGCGTTGGACTTACGCATCGAGGGTTCCGTTTCTTGCCAAATATCATAATTGTAGGCTAAGTACTAAGAAAGTACAAGCATAAGTACTTATGATGGTTGACAAACTTCAGATGGTTTGGACTCATCTTATTTCATACTAATATTATAAGGGCATAATTTTAGTCCTGGCTTTTAAGCCCAAACTATAAAAATAATCAAAACATTTAATATATAAATGTTAATTCATGTAATGAATATTGCGGAAGTTTTGTTGTGTGATCGGTAAATCCAAATAAATAAAATATTGTATTGATCATGTAGTTATATACTGCGACCATAAGGAGCAAAATAAATAAGTTGCGATTGGAGCCATCATCATCATGTTAATATGAAATTAAAAATAAACAAAATCGTTGTGAACAAGTAAAAATAGTGCAAATATTAAACCATTGGTATAAAAAAGCATTAAATCCAAATATTTTTAAGTGGCTATATATTTTTCTATCATTTTTAACATAACCGACTGCGTTCTTCCCATAATCAACGACACAGGTAAGTCAATACCAACTGTTAAACTGACTAATCAACTGATTAATAGCGGCGGCCACCTGAATGATTTTCATTCCTTCGTTACTGCTTTGTGATGGTGCTCTGTTTTTACATGGTGGATAATTCCAACTTGTATTTCTTTACACTAAATGAATACTGACATTACTTTTCAGCTTATTATACTATCCAAAACGAATAAAAAAATCAACTTTATATGGTGGGCATAAAAAAAGCCAGGCAACTGGATGGACACTGGGATGAACCTGAAAGTTTGGATGGATGAATGAATAGATGTATGGATGTTTGTCTTACAATCACAGCAGAACGGCGCAATGGATTTGGATGAAATTCGACATAGTGATAGTAGAATACACACAGACAGTCTGGAATAGCACACAGGCTACTGTTTATCCTGATATTCGTTGATTTCTCCAAGGATTACAAAATTTCAGCTTTATACCTTCTACGTGAAGGTGTCATTCCTCAAAACAAGGTTTTTGAAACACAATCTGACAGACAAGAGGACAGAAGAGTACCTGACCTTGCCTGACCCTACAATAATAAAACACTATTTATAACAAGTCGAATTTCTATAGAAGATTACGTACTCTTTATTTTTATGCTAGTTAATTGGTTCATTCAAATCCACTCAGTTTTTTGATATCAGGTTTTTTTTTTAACTTTTTTAACGAACTGAAAGCTGTGCATTAGTAGCGTCTTTCTCTCGCGCATGGACTGTGTGAGTTTCGTCCAAAAGAAGTGTGTTAGCCGTCGACCCTCGTCACCACAAACTAGTACAGGTTTGAATACAAATCCGGTTTTTGACAAGGATTTTGTAGAGATGTCTCGGGCACTAACAATTTCACCTGACAGTGGGTAGTTCCCGAAATTAATTATTTACAAACGAGAAAATTCGTTTCTTTTACTGAACACGTAATTTTGGGATCAAACTTACTATAAAAAACGAAGAGTATACAAAAAATTCGGTCATAAAGCATTTTTAATATCAAGAGATAAAAAGTACTCCCAATATAATAAAGTACTCAAAATCATGACGACCAGCGTTCAGATCCCGGCCAGGTGATTTTATTTTTAGCTTATTTTTTTCTTTGCAAAGAAATACAAAAGTAATAGTTATATCTTTCTTTGTAAGTAATTTTCGTAGTATGGATCTTTAGCTTCAAACTATTTTTTTCCGTCGAACAGGCGCGCATCGCTTGATAGAGAGCACGCTTCGATTGCACACGGATGCAGTTGAATACGGTTGAATCCACGCGGTTGTCGGAGCCTTCCTTTGAGTTCTGTCTGCTCTAGTTGCAGCTGTTAGTTGAATCGTGCACGAATTGAAAATATTAAACGGGCGTGTTTTCGACAGAACGTTTGATGCAAATAGCGATAAAGATTTATGCAACAGAAATTGGCTAGTTTTTGGGTTTTTTGAAAACAACTGTTTTATTTCGTTACTCAAACTTTAGATGAGGGCGGCAAGGGATCGAGCGACGATGTGGAGGTACTTGAGGGGGCCTTTGTCTAGCAGTGGGCGTCACCCAAGTTATGATTACGTAACTCATGTTGTTTGAGTACGAAATTACTTTTTTATTTAAACAAATCAATTTAATAATTCAAATATTTCAAATATTCAAATATTTGAACAATTAACTCAAAGATACGGCAAATCTTTTATAAAAACCATCTTTCTATCAGCGAGGTACAAAAGTCGGTTTGTACCTCATTGTTGCCCTGGAGCGGTAAGGTCATGCCAAGCCAACTATACGCATACAGAACATTCCACAAGCAGGCGCCAGGCTCTCACCGGCTTGTTTCCCCGCAGTGGTGCAGCAGCGCGTGGTGCTGCACAACATGAGCGCGCGCGCGCTGCCCTACACGACGCGCGTGCGCCGCTGGCCGATGCGGCGCGCCGCCGGTGAGCACCCTCTGCCTCCTCTATCAACTAGATCAAGGCTGGTGAACCTTTATGTTCCAACGTTTTATCTAATTAAAGTTTGTCAAATAATTTTCACCACACATAATAAACACTTTGTGCCCCACATTGCACCCATATATTGAGAACTAGAGAGAGCTATTATTTTTTCTGTGCAGAAACAATGCCAAAGTTTGATTTCATAATGTATTATTTTTGTACCTCTTATCGACAGCTCTTACAGATTACGCTTATTTTATAGTTTCTATCTAGTAGTGTTTGATTAAGTTACCACGACTTTTTTATATAATGGCCACGGGGACTGCAAAGACACTGAAACGTCGAGTTAAAATTTAAAATGTAAATATACGCGATATATCCGGTTAAAAAGTGTTTTATTCAATAGTATGAATCGCGAAAACTTGAGACAATATTTTTTATGTACGTAAATAATTTTGGAAATCGCCGTGAGTTCTATAAATCAAAACTCGTTTAATTATTTACGTTACTGATAATATTACTGGTACCTATTTCTTAGAGCCAGGTTTTTTCCTAATGCCAAATCACTAAAAATATCTCACATTGGGGAAAAATAACAAGTAAGCAGGAAGCAACTACAAACTATCTATTGATAGTTCATTCCGAACTTTGTTTCGGAGCCAAGCACCGCAACTGACTCATGCAAACTGAGTTTTAACCACGATCTGTTGGCGGGGGTGAAAACTTTCCACTACCCACGGCTTTAAAACTGAAATAAAACATTTTGTTGTTGCACTATTGCAATTATCAAGTAAAATAATAGTCATTATAACCAACAAAGAATATAAAGTTTGCTAGTATGCAGCAATAGGTTACTAAATTATTGCCTTGGGATTTAACGATATTAAAATAAGCTTCATTAAACCATTCTTATGACATGTTCAATTGATTGATATTCAAATACTCGCTCCTAATAGTATTCGAAGTATTCGACGATCTGGTACAGAAGGCATCATAATTATCTCTACAGTAATAAAGCATCAATTCGGTCATATAGATACTTCTAAAAAAAGAAAACACTTTACCAAAATTATTTCATGTCTAGGAGAAAAGCTACTGCTCTTAGATTTAAAGCTATAAATATAAACTATAAATCACCAACAAATTGGTGAGTAACAAAAATTCTAATTTTACTCAAAGTCAATCATGTTCCTGTAGTGAATTCTATTTAACTCGGTCCAATGTTTTGAAATTTGCATTTTTTTGGATTATGTATTTCATAATAATATCTTGAGGGTTCTGTTTTTGACAGATTTTATAATGATCGGTATTGAATATACGAAAATATAATGCAATTAGTGAATGGACCCTCTAAATAGATCATTTTATTCGCTAAATGAAGTTGTAGTTTTGAGTTCTACTCGGTGTTTATTGGAGCAGTAACTCGATTGTTCACGCCGAGGCCGCTGCCGGGCCCTGCCGCCGCGCCCTGCCCGCCTTGCCCTGCTCGCCGTGCCAGCGGTAATCTTATTCTTTATAATAATAATGTGAATTTTATATTTTCCACTACAGTTGTTATATAAAAGTTAATAATATATTGAATAAATAAATATTTATAGTAACTTATACGTCTAGGTAGACGTTCTGAGTCAACGATACAATTTAATTAACTCATGCCCGAATACTGGAACGTCTCTCAAATATTAAAATTCTGCTTAAATTTTTGAGTACCACTCATACGAAAAATTCGTATTCTCTAACGCAAATTTTAAGATGCAGTTAGTTTTAAGTTGACCTCCAAATAAGTTGTACTCAGGCTCCACATGTGCACCACTTAACGAAAAATTCTTATACTGGTCACTCAACTTTTTTTAGCTGTTAAATGATCTGTCAAACTGATTTAAGCGTCGCTTGTGTTTAAGAGAGGTCAAGAGGTCTCCTAAATCTATAATTGCGGTGAAAAGTGTGTACTATAAAGTTAAAATAATGTCTCTATCGTCCCTAGCTAGTCTTTCAGACCATGAAACGCCGAACGTGAGACGTCGCCGGAATAATCAAATGCTCAATGCATTTGAAAAATACAACGATGCTGAGTTTCGTGCGCGCTTTCGTGTTTCTAAAGAAACCGTGCTATACCTACTTGGAGTCGGTGTTTGGGGAGTCGATAAAACCACCTACTAGGAGAAGTAGAGCTTTCCAGCCAATAGACCAAATACTTATAACTTTGCGGTTAACTTTTGTAAATAAGTAGTCAATGTAACTACATTTTTATGAAAATAGTATATTGATAATAATGTTACTTTTACTCACTTTTTAACTAATTCTAACAGCATATTCTTTTCCGAGCTAGTTTAGTTACAGCCACGTTTCTTTTTAATTGTCTCCATAATATATTATTATAATTAGAATACAGTTTCTTTTTGTCCAACAAAATGTTTTGAAAATTGATGTTGATTCGCGCCTTCTCAGATGTCACTCATGTCAGTTGTCACGATTTCGGATTTTCTATTGTAATTAACCAGAAAATTATATTGAACATTGTCAAGTCTTAAATTTATTTAAATATATTTAATGACAACAAATAGTAAACGGCATTAAAAGGTTTTTAGTAAACTTTTAATTTGTACAATCAAGTTAGATCTGGCGTAAAATGAAACACTGTAAATGTTGCTATGATGTAAATATTTGACGGCTACTCACAGGGCCACTTACGTGAGCATCATAACAAATCGTCTGAGTGGCGTTTGTGTATATCAGTTAAATATGGGAGACGCTTACATTTAAATGCCCTTCAGCTGATTGATAAATTTGAGTGACTTTCCAGTATTCGGGCGTGAATAGTTTTATGATTAATCTTTCAAATAAAAGTTCTTTAAATTCAAATCTTAATTAAAACGTTTGCAAAAACTGTAATTCTATAATAGATTCAAAATATTTATCTAATCACATTCTCCAATAAAGATGTGCATAAATAAAGTAAATCGTAATGTTAAAATGGTTCGTGAAAAAATGGTTTAATTTTAATTTCTTAGAAAAATAATTATCATTCAATCAATGCCTTAGAATCCCATAGCCAACCAGCTGGATGGCCTCAAACACATTGATAAAACACTGCTACACTACTTTGTGTTTATAGCCACGCATACATGTAGGTGATGATACGAATATGATAAACAAACAGATGGATTTGATAGATTGTTTTTACACTTAGACTTTGGTGGTATCTGAAGGAAATAAAGTTAATCCTATTCTCATAAATAAGAAACGTCAGGCGAACATCAATTAAATTAGACAAGTGCGACTTCTAAAAATAAATAATTAATTCAATTTAATGTTCAATTCATAAAATTATATAATGTCTACTAGTATGCGTATCAATAAGATTTTAATCGCGCTTGTAACTAACTTTGAAAAACATACGTACGTTCAATAGTTTATGCAATATTACCTGGGCTGATCGCTCCGATTCATTACAAACTTTTCTCACCACTAATGAAGTTGTGAAATACAGGCGAATGCGACGACTATTTCTTGGGCGGCACGCGAAGTACTATTGTGTGAACTATTGAATCTGGTCTATTATACTCAAGTAATAACTTACTTTTATTGACTTAGTCATGACATTGTTGAGCTTAGTTTTCGTTACGGACGTACAGTTTTTATTTTCATCTCTACGAAGTGTTACGAGTAATCACATACGAACATCTGCAGATTTCATTATTGCGTGTCAGTTTTAAAGAGCGTATCTCATCTGATTGGGCTGATTTAACCCGAATTCCCTGATATGACTTCATTATTTTGCGACCTCGTAAACAATATGTTACCAATAACAAATGAACGGTTTTCACTTTGTACCGAATCTGTTCCAATCAATTTGATCCAAATTGCTGTGAACCTCATAAATGAATAAAATTATTTCATGTTAACTATTAACTCTTGGAATCATGGCAAATTGAATAATCATATCTGCACAGGGCATGTAAACTTCCATTGAAATTATACGGATATTCCGAGGATCACCGGATAGTTCACATACGGTGTAATTATAATATTGATGTGCATTGTGCGTATCTTATTCATAGTTAAAATATAAAAGAATTAAGTTGCCTGAACATTAAATAGTTGCTGTGACTATCTAATGTTATGAGTCTAAAAAAGACGTTTGTAACAAGATTTTTTTCGGTTTTCACAGTGTGTTTACAGATCCAGTGGTACCGTGTTAGTAAACAAGCATTTCAGCAAGCTTATCTACTATCTACTTATTTAGAACTAGTTAACTGAGCGATTAACTCAGCTCAGCAGCTATGGTAACAGCACAGAGGTAGCTTCGACACACTGCGGGACGATGGCTGCTCGTTACATGTGTAAAATGTTTTCTTAATTTCCCAAAGAATCTTTTTTGCAACAATATGGCGATAGAGTAGCTATAGTAGATTTTACTATCTAAAAGAAGCCTAAGCTTTTTTCCTAATTTACAAACTTAGTTGTATAATGTCATTTATATTAGATTATGCTCGCTTCAACAAATTATAACAAATGATAATGGTATAGTTTGCACAGAGCCATGGCGTCCGAACGGCGGCGAGGGCGCGGCGGGCGATGCAGGCGTGGGCGTGCGCGTGCCGCCCTCCGGCGTGCTGCCGCCGCACGCGCGCGCCTCGCTGCCCGTCGCCGTGCGCGCCGACTGCTGGGGCGTCTACCACGACCAGCTGCTCATCGAGGTGAGCCCCCGAGCCCCGGCAGTACCAGCTGTAGGCACTGCATGAACGCTTACGCCTCGTTCACGAAAGTAACGCCACAATAGAAGCGTCAATTTGTTACTTTATTCTATTCTCCGTTACGCGGCTGCTAGCTGCGCTACTTTGTGACCTTATAAATAACACACATTTACTTGCATATTTGAACGAAGCGCGAGTGATGTTTGTTTTGTAAATGTAAATATACGCGATAAATCCGGTTAAAAAGTATTTTATTTAATAGTATGAATCGCGAAAACTTAAGACAATATTATGTTTTGGAAAGTCAAATCGTGAATATGAGATAAGTATGGAAGAAGTTATGAAAGCAATGACAGGTTTGAAATTGGGTAAAGCGGCAGGGTATGATAGGATAGATGCCGAAATTTACAAGCCGGGTGAAGGTGTCACTGCAAACCTGTTGCACTAGCTTTTTAATAAGCGTAGGTGGTCTGGCCGCGTTCTAGACTACTGGTGCAAGGCTGTTATTGTGCCACTTTATAAAGAAAAGGGGTCACAGCAGGAATGCAAAAACTTCCGTGGCATTAGCCTTTTAAGTATTGTAGGCCAAATGTATGCAAATATATCAATCGAAAGAATGAAACAGAAAGCAAGATCTGGGATGTGCAAGCGGGATTTCGAAAGGGGATGGGATGCACGGATCAAGTCATCATGAAAATAAGACGGAATGCAATACTACGATAGGAGACGAAAAAGTGGAACAAGTGAAAGAGTTTGTATACTTGGGGTCCTTGTTTACAAGAGATGGGAAGTATACTCGATTATGGCAAGCAAAACTGTATCAAATAAGGCTCGCCTTGTTATACTTGAGGGAGTTTAGGCGCCAACTTTTATCTATGGTAGTGAATCTTGGGTGTGGCAGAAGAGAAATTAAAGCAGGATTAATGCTGTGGAGGTGAGAGCTTTGAGGAGTATGTGTGGACTAAAATTGAGTGATAGGGTGCGCAATAGTGAAATAAGAAAGAGATGCGGATTGAAAGAAGATGTAGTGACTAAGATTGAAAAGGGTATGCTACGGTGGTTTGGACATTTGGAAAGGATGAGTGAAAGTAGATTTACGAAAGAGGTGTACAGAGCAAGAATGGATGGTGCTATCGGAAGGGGCTGCCCTAGACAAACGTATGCCGATCAAATTAATGACGTTCTTAAAAAGGGCCTAGTTAAATGTACCCGTAACCGGCGGTCATGTATGAAAAGATTAATGAACGTGGAGGAAGCGAAAGAGGTATGTCTGGATCGAAGCAATTGGTGTTCCCTTGTCTCTGACTACCCCAAAGGGAGACAGGCATAAGGTTATATATGTATGTATTTACTTGCAAATTCTCTTATATTATATGTAATATGTATTTATATTTTTTAGGTTTATTTGTTCTTGATCAATGATCCATACTATGAGTGACAAAAAACCTTAATATAGCCTATCTATTGTATATAGTTATATAATGTGGTGTTGTCAGGTGTGCAGCCTGCCGCCGCTGGTGCTGGACGTGTGGGTGCGCGCGGTGGGCGCGCCGCTGCGGCTGGCGCTGCGCCCGCACGACGACCGCCCCGCGCAGCTCTGGTACACCCGGCCCGGCCCCGGCCCCGGCCCCGGCCCCGGCCCGCACCCACACACACCTTCCTATTCGTACACAACACTATGAACCTATTGTAGTACTCTGCTAAAACCAAACAATTTATAAGGCTCTTTTAACTTCACTGTGAATAAGGGGGTTACTTTACACAATGTAAATATAAGACAGTTGAGTACAAATATGAATAACAAATACTACAAAAGTATTTACACCTTTACTTTTATAATACCCTTTATTGCCTTTACGACGACCGGCTGGTGTAGGGGTAACGTACATTGCCTTCTATGTCAGAGGTCCTGGGTTCGAATCCCGGCGGCGACGGATATTTGTGTGATGAACACAGATATTAGTCGTCAAGTCATGGATGTTTATATGTTTATTTAAGTTTATTTTCTAATAAAAAAAAATGTATTTATTCAATATGTATGTTTACATACAACTTATGTATATCAATTAACTAGTATCCATAACACAAGTTCTTTAAGAAACTTAATTTGGGCTAGATAATGTTGTATGAGTGTTAGAAATATTTATTATTATTTTATTTATTTACATATCATGTTGAGTTACAAGATTTGAGCAAGTAAGTAAGTTCGAAAACTTCTCTTCAGTTCAACAATTTGAATTTAATTTAAATATGTTCGAATTGTCATTGTCAAGCTGATGAAAATAGATAGCGAGCATGCACAAGTATAAAACTTTACTTTGAGGAAACTTCACTTTTGAAGAAAAGTGCTACTTTGAAGTTAAAATGAAAACATAGAGAACCTCGAGACAGTGGACTTACCCGGCCACAGATGGTGATGATGAACTTATATACTAAACCTTAACATTAAGGCTATATCCAAGTGCAGTATTCATTAGATATTTACCTAAGTCTTATGATGATTCTGGGAAATACATTTAATATCGGTAACTTTCCATTTTCATAGGGAAAGTGAAAATATACATTTAAAATAAAGTATCAAAAATCTTATTAATGAGCACACTGCTAGGCCTTGATTCTCAATCATGCGTTAGTGCAATATCAATGTAAAAAATATAAATGCCTAGTGTCATCGATAGTGTAAGCATAATTATATTATGTCACCGAAAAATAAATATAACGGCAAATTTATGAAATATTTAAAAAAGTATATAAAAAGTTCAACAATTTAAACACTATTTGTACTCCAAAATAAATGGAATAATTAATAAAGTAAAAAAAATCCTGACTGTTTCGTGTGGGGTATCAAATAAAAGAACGTTTTAGCACAGTTCAAATATTTAAAAACTTTTATTACTCCAATACAAGTGAAAAAATTAAGTTTAAAAACTAAAACCAGACTACCAAAATAAGCTATAAAAAGTAGGAAACAAGTCATAGTCTTTACTGCAATATTATTTATGTATTTTTATACGTCATACTGATAAAGATATGTTTGCAGGGCAGCCATGGTCGTATGCCACCTACTATAGATTCATCAAACGGATTCATTATAATATCTATAGAGTGAAATCAAAGTGGCATACGATCACGGCTATCCTGTAAACATATTTCTATCAGATATGACCTATAAAAATACATGAATATTTCTGAGGAGACTATTACCTACATGAAGGAAGATTTTTGGCCGCAGGGTGTCGTATTCCGTCGCTTCCGAGGACGGATACTTGACACAAGGATGTCGCGTCCCACGTCGCAGCCTATACGTGTGAATTAGTGTGTAGTTTTTATATATTGTATGTATTTTAGGTTAAGGTATATATTTACTATGGGTCTTAGATATAGTTTAAACATCTTGTACTATTCTTAAGTTACCTGAATTAAATGAATATTATTATTATTACTCGTTTCCTACCTTGTAGAGCGTGTTTTAGTATCTCGGGTTTTAGTTTTTAACTAAATTCTTTTCAATCATAGACTCGTACATTACATATTCCATGTACCTACAACTTTCCACAATTTTGCAGACAATAAAAACATGGAGATATCAGAAAGCGGAGCTGCAAAAATACACTTTCGATTATGTTACAGCATCCGAACATATAAAACGGAAACTAATATTTTCACGCTTTCCTTTTTCAGTGCCACCGCTGCCAAATGTATGGTCATGCGGCGGCAAACTGTTTTGCTTCCCCTAGGTGCGTCAAGTGCCTAGAGCTGTACGGGACTAAGAAATGCTCTCGACCTCCTGAATCGTCCACTGCTCCGTCCTGCGTCTTGTGCGGCCAGTCAGGCAACACAGCAAACTTTCGCGGTTGCCCCAAGGCACCACGTGCTGCCAGGGCTACCGTAAAGCACATCGAAAACTGGAGAAAGCGACCTCAGCCTAGCTCAAACGCTCCTCCAGCCATCTCTTCCAAGGCCTTCAAGGCTTCTCAGGCCTTTTCTACTTCCGTTTCAGTTCAGAGCAGCCGGGTTGCAACTCAATCGCAACTGGCTGCCAAATCGGCTTCCCAGTGCCAGAACACAAACAGGTCTCATGACCGCATGGCGTTTTGGATCCAGCTCGCTCCCATCTATGAAATTCTGGCTTTAGGCGCCGCTCTCGACGCCAGCCCTGAAGGTTTCAACGGTGCTCTTCCGGTCTTAACCAAGTTCGCTCCCCTTATCAGGAAACTCCAGCAAGCTCAACGTTTCTAAACGTAGTCCTTTCTTTTAGCTTGACTATCTTAGAGTGAGTCTCGTTACTCTAGATTTTCTCTTCATCTCAGACTCGTAATTTTAGCTTTCAGCTCACTCATGGGCACCAGGGTGTCCCCGCTGCGCAGTCTCTATCTACCAATTGGCTGTCGCTCCGATTATGATCACTGGCCTACACCAAGGCGGGTCATTAAAGGGGGATGTCTAGTGGGTATACTCAGGTGTTCTGAGGAGTGAGGAGTCTCGTGGCCGCTCTTGCGGTCCCCACACTGTCTGGGTACTCTATACCTGTAAGCCACTGGGGTAGCAGATTATAGAATTCCCTTTCGTCCGTAACAGGATTTATCCTCCTCCTGCTAGAATAAAAAAAAACACATTTTCTGTAATTCGATGTAAAAAGCTGACTGTTTAAAGTAATAATAAAGGAATGCTAAGCATTAAAAAAACCGAGTTCACGTCAAACCTTTGACTGAGTTGAGAATGTCATCAACATTAACATTCTCCGAAATCATACATATTGTTACAAAAGTTTTAAATTTTCAATGAAGAACTCAACCGATTTCATTTAAATGGAACCAACAATGAGGTATCTTCTATCATATGAGATAACAACTTTCAAAATCAATTCATAATTGTCCAAAATATCGTGTAACAAAAACACACAAAACATACAGACTAATTGAGAACTTCCTCCTTTTGTGGAAGTCGGTTGAGGAGCAATAACCTTTCTGCTTTACTGACCATTTTATTTATAACAATGCCTTCTGTAAGACGTGAGGAGTTGTGCAAATCACAAACAAATAATTTTACAGAGTTTATATTCAGTTTTGTTCCAGTTTATGCCAGAAATAGATAAAAAGAAACGAAGCAGGTGCCTAATTAATGTAATTTTGTACTATATTTAGTAGTCTACCAGAAAACTGCTACAATATATTTGTATTCGATGTCTAGTAATACGATCTAGAGTTAAATGAAAGTTTTGTTTCTTGTATTTCATTTTTCTCGTAATTTTTCGTTTTTGATTTTTTTTTGATATTTTATACTTCACTAAGTCTACGGACGGAAATACGTTTTTTATGTTTAATAAAAATTTACTTCGAAGTATAGAGTTTTCCAAGAAAAATAAATTGGTTTTACGTAGAAAATAACACGACGGCGTACAACGGTTATCGAATTTCAATAGGCAGCGATATTAATTTTACGTTGCAAACTATTAAACTATATTTTTTTATGTTTATTAATTTATTTCTTATACGTCATGACAAAATACAATTTGTATTGTAAGTATCCAGAAACCTATTAAATATGTTGCAGAATATTTTTTATGAATAACAAGAAGAGTTTTATTGCGAAGAATATTATTTTTGATTAAATCTTCTAATAAGATAATAAACCTTAAAAAGCATTAGTTCTCTTCTAGTAAATTTTCCATTTGTCACTTTAAAAAAAAATGTAATTATTTAAAGAAAAAAAACTGCAGATTAAAAAATGTCTTTTCCTTGATATTGTTGCGAAATATAGTCTGTGTTGTAACTGTATTTTGCTCGAGGGAATATGTGGATACATTTAGATATAATATTATTGGCATTATAGTGAGAGCAAATATCTAAAATAATTTCGTTCTTGTACAAGTACTCAAGTTAGAACCTCGCACTTAAGAATGTCAACCTCTTTTTTAGAACAAATAAATATAATTAGCAAGGAAACAACATTATTTTTGAAATAAGATACCAATTACCTATTTTAGAAACACAGTGACTTAAGTACAGTAAACACATACAAAGTTTTTATCACAGTAAAATATAAGATAAAACAAAATAATTGTAAATGCTGTAAAAGTAATATTCATTTATCTCTACTTTGATGCTGATAATGATGCATCATCAATATGGAATAAAATCGTAAGCAAATATGAATCCAGCATTCCTAATTACTTCATACGGAGCATTCACCACATACGAAGCAAATATTGTGCCACGAAAACTAGCGGTCGCAATGTTGGGTAGAATGCGTGAATATCTTTTTATTGTACCGCAGATTCTCACATAAAATGTCGATTATACACTAAGCCTAAGGCGACACTATTGTTAAAAATATCAAAAATTAGTAGTTAATTTCGACAAAATATGTTATTTTAAACAAATTGACAACGACCTCCCATGTCAACTATTGAAATTGGCTGTTTTAAACCTCTTAAAACTCTTTTTTATCTACTCAAAATTACCGAGGAGAATAAAGCGTATTATACAAATTATCTCCCTCGTTGGACATAATATTTTGAAGTAAAGTAATGACATTTATTTTAAAAAAGAATTCCAATTTCATTTTATTATAGCTTCTTTAGGGTAGGCGTTACAGTTTCTTCTTCTTAATATGGCAATGTTGGTGGGTCCTGAAGCGGGACCTTTTGACCCCTTACGCTGCAAACTGAACGGCAGCGACAGCGAGAGCGACAGCGGCGCGGGCAGCGGCGCGGACGGCGATTTCCGCGACACGATAGAAAGTATTGAGTGTGTATGGAACCGCGACAAATCGCTCTAGCGCCCGCTGTCGTCGAGAACTGCCCAGATTCCCCGCGTCATCGTCGCTGCACGCGCCGCTGTCGCAATCGTCCAGTTTGCAGCCTTACGGTGCGTTTTATTTTTGACTTACCCTGGATATTATCTAATATATAAAATTCTCGTGTCACAGTTTTCGTTGCCATACTCCTCCGGAACGGCTTGACCGATTTTGATGAAATTTTTTGTGCTCATCCGGTATCTATGAGAATCGGCCAACGTCTATTTTATTTATTTATTTGGCAAAACAACGTTTGCCGGGTCAGCTAGTAATAACTATATGTATAGACAGAGTTATATCAAAATAACCAAAAGAGAAAGCAGTCGCTATGAGTAAAAAATAAGTAATGAATGTTTTTTGAGAACATTTCAAAAGAGAAGGCGATTACAATATTTAAAAGAAAAAAATGGCTTTGAAAACGTTGCGGATTCAGTTGTTCACTTCTTTTGATTAAAACTCTTAGAATTTCAATATTCAGGACCACATTGTTAACGAGGCTTCTTTATGAATAATTGTCAATGAAATTGTACAAAAGAAAAATACTCGTAACTTTTAATAAAAATGATCATGAAAATCATAATATGAATTTACATTATATGAATTTTCTACTATTAATTGGATTGTAGAAAATTCATATAATGTATTTTTTTATTATGACTTATTTATCATTGACGATTAAAATACACAGGCAATTGAGAAAGGCAGAGATTCGTATTTCCATTTTATTTCTGCACCCATGTGCTGTCATCTTTGACCTCATTTTCACATACCAAATGCGGGTGTCGTCTGAAAGAAAATATTAATGTTTCATTACAATTTTCTGTCTAGGTTTTGTTAAAGTGCGACCTTTTTAAAATTTCAACGTTGATTAGTAGAGTCACGGATTTCAAATTGAGACCCACTTGAGGCCAATATTGCCGAGCAAATGTATACCTTATGGACTACTACTTAAGTAGTATATTGGCATTGGCTTTATGGATTCAGTTCATACGTTGTGGCAACTACAATGAAACGAAATTTGAACTCTTCCTTTCCCTTATTTTATTCCGAGCGAGTAAATAAAAATCTAAAATAAAACTTATTCCAATTGAAGTCAAAATATGTCAGAGCTTTACAAATGATTTCTTTAAAAGATTTTTTTATTGAACAACATCTCAGTCCATCTGTCCCAGCACATTCACATCCCTGGCAGTTTCCGCGGGAAATTACGTGTTACGTCATCTGTCACTTGATAAGGTATTTGTTAAACTACGTCGACAAAATATTAAGGCAACCTGTAATATACTTACTGTTTTATAATGCATTATTTTTGTTATGTTGTATTATGCTTTAGTTTCTTTTTATTTTTATAGCTGCAAATGTTGTAAACTATTATGAAATGTAAATATTATTGTTTACTTGTCAACTCTAAAAATTGTCATGTTGCTTATGTCGCTTTTCAGCACAGATAATTTATAAACTATTAGTATGTTTTATATTCATTTCTTTTTCAATAAATTTTTAAATTATTACTTTAATATAAATTATTCTGAGATTTGCACATTTATAATCAAGAGAAGTATCAGCTCCACTTTTACCATACCACCACCGCTGCTCCAGAGACTAAAACCTCCTTGTTAATAGAAATGACAGCCGCTGGCCGATGAAAGAATGGATGCCTCTCAAAAATAAATAAATTGACGAGCTGTCGAACGAAATGGAGCCTATATAAGGAGTGGCGAGCTGAACTCGTGGTCGGCTTTTGAAAATAAAACACCGAGGAGAGTACTTGGAATTGAAGATTATCACTAAAAATACTAATAACTATAGTAAAATAAAAGTATCATAACTACAATACCTTTTGGAGCCGCTATTTATAACTAAAACCTTTTGGAACTGTGGAAAATCTCAGTGTTTATACAAATTCCTAGTGGACTTTAAGTGTAAATAGTGCTTTTCTATACAATCTTTGGAAGTTCTTTATTTGTAAATATATAAACTTTAACTTTATTTTCTTATTTTCTTTTAACATCTTCCTTTAAATAGTAGGTTACTTAGGCCTTTACTCCAGGTAACACTACAAACCCTCCTAAAGACCTACGAGTAAAATGTATTTTTTTAAAGATTCGTGTAAGTTCATATCAGGCTTATTGCCATCTAGCTCAAACTGTTATATTAGGGCTTCGGATACAAGACTTGAATATAAAATAAAAAAAATCTTACATAGCCATCGAGGCTGTGCGTATTATTCGATATCGCTATCATATAGTTATCATGCAACTATAGATATTTTTACCACGTTTTATTATGCATCGACCTATAATGTTTGCAAAAAACTCAATGAGAAATTAATATGAGACCAATTATGAACTATCTTCTATGGTATGAAACAATAATTTCTAAAATCGAATAAAATTTGTCCGAAACATCGGGTAACAAAGACAAAAAATATGCAGACGAATTTAGAACCTCCCCCTTTTTTGGAAGTTGGTTGAAAATGATAATAAACGCCAAGAGTCAATTTATAACGACAACTTTGGAGATCATCTTAAGCAGTTGGTTTCGGGTGCTGAGGACTTATAAACAGTAGTAGTTTTTTCAGAAGAATAGGGTATATAAAAAGCCGTTTTAGACACCCTAAAAACTCATTGAAATTTTGGTAACTCTGCCAGATTGGTGAATAATGGTTACAAAAACTCCTTTTCGCCTCAGGCAGCCATTCTTAGCTCTGCAGTGTGCTCATGAAGAAGGTTATGATGATGAGGACTAAGATGACTTAAAAAACGATAGAAACTGAAAATACCAAATAGCACTAATTGCTAGATATCTGTAAAGCTCTACTTAAGCTGACAATAGTATAGGAGTTTATGTCTTTACTTTTACTGTTTGGATAATATAACATTGTGTGCGTTGTGTGCAGGCTGGGCGCGGACGACGGGCAGCGCGACGTGCACGCCGCCAACACCTCGCGCGTCGACCTGCTGCTGCACGCCTTCATGCTCACCGAACACGGTACCACGCCGCCTCATTCATTACTTGCTGTACATATTCATGTGGTGGGATATCATCTTGGAACTACAGGAATTCCTATTTGAGATGCTTAAATACCAAGCGTACGAGTTAATGAAAAAAACAACTAGTGCAATTGTAGGAACAAAGGGAATTCCAATGGAAATTGTTTGACCCTGTAAGCTCAGCTAAGAATAGGAGTATTCTAATATTTATAAAATATATCATTTTTTTATTAAAGTAAAAATAAAACGAATATTTTATTTATCAACACTTTTTGTATGAATTTAAATCACCATAATTAAAACTAACTAGCTTTTGCACGAGATTGCGCACGCGCATAAACATTGTTTATATTCAACACAACCAGTCACTTATCGAAGAACCTTTATGCCAAGTATCACATCCGTGCACTCAAGGAATAAGTTTTTTTATACAAACTAAAAAGTCCAATATTTCGTGTTCCCGTGGGAATGTCGAGAATTTCTTTCACAACACAAACAGTCACTCATTGAAAACTTTTATACCAAGGATCACATCCGCATTCAAGGAATAAGATTTGATCAGACTTGGGGTTGTCTGGTAGAGATCGCTCTGAAACGATAAGGCCGCCCATTGTACCATTCTTAAGTTTGTCTTATCATTGTTTTTTTTTCTCCTTTTGTAATGTGTGCAATAAAGTGTTAATAAATAATTATATAAGATTTTCCATACAAACTAAATAGTCAGATAATTCCCGTTCCCGTGAGAATTCCGGAAATTCCTTCCTTAGTGCTCCCCCACAACCTCTAAGGATTGTATGTTTCAGCTCTCTACGACCAATAGTTTTGGCTGTACGTTGTCTGTCTGTCACTCAGTCAGTAACGGAACAGTTTTATACTTATACGAGCGTTTGCCCGCGACTTCGTACACGCATAAACTCAAAAGTCCTATATTTTCCGTTCCCGTGGGAATTTCGGGAATTTCTTCCATAATACAAACAGACACTTATTAAGGAACCTTTATACCAAGTATCACATCCGTGCACTCCAGGAATAAGGTTCCCGTGCGAATTTCGGGAATTCCTTCCGTAGTGCATCCGTACATCTCCTAAAGAATGTATGTTCCAAATTTCAGCTCTCTACGCCTAGTAGTTACGTCAGTCGACAGACAACGTACAGTCAGTCACTCAGTCAGTAACGGAACAGTTATATATATACCTATATATTTATTGATGTTGATTAAGATAAGAGCGATTGTACGTACCGCATACGATGGGCAGTGGCAATTTTACATTCAAAATGTAAAATTTCTTGTGGTTCAAAATTTTCGTAGACATAATGCAAAAAGCCGAAACAGCAAGCAGCCGACATCGCAAACGTTATCATCCCCTAAATAAAAAGATTATAGCCAAAGTTTACGACGAAGTTTCCAATAGAGTAGGTAAACTTGTCATATGGACAATTTTTCCCCGGTATCTGAACATAATCTCAGTGAAAATAAAAACAAAAAAAATTATTAGACAGTATTCTGTGTCTGTTGTCTGTTGGATTCCATTGGAAGTGGCTCGATTCGCTAAATGTATAAAAATAAACATACTCAAAATGTTATAAAAATAACGCAACTGGCAGTTTGCTTTAAGTATATATGTTGATTTTAAAAATGAGAGTTTTTGAATTGAGCCGAAAGTATAAATGTAAAATCATACAAATAATATCTGACCAAGAAGAAATTTGTATAATATTTTATAATAATCCATCGCTGTGTCATATAAAACATACTCGTACGAATGGGCAGTACCGTGTTCATTAAAACTTTAACCGACGCATAGCGCCCTGGAGTGCCGCTCGTGAAATTGATATGTAAATTTCGTAATATGATATCCGCTTTGTCCCGGCTAGTATCGGGATGGTGAACTTTATGAATATTAAAATGTAGTTGGATCTTGTGATTAATAATCGCTTTAAATTGCTTTACATAAAACCTTTAGTCTATAAGTAATATGTAGTTGCTAAATCACTTAGGTAAGGTAAATTGTGGGGTGTTAAGGCTCTTTCATTATAAAATTATTAATCAAAATATATGAGTGGTCCAAAGATCAAAATACACGTGTTTGATATGAAATATTATATGTCAATTTAAATCCTGAAAACTTCGCACATTTTATGTCTATTTTATTTGCTGGACAGCCATATGTGGTTGAGAGACTTTATGCGCTCAATTTGGATCAATTTGTTTTGAACGATTTTGATAGTTTTATTTATTTCGAATCTTGATTTCCGGTTTTCTTTGTGCATGTTTTCTACCGTGATCCTTTGTTAAATGTATATTATAACAATGCACGTTTGTGGTTCCATATTTGGGAAGATGCACGATAGCGCACCTCCCCCCCGCGTCCAGAACTGAAATTTATCTTAATCGATAGACCTTAGCTCTATGATTTTTTTTTACTATGGCTAGATTCTTCGCAGACATTGGGTTTCTGTATAGAAGGATCTTTAAGTGATTTTTGGTGAAAAAAATATCTTAGATAAAAATGATTTTGAACATGGAGTCGTAACATGTGCATTAAAAAAATATAATGAATAGGTAGTTATTGTTCTCCTGCTACCCCCGACAGCTACCTGGCTTAACCTTATCAGACTGTGCAATAAAATGAAGTTTCTCGCATTTTCCTGTAATGTAAAAAAATACCCCATGGATTTTGGAGCTGAAAAATATCGTAGGTCTCTTCATAAGACTTCTTCGACATATTCTTAGACTGGCCGAGGGGGGGGGGACAAATATGTGCATCCCCCATCGCTTAAAGGTGCCGTATTTTAAATAAATGCCCGAAATATCATGTTGTGCTGAAAAAGGCCACATAATACAAGATTCTATTTATTTATTTATTGGCCCTGTATTGTTAAAAATAATTAACAAAAAAGAGAAAAAAAATCACAAAAATACATAATGAACGAATAGGTAACTTTATCGTTTGTGAACGATTTCTATTAGGCTGAGAGATCAAAGATTTTATCAATGATTTGAGGTTATTTATTCAAGTATATTTTGCTTTCCAACTTTATACATTTAAAGAATATCATGTCGTTCTTTTGTACCGGGGCATAACAAAGCTCTGCGACTTTTTTCTCTATTTCATAGGTTGCATTGTATCTGTATCTGAATTCCAGCTTTTCGCGTTGTAGTCTATTATTTACTTGATATACTACCGCCAGCTGTTCTTGACGGTTCGTAGCACACGTAGTGTAGTGTCGTAGCTCCGTATCTTTGAAATATATACGGCATTTTCCAATCTATTTACAATATGTACAATGCAATGTAGTAAATCTATTATGTTTTGTGAGGGTACTTACCGCGGTTTATAAACATTCAGGTTTAGCCTAGCTTAAATGGCATGGATTAATATTGTAAAGAAAGAAAGAAGCACATTTATTGAAATGAAACGAAATGAAATTATATTTATTAGAAAGATTTTTCACAATATAAGGTACAAAAGGGTTGTGTCTAGAAAAATCTGCCCTTAAGGCGTTCAAATATTACATTTAAATTTCTTAATAGTAGGTAGGCACAGTTAATCTGGTTACTAGAAATAAATTATTAAGATTAAATTAAACATTATATTATGTTTCACGGCTTAATTCTTTGCGATTTAATGTTAACATGTTGTAGTAGTACTTCCAAGCGTCAGCCTTGCACGGTTTTCAGACACGTTTTTTTTTTTTTTTTTTTATTTGGCAACCCTGATCCCCGCTCTTGAACTCCTCTCCACTTACTTCCTCTCATCATCCCTCCTCTATAATCATTCTGTATTTCCGTGCTCAAGCCTTCGCACGTGCGTCTATAATTTATTACTTAAATTAAACGTTAGATAGATAGTCTTATAGTTTAAAAATTTAAATCTCAACTTATTATTTGTCGTTCGTAAAAATGGGAAAAAGGAAATATGAAGACATCGAGACCATACGCAAGAAGATCAGAAAACTGGAAAAAAGCTTCAAAAGAAGCAAATGCCAAGTGAAATTTGTACCTTATCACTATCCATGGCTCTTTACATCGCATAATTGCGTTACGAATCCTTATTCGAAAACAAAGTTCAATGATCTTTATCACTGAATTTGAATGAGCCGAGTTTAAAACTCACAAATTTACCTAGTAAGAATCTTTATTCGAGACGATGGTAAATGTCATTGTTTAGTGATCATTATCGCTAAAATGACTTTTCGAATCCTTATTCGAAAACAAAGTTCAATGATCTTTATCACTGAATTTGAATGAGCCGAGTTTAAAACTCACAAATTTACCTAGTAAGAATCTTTATTCGAGACGATGGTAAATGTCTTTGTTTAGTGATCATTATCGCTAAAATGACTTTTCGAATCCTTATTCGAAAACAAAGTTCAATGATCTTTATCACTGAATTTCAATGAGCCAAATTTAAAACTCAAAAATTTACTTAATTCGAATCTTTATTCGAGACTATGGAAAATTTCTTTGATTAGTGATCATTATCGCTAAAATGACTACCCTACTTTTTGCATTTTATGCTCGTAGGTGCTAAAAACACTTCTTTCGAATTATTGTTCGAGACGCTGACTACTTTCGTCTTTTCAGTGCCATCTACCTCAAAACATCCACCAGTAGATGATGTTGAGGATATAGAATTGGATAGCGATATCTTAGAGATGTTGGGAGATGCTCCTAAGATTGCTGAAGAACTAGGAAAACCTTTACATAAGGAAATTTCAACCCGGTGCGGTGGTCTGAAATCCTTTTAAAGGGACTACCCAAAGAGACAAGAGATAAAATCCTAGAGGATTATCTTATTCCTAGTAATTGTCAACTACTCCTTGCCCCTGCTCTGAATCCGGAAGCAAAAGTGGCAGTTATCGAAGCGGTCTCTAAACGGAATTCCTCCCTCATGTTTAGGCAAAGACAAACTGGTGTGGCTATAGCAGCTCTGGGAAGAGGTACCGAAACACTCGTAGGATCATCTTCATTAATACCACAGAAGCAACAAATAATTAAGCCGCTTAGTGACGCTTGTCGCATTCTATGCGACTTGCATTTTAATGAAACCCGTACACGTAGGAATTTCGTTCTTTCTTCTATAAACGCTTCACAAGTTGTTGTTTGGAGACAATGTAACCGAAAAACTAAGGGCTACTAAGTCCATTCAGCGGTCAGGAGAAGAGCTGAAAAATACTCGAAAACCTCCTTTTAAGAATAATATGTTTCCGAAGCCCAGTTACCATGCCAATAATAATAAGAACCATTTAAACTGGAAAAGTCAACACCGCAAGACTCCCAACAAGCCGGAGAACTTGCAGCGTCGGCCTCCACCCTCGACTGCTCGTCAGCAATTTCGCAACAAACAGCCTTACCAACGATCATCGGAAGAGCCCCCTCAGGGGAGAACGCAGAGGAGATAAATATCGAGGTATGCTATGCCGGTCGGCTTAAATATTTTGTTAATAAGTGGTCACAAATTACTAAAGACCCCACTTTACTGTCATGGCTGTCAGGTTATCATACCATTTACATCAATTCCATCGAATTCCGATTGTCACTGTCAGTCTGTTTTTTTCCAAAATCCACACAAGAGAGCTTAGATTTCGACCAATCATTACACAACCTAATAAGCAATGGTGCCATCTCGAAATGTACTTATATTGAAGGACAATTTTTATCCAGTATATTTCTTGTACCTAAGCCTAATGGTGATAAAAGGTTTATATTGAATTTAAAAAAGTTAAATAAATTTGTACTTGCTAGTCATTTTAAAATGGAAGATTACAGAACAGCGTCAAAATTATTAACTGAAAACTGCTGTAGACAATAGACTTAAAACATGCATACTTCTTTGTTGCGACAAATGAAGCTCACAAAAAATATCTTCGATTCAAATACAACAATACATTATATGAATTCAATTGTTTACTGTTCGGCCTTTGTACCGCACCTCTCGTGTTTACTAAATTAATGAAACCAGTTATAGAATACCTGCGTAGTCAGGGTATGATTTCAGTTATTTATTTAGATAACATTTTTTTATCGGAAAGACTTACTCGGAGTGTGTCACTAATGTATCTACAACTATAGATCTATTACAGAGCTTGGGTTTTTTGATTAACTTTTCAAAAAGTTGTTTAATACCTAAACGTGAATGTAAGTTCTTGGGCTTCACTTTCGACTCAAAGCAGATGATTTTAAAACTACCCGAGGAAAAGAAAATAAAATTGAAAGATTTTATAAATAGATTTCTTTGTATAAAACGATGCAAGTTACGCGAATTCGCTAAACTCATTAGGTATTTAATTTCCGCATGTCCAACAATAACTTATTCGTGGTTATATACAAAAAAGCTTGAACAATATAAATATAATTGTTTATTAAAAAAAAAAAAAAATCCAAACTACGATCAGACAATTGATATCTTAATTACCCTACATGAAGAATTATATTGGTGGTTAGGAAACATAGATATAGGCCATTCATCACTCAAACCGAACAACTTTGTTTTAGATTTTTTTTTCTAATGCCTCCTCTACGGGATGGGGAGCGTCTGTGATACAGTTAGATGTTGTGGATATAGGAAAGACAACGAAACTTCTTGTCATATAAACGAGTTGGAACTAAAAGCAGCCTTTCTAGCTCTGAAACGTTTCACCAAAGAATTATCTAATTGTGACATCTTATTAACAGAATGGGCAGTATTCAATATGATCACCTAGATTATATATCTAGAAGTATGTGGAAATGGTGCGAGGAACGTAGAATAATCTTATTCGCTTCTTACATCAATACTAAAGATAATTGTGAGGCAGATTCATTATCTCGAAAACAGTTCGAGGATACAGAGTGGGAATTAAATCAAATTGCATTTAATGAAATAGTTCGCAACTTTGGTATGCCAGTATTGATTTGTTTGCAAACAGATGCAATACTAAGTGTAAACAATATGCTTCGTGGAGAAATGATCCCGAAGCATGTGCTGTTGATGCCTTTACACTGCCATATGTTATTTTACGCCTTTCCACCATTCTTGCTTATAGTAAAATTAATGCAGAAAATCATTTGTCATAAGGCAGAGGGTATTGTTGTGGTGCCATATTGGCCAAGTCAACCTTGGTTTCCTATGTTTAAAAAGTTGTCTGTTTCAATTTTTTTGTATTTTGGTCCAGATATTGACCTTCTAACATCTCCTTTCAGTAGATTGTAGATTGTGTACACAAGAATCTACGCCTTGTTGCCGCGAAATTATCAGGCAAGCATTACTAAGGAAATATTTATCGAATAGGTCAGTAGATATTATGCTAGCTTCGCTTGCAAATAATACTTACAAACAGTACGATGTTTGCATAAAATCTTGGATAATTTACTGTAGATTACATAATTATGATTATTTTAATGCTTCTATTCCAATTGTAATACATTTTTTAACCGATATTTTTGATAAAGGCGCTAAATACGGGACCATCAATTCTTACCGCTCTGCCTTATCTCTTTTGTTAGGTAATAGCTTAAATGATGATCGAATCAAACGTTTCATGAAGGGTGTTTACAAGTTGAGGCCCACCAATCCAAAATATAATACTTCTTGGGACCCAAACATAGTGTTAAATTATGAATGAAATGAAAGCCTTAGTTTAGAAGATTTCTCTAAGAAACGCTGACTCTGCTAGGTTTGGTGACAGCGCAAAGAGTACAAACATTTTCTCTCATTAAAATAAATAATATAACTCAAAACAGAACAGAAATCTTAGATAAAATACCTGACTTAGTAAAAACTTCAAAACCAAACTCCTTTCAACCCCTTCTAAGGCTACCATTTTTTCATACAAATCCTGCAATATGCCCTGCCAGATGCATTTTAGATTATATAAATAAAACGAGTGGTTTACGTAGTTGTGACACTTTATTTATTAGCCACAAAAGACCTCACTTAAAAGTTTGTCTCAAACTTTGAGTCACTGTATCAAATATACTTTACAACGCAGTGGCGTGGACACATCAGTGTTTAGCGCGCACAGCACGCGCCATGCGGCCACTTCCACTGCTAGCAGAGTCGGTGTCAATATTGATGTCATACGGAAAACCGCAGGATGGAGTAATACATCCTCAGTATTTGCCAAATTCTACAACAAAGAAATTGTATCGGATGCCAATCAATTTGCAACTAGTATTTTATGTAACTCCTTAGAATAAATAGATGTATATTTGTGATTTATTACTGTTGGTTATACTCTAACAATACAGTTTTACTTATACCTATACTGCAAAAATAATTCACATTAAAATACTCTGAACATCCTACAACATGTTAACATTAAATCGCAAAGAATTAAGCCGTGAAACATAATTAAGGATCAAACGAACTTACCAAGTGAAGTTCGATCACAATTATGTGAACGGCTTAATTCGAAGCGATTGATATAAACCCGCCCAAACAGTATTCCTTTAAAGTAATATCACCCACCCATAATTAATGTGAATTATTTTTATGGGTACTACCTAGGAACTTTAGCTCTAAACAAAATGATTATAGAGGAGGGATGATGAGAGGAAGTAAGTGGAGAGGAGTTCAAGAGCGGGGATCAGGGTTGCCAAATAAAAAAAAAAAAAAAAACGTGTCTCTGAAAACCGTGCAAGGCTGACGCTTGGAAGTACTACTACAACATGTTAACATTAAATCGCTTCGAATTAAGCCGTTCACATAATTGTGATCGAACTTCACTTGGTTAGTTCGTTTGATCCTTAATTATATACAATTGTTTACCAGTTTAGTTCATTCTTCGTATTATGTAAATTTGTCAATAAAATTGTGAATTGTTGTAAATACATTAATAATTAATCATTTAAAATACATTATGGGGTTATTTCAATTATGTTATGATTCCTTAAATTAATTATAAAAGTTTGTATTACTCACACTCTTTATATTGAAAATATTCCCTTATTGTGTAGAAGCATTTATCCACAAGCTACAAATGGATTTTGTGCTTAAATTTATTTACAGGCAGGTCTTTCAGGTCGTTAGGTAGTAAATTAAAGATTTTTACAGCCATTACCTGTACATTTTTTGTAGTGAGTGTGAGATTACATTTTGGAAAAATTAGCTTTTCATCAATTTTTCTCTTAAGCTGTCTTTCTCTTTGATCCTTGTGTATAGGAAACATTTCGGGGTGCTGTTTAACAAATACGCATATATGTTTTATGTAAAGTCCCGTCAAAGTAAGTATTTTCAGGTCTTTAAACAATGGCCTACACGAATCAGTCACTTGTACGTTTGCAAGAGCTCTGATGCAACGTTTTTGGACTTTAAAGACAGTGTTTATATCTACTGAGTTTCCCCATAATATAAGTTCGTATTGTAAAACCGAAGCGACATATGCGTGATACGCTTTTTTTGCCGTTTCAAGTGAGACTATTTCTCGTAGACGACGAAGGGCAAACACAAAACGGTTTAGTCTGGAACATATAGACTCTATATGAAGTTTCCATTTGATTTTGGAATCTAGTGTGATGCCAAGAAATTTGTAAGAGTCAACCTCTTTTATTTCTTGGTTTTCATGTTTGATATTTAGTTTTAACGGCACAGATTTATCAGTGTGAAATTGCATAATTTTAGTTTTGTCTACGTTTACTTTTAAGTTATTTTTATCCAGCCAAATAATTACGTCGTTTACTATATTATTAATTTTATTTTCGAAAGAATTTAGTCATCACATTTTATTAAAATTGTAGTGTCGTCAGCAAATAAGATTATGTCTTCATTAGTTACCTTAGGTTACCTTATCTAGAAAGATGATATGGTTTTACAAAAAATGTATCTAGAAAGATAAACTGGATAAGTATGGTTTTAGAGGTATCACGCATAAATTACTTCAGAGCTACCTCTCAAACAGATACCAAAGAACTGAAGTTACAAAAATTTTTTCAAAAGAAAATTATAAAAATCAGCAGCTTAATTATAAAAATACCTACTCATCCGAATATAGAGCAAACAATGTCGGTGTCCCCCAAGGTGGAATAGCCGCCCCATTTTTATTTCTGACGTATATTAACGACTTGCCCAAGGTAACTAATGAAGACATAATCTTATTTGCTGACGACACTACAATTTTAATAAAATGTGATGACATAAATTCTTTCGAATATAAAATTAATAATATAGTAAAAATAACTTAAAAGTAAACGAGATAAAACTAAAATTATGCAATTTCACACTGATAAATCTGTGCCGTTAAAACTAAATATCAAACATGAAAACCAAGAAATAAAAGAGGTTGACTCTTACAAATTTCTTGGCATCACACTAGATTCCAAAATCAAATGGAAACTTCATATAGAGTCTATATATCACGGTGTACAAGATCGAAGGCTTTACTCATGTCAAAAAATAGAGCTACTTTAGGTGTCTTACAGTCTCAAGATGAGGTTATAGATCGAATTAGATTAAAACAGGCCAAGCTTGTATATTTACTTTTCTGAAAACCATGTTGTTCTGACGCTATAATTTTGTTTTTTGTCGAAAAACTCTCTAACCTAAGAGAGCTTTTTCAATGACTTTCGATAGAATAGGAATTAAGCTAATTGGTCTGTAATTATTTATATTAAATTTTTCTCCTTTTTTATATATCGGCTTTACTATATACTATATATATAACATATTTCAACCTCTGTGGAAAAACTCCCTCAAAACATATTAAATTTAGTATATTCGGCATAACAAAGAATAACTAAGAAAACAAAAATCAACAAAGAAATAAATACAATATTAAAAATGCTGAAATTGGCGCAGCTCAGCATAGTGCCATCAGCCTTGAGTGTGGCGCTGATTTTCAGCCGCAACCTTTGGAGTGAGGAGTACAGAATACATTAAGATAGATTATAAAAATACTTTATAGTTACTTAGCCAAAAAATTAAAAATTGTAAAATATACCTACATACTGCATTCTTATTTTAAATATTCAAATAGCAAAATGCAAACATTAAATTTCAGAACTTATTTGAACTATACATTATATGTACATATACAAAAATCGAAGGCTAATGTCTATCAACATATACAGGGTTGATTTTTCGTCACCAGCCAAATTTAAATGTTAGTTTCTTTGATGTGATGTAAACGTACCTGCATATTTATTTTAGCGTTGCTCAGTACAAAAAAGAAGAAATATGGAACCACAAACTTTTAAAAAAATAGTCGCTGTTGATAAACATAGCTACTACGACGCGGCATTTCCTTGATAATACTACGACGTAGTACTACAAAAAGTGTGTAGTTGTGCGTAGTCATCTTTATTTTAATGGTAATTTAGAGTGACCATGCCGTGGTTAATATTTTAGCAGATAAATTAATTTCCTTGTAAAAAATACTTTTTATGTTTCTATAAACTTATTGTGTGATAAAAATTTGCCCTGTGATTTTGAATCAACCCTGTCTATACAAAATTATATTATATTTATACAAAATCCTAAACAAATTGAAGGTAAAAACTAAACACTTAACATATTACTTTAATACACCCTTCAACTAGTTCTCTAGGTACAGAAAAGGAGAGGTTTCAAAGCGGTGGAGGAATTTTTTGTTCCAAATTTTCGCAGCGGTGTAGTTAAAACTGCCCTGAAACGCGGAAGTCTTATGTTTGGGATACTTATGACGTGCTAGTCTAGAACACGGGGACCATGATTATTTGTCATATAAATAAAAAGGCTTTTGATTCTTCACAATACCGAACAATAGAGCAAAAAAGTGAATATTTCTCCTAGAATTCATATTTTATTTTTTGGTTTGGTTAATGAAAGGTGAAATATGACTTCTCGGAGGAACATCCCAACAAAACCGAAAACAGGCATTCTGAGTCCGCTGAATTAAATACTAAGTTCTTTCTAACAACCTTGGACCGTACAGGGCATCCGCATAATTCAGTTTTGAGAGCACCAAAGATTCTACCAGTGTGGTGCGGAAAGGAATAGTAAGGTAATTACGAACCCTGTAAAGAACTTTTAGTCGGTAGATACTTAAATCACATAAATTGGTAATGGTAATTTTATGTATGCTACATAAAGCACTTTCACTTTTCACGGCAAAAAATAAAGGGGCGGAGTAAGAAACGTTTGCAAACTTTAACATCGTTAACAGAGTAAACACTGCTAACGATCTGACCTGGACCTGAAAAGAACAATGGCGAATAAAATTGGATCACAAGATAAATCAAAGAAAGTGTCATATTGACAAGGTTATTACCGATCGCTACCGTTGTGGACGGAGAAACAGATAAAGATGATTGATCGATTTTATTTCCATCGATCACTCAAATAACACCAAAACGTGAACTAAACATATATACAACTCCGGGGAAACTGGATGGTCAATTCTCGTTCCAATAATTACAACGATCAGAGTATTTGGAACCACTCCCTTGGTGTAAGCGGTTATCTTAGTACCGTATTTTAAATGCACTAGAAGGTTTCCTTTGGATTAACATTTGGAAGAAGAATCTGTTAATTATATTAAATAAATAAAAAAAATATTAACAACCTACAGTTGACCCAACTTAAGAGTAAACAGACAGTAGGTTCTATTCGCGAGGCACTCGAATGTGTCTCACGAATGAAGTCTACTGTGACCACGGAGCGGATTTTAATTCATTCAGTCTGGTTAAAGCTATTCTAACTTATAACGATTCTATTTATGTATTTGGAAAAATAACAAATGGTCAAAGCATTAAGACATTTACACTAATACATCTTGAGTCCATTTTATACACTTGAATAAAAAGAAAAATTATTCCTTTTGATTTAACATCCTTTTTAGATGAGGTCTCAAACAAAAATTAAGACAAAAATGCTTGTTTTACTTTTTAACCCGTAAAAACATTTTGTTATCCTTCAGTGTCGTTCCAAGGCCAATCCACTGCTTTTTGTGAGCTTTCAAATTATGATCCAGTAGTTATAAGCAGAGAGAGTAACAAAACAAAGTATTTTTATTTATAATACTAGCACAATAGAATAGAAAGTTGGATTAAAAACCAAGCCAGCGGTATTTAAAAAATGAAACCGGCACGTATGTACTAATACTTAATAACATAGGTAGATATGAATTGTACATAGGGAAATATTCGCAAGGTTTAATTTTACTGTAATTTCTCGATTCAAAAATATAGCTTACACCGCTAGAAAGTCAATTAATAGACTATGTTTAATGCCAATTTTATCCCGATTTATATAATATGCAATACGTCATTTTAATTAAATGATAATCGAATTCGTAACGATTGAGACTATCCATCAACTGTTGGGTAAAATAATAGACACAACCTCCTGAATATACTATACTAGTTCTGAAGCTTAAAATCATTTAGTTTTCTTATATTTATTAGTATAATATACGGCAGATATGGCATAAATGCGTAAACATGTGTCACAGCGAACCCGGCGGACGCGCTGCCGTTCCGCGTGTACCTGCGCTTCGACAACGCGTCGCCGCCGCCGCCGCGCTCGCGCTGCGCCTGCGACGACTTCCCCAGTACGTACCCACCAATACTTATCTTGAACTATGTATACTGTTACTGCTTTGAAAGTTATATGTATATCCCAGTGCAGGTTTCGTTTATTCTATATGAGAGTTTCTTGTTCTAATTTCAATAAAATGAATTAAGATTTCAGAGGGTTGCCATTGCTGAGGGGATTTTATGAAAAATGAACGAAAATCAGTAGATATTTATATTATGAAGTGGCCTCCGATTAGCCGAGTGTGCTGCGGTAAAAAGGTCGTGGGTTCGAGTCCCAGCCGGGCCAGCTTGGAAAATGTACCTTTTGTTAACTGACTCGGGCTTAGATTACTAAGCTACTATCTAGTATTGCGTTGTGGTCTCCATTCCACAAACGTAATCCTAATTTCTCTCACACACTGACAATGTGGTTCGAGCGCCGCCGTCGCAGCAGATTGAAGCTAATCATACCCTTGATCGCCGCACGTGAAGTGCCCTATAGATTTAAATCTACTAACTTTTTATCCGCCTTCATGCGGCATATACAGGGTTGTTGTTTAGTCACCGACCAATTTTTTTCTACACAATAAATATCATTTATAGAAACAATTTTTGCAATAAAAAGATGTGTATTTTTTACAAAGAAATTAATATATTCTATATCATATTTAAAATGCAAATCATGGTCTCTCTAAATTATAAATGAATACTTTAGATTATTTATTTATTGTATGTATCTTTATCCGCGATTATATCGCGTTTGGCTGAGCCGATGTTGATGCGGTTTTCAAATAATATTTGTCCCATTTAGGAGAACGTTTTGGTATTTTAATCGACTTCAAAAAATTAAGTTATCAGTTATCTCACGTTTGGCTGAATCGATTTTGATAGATTTTTCTGTTTTTCATTGTTTTTGTTGTTTTGGAATTGAAGTTTTGGGCAAGCTATTAGTTTTTTCATGATTAGTTTGTTTCCACATTCATAGATATTAGTGATAGATTTTTAGTGACAAGTTTTGGGCTAGTTTGTAGCTGAGTTTTCTAACCAAGTTTTAATTACCAAATCTCTCTTTGTTTGTCACTTTCTGCAGTACGAGCATCGTGAGGACGATACCTAGGCAAAGTGATCTCTTGTTGCATCAAGTCGTCGTTTTTTTCGTCGGGTAGTTTCATTCTCTCTTGCACGACTCTTTCTTAAAGCGTTTTATACCACGCTCACAGGTACAACGTGTAGGTATGTCAAAGTTATGGTGTGACAGTACCAAAACATTACAGTAGGTACCATCAGTAATAATATTAAGTAGTTATTGATACCGGTAGTACCCCAACACTTATCACCAAAAATCTATCACTAATATCTATAAATGTAGAATCTAACTAGCCCAGAACTTAAAGTAAGTAAATAAAATAACCATAACACTAAAAGGTCCGATATAAAAAAAAAATTCCAAAATTACCTATATAAAACCAAAATCCAAAATAAAACAAACTAAGTATTTGTTATTAAAAAAAGTGAACTGCCTTCAAAAAACCAACCATCAAATTTTTTTTTAAGTATACTCCACCTTTGTTCTGTTCCAATTCCGTCCCTGTTACGACCTCGTATATCAAATTTCTAGCAAAAAAAAATAATATAATAAAAACATTAATAATTTAGCTGGGTAGATATTAACATAGTTCACGCAGTCGGTGCGAAAACAATAAAAGTAAGACTGCCGCCATACAAAGAAAATGACACGACGGATGAATGAAACTTGTCGGCTGTGAGGCTCACTGGGCGGTCCCGCAGGCAGCAGCGCCAGCGCCAGCGACTCCGCCGACGACAGCAGCCGCAGCGTCGCCAGCAGCGAGCCCGCCACCACGCTGAGCCTCGAGCTGGACGAGGACGCCGGCCGCCAGGACTCCACCTACTACAGCGTGCGTATACAAAATGCCGGCCAAAACTTGAAATGGACCACATGGTGGTAATAGTTCGAACGCGCATACCGTACGCGCGTTCGAACTCGAAACACAGCGTTGCTAGTACAATGTCATAAGTGTGCTTGTACAGTCGTGTTAATGGAATATAATTTCTTACTATTTGGCTAAGCGTCGATAAAAAATTAAAAAGACATCCAGTTAGTCCGTTTGTGGAATCGAGATTGCTGTGTGGGGAATTTGTTTTAAAATTCAGTCACTCTCAAAACTCGTTTTCATACGCGGGTGTAACACATTCCACGTTTCCGACTGATTTGGCACGCACTTTCGTAGCGCGCGCGGCCACGTCCGTACCCAACGCGCATATCACACGTATCATACGTGCGTATGGTACGGACGTTTCAGTTTTGTATGAAACGCGCATTCGAACGCGTGGCGCAGCGTAGGCACTCACTCGTTAGATAACTTTTTTTTTTTAGAACCAGAATGACTTAGTTAATTGCATCTATGCGCCTTCATATTTTTCCCTCGTAGGGTTGGTTTAAAATAGCCGCCCTACTGGCCCTGGCGGTTGTGAAAGGAGACTAATCCGAGTGGACAGCACTTGGTGTGCCACCAAAATCTGTAAATCGTATAAAATCTGCCGCCATATATCACCGCTCCTGTGTTGATGTGTCCTGGTAATATTTCAAGAAGAGACTAACCATCAGGTGAGATGGAAGTTAAAGTAACCAATAAAAAAGTAGGTACAACTTAACATGTACAGTCACGTGCGATAAGATGTACACACTTCGCAACTTATTCGGTTGTGATAAGGTTCAAATTCCAATGAAAATGTATACATCTTATTAGACGTGACTGTATACCGATGAAACGTGGATAATATGGAACCGGCAATTTGCCCAGCGCAGTGTCGAACGTATTCTCATAATAATTAGTAGGTACCAAATCTACGATAGGCCCACAACAAATACAATGGCTACATGAAAGGAAGTTTAATATTTTTACCACCTCAACTCTCAGTTATGCAGGGTGACTGGTGATACATTTTATATACTGAATGAGAGCACTCTGTACTCGATTCTGATCATAATTATTAATTAAAATTAAGTACTTAATTTTTTAATAGAATTCCCTATAAATAAATACTTACGGTTAAGCTCAGTAAATAATTTATATTTTTTATTATATTTTTTCTCTTCGTGCATGATCTTAAACTATCACATCCTCGAATTTCAGAAGTGACCCACCTGTAACCCTACTCATGTTTGATAATGCTATTTCTACATTTTACTCGAGTTGAGTATTAATTATACGAAAAGTAAGTACGAGTATCAGGTAATGTAAGAATAGCATACGAGTAGATCAATCAGATCAGATGTAAACTCAGTTCGATGCATTTTATCAAACAGCTTTGTGTTTGATTCGTCACGCACCTGATTGCGTTACTACAATGTTTATACCGGTACCATCATGTACGCACATTTTAACCATAACATAAAGTATTATCAATTGATTAATTGTATCAATTAGTTTTATGTTATGTATTCTCAAGAACTACATGTATATGTATTTGTAAATTGAAATTTATTTTCATATGGAA
This sequence comes from Stenoptilia bipunctidactyla, assembly GCA_944452665.1. Lineage (NCBI taxonomy): Eukaryota > Metazoa > Arthropoda > Insecta > Lepidoptera > Pterophoridae > Stenoptilia > Stenoptilia bipunctidactyla. Next base: position 318,633 of record OX101732.1, read on the forward strand.
TAATATTAATAAATAGTGCATAAAAATTTCCATATAACAGTAATTAAACGAGTATTAGTCATATTTCATTATTCACATTTCACGGTCAACGATGTGACTGTATAACGTACCTATATTGTACAGGGTTACTGGTTAAGTTGACCTAAATCCGTGAAGGGGGTTTAGTAGCCGTATTTTTACCCACGACGGAACGGAGACGGTATATGCGTTTGGGGTGAGAGGGTGTTTGTGTGTTTGTGCAAACCAATGTTTCCATTTATCTCCAGAACCACTGGTCCGATTTTAATACGGTTTTCAGTAATCGCTTTGGATTTAATTGGTGCATGTTCTGAGATAGCAATAACATAGGTATTCAACTCCCTATGAACTTTATAAGAAGAGCAAGAAAATCCGTCGAGGGCTGCCATCAATATTTTAAATTACAATATAAAACTACAAAACGAATTCATTCAATGGCAGCCTCAGACGGATTTTCTTGCTCTTCTCATAAAGTTCATAGGGAGTTGAATACCTATATTATTGCGACATCTACATCTTCGAGAACCGAATAGGTAAGCGTAGGGAAGTGCTATGAAAACGAATAGTATGTTGTTCATAATATGACCGACTCTGTGTGAGATCAAGTGAACTTTTAAAAAAGCTTTTCACGTTAATTATCTCTAGTCACATAAATCATTTCAGTCGGGAGATTTTAAATTATTTTATTCTTTTTCAATTACTTTTTAACCGTCGCGTCGTGGGTTTTTCAAAATTTTTATTTTGTTTTTTTCTATCTTTTATTTCACCATCCCAACACTTCATCCCAAACCTAATAGTCTGAGATCCGGCTGCAGGATTAGTGCGTTCATCTGTTTTTTGCAGAAAACCGAATTTTTATGTATTTTTATAATTAGGAGAATATATATTTATCAGGTTGCCTATCAAAATTTGGCCGCCAGTATTTTTAATTAAATTATTTTTAATTGATTTTTGGGAAAAAATTTCGTTCACTTGTTTTTTAAATAAAATAACGTCTACATCACAGCAATTTATATGAAGATTCAAAAAAATCACGGTTGCCGTTGCGCACTTGGCCGCACCTCTTCGCAGCCATGTGTAAACAGGTATGATTTCGATACATTTATACGTTCATAGCGTTGATTCATTAATTATATATCAAAGCTATTTTTTTTCTATTTATTATAATATATGGTTGCCTAATCAATTTTTGGAAACCTTTGTATTTTTGTATGTTTGTATTGAATAGGCTCAAAAACTACTGGACCGATTTCAAAATTTCTTTTACCATTACTTAGAGGGATTCTTCCGAATCCGTATAGGCTCCTTTTTATACCGAAAATCCCGCGGGAATCGAAATTGCGCGGGTAAAACCGCGCGCAACAGCTAGTATTATAATGAATAGAAAAAAATTGCTTTAATTTGATATATTATTAATGAATAAACGTTATGAACGTATAAATGTATCGAAATCATACCTGTTTACACATGGCTGCGAAGAGGTGCGGCCAAGTGCGCAACGGCAACCGTGATTTTTTTTAATCTGCAAATAAATTGCCGTGATGTAGACGTTATTTTATTAAAAAAACAAGTGAACGAAATTTTTTCCCAAAAATCTATTAAAAATAATTTAATTAAAAATACTGGCGGCCAAATTTTGATAGGCAACCTGATAAGTATATATTCTCCTAATTATAAAAATACATAAAAAATCGGTTTTCTGCAAAAAACAGATGAGCGCACTAATCCTGCAGCCGGATCTCGTACTATAACCGTTTTCAAGATAATCGACTATTAATTTTTTTATAAGTATTGTCGATTTTTCGACATTAAATATAATATTTTGAAATGGGAACGCTTTATTATTATTAGTGTTAATTTTTTATATGCAGGTTACGATTTTTTATGATTTAAGTAACCAAAATCCTACGTAATATTACTAAATACATAGTTCTGAGCGATTGAAAGTTCAAAAATTCTATATTTTCTTTTACAGTTTATTGTTTTGTTTATTGTTTATTTATTTCAGTAAGAAGTGACACAACAGAAACAGTAAAAATATTACAGAGCATTGAAGCAAAAGGTATACATGAATAAAAAAGGGAAAGACTTTACTGCATTCACTACTCCCTAATAAAGGGCAGAGCCCTGTGAGCTTAGGATAAGTAGTTTCCTCTTCCCAGAAGCTGTTTCTACAGTAAGATTATATCAATTAAAAAGTTTACCAGATAGAACTGAGTTTTAAACAATCAAAAAGGAATAAAATGAATATTTAAACAAACAAAAAGGAATAAAATGAGAATAAATGTGGTACACATACATTGTATTGGAGGTTGCATAACTGGACGAGTCAAGTATGTAAGTGAGATGTGTGAGTGTTAATGAAGTATGTGTGTGTGAGAGAGTGTGCGTGCGGTTTGTGTAAGTTTGGAATTTATTGTTTGTGTAGGCATAATAAAAGATAAGGTTTGGTTTTGTGTGTGCGTATTTTTTTTTTTTTCTATTTATTTGGAATTCATTTTATAGGTACCAGCAGGGACTCAGTATGTTTATAATTTAGTGAAAGGAGCCACAGAGCAACTCTACGCTTAAGTTCATACTTATTGACATTATATATACAGATTTTATTATAGAGGTATGGACCAAGGAAGGAGAAAAATTTACTGCTAAATTTGGTGTTCATCTTATGCTTCATGCATACAATGTCAGCTCTACGTTTTTGAAGCAAAGTTCTATCAAAGAGTGTAGTTTTATGTTTTAGAAGGACGACAGATTGTATGAATAACTGTCGCACTGTGAGAACTTCGCAGGACTTATACAACAACTCGGTAGGGTAATGATAAGGTTTAAAAGTGCAAACTTTAAGTAGGATCCGTTGAGATCTTTCAAGAATTAGGAAAGTTTACTCTTCTTCTTAAAATAATCTCAAAAAGTGATTTTGATAGAAATTCGGCAGATTTGCTTAAAAACATCTGCGTTTTGTCAGCTATCCAACAAAATATACTTAACAATCTCGGGTTTTATTTAAATTTATAGAAAAAAATTTCTTAGTTAGTTTCTTAGGCGATAGTGTACGTAAAAATAATTACCTACGTAAAAATTGAGCCTTATCCATTCTTTGACCCTGGAAAGTAAAATAAACGAAAGCCCCAACGATGAAAACTTCCTGAGAAGAGACCTCGAAGATTTAATGGAAGATTTGCCACTGATACTTATTATGGAAATAAGGTTCCAGCGTGATGGCTGCCCTGCACATTTTCGAAGGAGTGTGAGAGAGACCTTCACCCTTGCCAGCTAGAAGTCCAGACCTAACCCGCATGGATTTTTATGAGCGGGAGCCTCGTATACATCGAGCCCAATCCAATTACCTCTGTTGATGAATTGAAATACTGGATAATCAACGTGGAAAACGAAATGCGAAGATATTTGTCTGCTGGTGCAGTAAAAACTGGGCTTCGCTGAATAATTCGAAATTGTATCCAAAACAGAGGCGGACATATTTTGAAGGTAAATTGTAATGTGTAAGAATAATAAAATTTAGATTTTTTACAAACTTACCTTTTGTTTTATTTTACTTTTCAGGGCCAAAATTTTAAATAAGCTAAGTATATATAAGCGTAACTATTTTTACGTCCACTATACTGAGATTATTCCTCTGATTAAATAAAATAAAAGCCTGAATTGCTACACCTTGCTGGGCGGGTGACAAAACGTAGATGTTTTTAAGCACTTCTGCCAAACGTCTGCCACAACAACTTTTTGAGATATTCTTAAAAGAAAAATAAGCTGTAAAAATATTACAGCTTTTTTAACGTTCAATCTCTCAGAACTACGTATTTAGTAATCTTAGGTAGGATTTTTGTATCTGCACATAAAAAGTATATCATAATAAAAAAGCGCACCAATTTTAGAATATGATATTTTAAGTAAAAGAATCGGGAATATTTGTAAAACAAAATTAAAGTAGATTATCTCGAAAACGGCTATGTTTGGGGTTGGACGTTTCATGGTGAAAGAAGTTAGAAAAGATAGTTACTACACGCCCTTAACGGATCTAGGTCGACTTACCCAGTAACCCTGTATAGGCATCGGTGTTTATACTTTACTAGTTGAAATAAACCTAGCTCTAGTGTCAATAGCTCTATCGGAATAGGCGTTGTGTCGGATATATTACTAGTCCCGTAGAGTTTGTACTCATACTGGTAATGGTTGTATCACATATGACGTTTCTAATTTTTTTTAATATTGATAATTTGAGTATAAAATATATGATTGGGTTAGGTTAGATTAGGTTGAAATAAAATTTATTTAGGAAATATGAATTTCCATTTATGAATACAGTCATATTGATTTATGTTTTTCTTCACCACATTTAAGTTTTTATTTGTTAGACACGATTAAAATATCACTATTTATGGATACGAGTTATCGGTTGTCCTAGTTGAGTATACAGTACAATTGAACGCGTTTACTTACGTGGCAATAAACTTGTTTTCTTTTTTTTTATATTGTAAGGATAGGACGATTGTCTTCCATGCCACCTGATGGAAAGTGCGCATGAAGACTATGGTGTTATACGTCCATCCACGAGAAACGTCTTTGTACCTATATGTAATTTTAATTCGCTTTAAAATTAAAGTAAACCTTAAGGAATATAAATCAAACAGTTTTATCGCACCAAAAACTATTGGAGTAACATTTTCTCCAAACTATGTAGAAGCGAGGGATATTTTAGTAGGTTAGTAATAAATCAAACCTTTTCATCTCCCTTGTTAGTTATTTATTTATCAGGGTTGCGGCCGGCACCGCCAGACGTGTCGGTCCCCGGGTGGCGGCCGCTTCCTCCTTATTAACGAGCTGCCTGATAGATCACCCGCCCGGCCCATCAGTCTTCTACCACCACATGCAATATATGGCTCTTACTAAATCTCAAAAGTTTATAAATGATCAACCTTTAAGGTAAAGGTGAATCTGCCCGGTCCCTATAATAAATCCAGCTGAGCAGAGATACATTACGCTTTTGCATTTAAAACCTCATAAAAATGGATTTAAGGCGCCTTAATCGTTAGAATCACTTTGCATTTTATGCCCGGTTCAAGTTTAAGATCCAAACAAATGATAGTGAAATACGATGCTTATCTAAGGTCCGTATTATGAAATCTTGTCCAAGCGGTGCTTATGACTCAAGCTTCGATTTCCTGTTAACTACATAGAAAGCTGTCCAAAAATATTTAATATTCAGAAACGGTAAAGTCTGAATAAACTTTCATTAAATAAGCTTTAGCTTAAGGCTACGATCATAAAGACGCTTCAAAAGAAGATCTTTTTTAAAAGAATAGTCAGTTTTAAAGAATATGCCGCTGTTTTTTTTTTTCAAGTTGCGACCTTACACTGCTGCTAGGCCGACAGAACTTACAAACGCAGACGATTCTTCTACATTTTACTGTTGGGCTTTAAGTCATATCAGCTCTGGATTATATGGACCGATGTAGTCATAAGTGACGAGACAGTTTACTAAGTGGGATGAATGAACTTTGTCAAGCATATCCATCTGCCTTGGTACCACTATCTTGGTCATTTCCCTGCCAAACAGTTTTGCTATATTTCTAAATTCATAATTTAAACAAGAAGTAGGTACGGGCATAATATACATTAATGAATTGCCTTAAATCATAAATGAACCATGTGTATTATTCGCCGATGATATTTCTCTTCTTATCTCTTGCGATAGGTACCTTGGACATAAATAAAAACGTAAATTTTATCCTTCACAAAACAGACAATTGTATGCAGAATCACAATTTAGATATTAACTTACCGAAAACAAAAATACTTACATTCCACCCACATCAAAAATAAACCAATAGATACATCACATTTAAGGACACAAAAATTGAAACCGTTAATAAATTTACACTTTAAGGCATAGATATAGACACACACATAAATTGAAAAGAACATGTTCATGAAACTCAATTAAAGTTGGCAAGATTCGCTTACGCATTCCGCGAAGTAAAAAAGACCACGGACTTAAAAACTGCTCTTATCACATACTACGCGTATGCTCACGCATGGCTCAGCTACGGCGTCATCCTCTGGTGGGGCAGCGTGGATGCGCCATCTGTGTTCACGGCCCAGAAAAAGCTAATACGAATTCCAGTTAATATAAAACAGACACTTGCAGACCTCACTTCCTACAACTCCAAATTCTTACTCTTCCATGTATTTATATACTAGAGGTTTGTTAGTTCGTAAGAAAATATCCAAAATTCTATACAAAACGCCTACAAAATACTCCCTGCGACCAAGCCGAAGAAAACAACTCATATCTCCACCTTTCCGACTCAAACTATTGTCACACGGCCCGCTGGAAATGCCCATAAAGTTGTATAATCACCTCCCGGAATACCTGAAAAATAAAACCAAAGCAAAAGTTTTTTTTAATTACTCAAACAATTGCTAATAAAAAAATGTTACTATACAGTTAAGGAATACCTAGATGATAAATTAGATAAGATAAATATAGAATTCAATTAAAACTAATAAACACATACTGTACCTATTTAATAAAGAAACATAAACGTATATTGTATATACATACCAACTAAAACTGGCTTTAAGTGTTTTAACTATTTAGATAAACTTAGGTTAAGAAAAATGTCCTCTCATCTACATTAATTGTATTATATTGCAATGCCCTTGCAGGGCGTCACTAGAACCACCAACTATTTTAAGATCCTTTCTGTACAGCGATACGCAATAAAGAAATTTGAATTTGATTTGTCATGATTACTTAAAGGCTTTTTGCCATATTTTATATATCTGCCGGCTACCAAGTGTACAGTTAGCTACATCACTGAAAATAAAGTTTAATAATTTTAATAATGAAATAATGTCATAATCAGCCTGTAACATGGTTTTATACAAAAGAACTGAAAAAGAACACATGCCTTCCACCAAATAATAACTTATAGAACATTTTTGAACAGGAGCTTTCTTAAAGTACTTTATTAATACCTACGTGATACTAGGTAATTAATAGGTATTTTATACTTAAGATCAAGATTCAAAGGATAGATCGCGCAAGGTGACACCCAATATTATGTAACAAAAAAGACACCTTATGCACACACACCTTACCATAATAATGTGACGTATGTATCTGTGATTGTATAGGCCGACAAGGGACTTTTGGCGTGTGGCAAAAAATTGAACTAACCGCGATTTTATAAAGTGTCACTTCATGACTTTTGCCGTCTCATATTTATTTTTGTAGGTACTTTAAATTAAAAAAGATGTTCAAAAAACGCCACAATGTATAAAATGTGGGCTTACTTATGGTGGTGGTAAAAGTAAAGAAGTTGTTTTAAGAAAGAAAACCATTTTAAAGTCCCTATAAACCCATAAAAAGAGTAAACAAGAAAGTTGCCTCTGCCATGTTTACGTATTGCCATACTTTGAAAATTATATTTTTGAAATGTAATTTTTTTTTGTTGTACTTCCATTTAATGAAACTACGATTCTAGGAGTCCTTACAGCTACTGCTAACCCTTATAGACAACGTCAAGCGAGAAAAAAAGCCATGTCGGACATGACGAAACAAATAAAATAAATTCAGTTACATATCTTTTTTACTCAATATTAAGATTTGTACAAAATTATTTACTGAATGGTTCTGACAAAACGAATAATAAATTTTAGTTCATGTTTTTGAGCTCTCCTATTCTGGACAAAAAAAGCATGTAATTCTATAGAATAGTAAGAATGGTAGCCGTCAATGGCGGGATGTCTTTGCGGGCATATGCAATCATTTTGTATGAAGTTGACCACAAAAATATACAAAAAAAAAGGTTCTTTTCTGTGATTTAACAATTATTACCATATTTTTTTGTATAATTTATTTGTATTATTTAATATTATTTTTTGGTGTACATTTCTAATTTGTTTATTTAATTAAACTATATTTTACCCTCTAAGAGTTTTCTAGGGATTGTTTATATAATTAATACAACAAGGAAAAAACTTGATATAAATTCAATTTTAACTTTATACATTACAACAGATATGCGAGTTCCGGATTTAAAATGCCCACTGCTATTTTCTTATTGCTTTCAAACGAAATATGAAAAAAATAATTATATTCACTATTTTAAAGCTACAAAGAATATTATAATTATTAATTTAGTTTTATTTACTTTATATGATTGGTTGTTCTGTTAGATACATAAACGCGTGGGTAGCTTTTAATATGTTATAGCATCTTCACGGAATGCTTAATTGCACAAGCAACTGCGATTGGCATGTTTCGCCTGTTTTCTAAACGCTTTTCGTTTAAAAGTAAGCTCCGTTAGCGGCGCGGGCGGAGACCCTCACTGAATATTGTCCGCTAATTGAGTGTGTCAGACACTCAAGCTTGCGCATTGAATGCGTGAATGGGCCTTCAAATTAGCTGGCTAAACTGGTACGGGTAATTTGCCCAGGATCTTCCGAGTCAGTGTGTATCATATGTGTGCGACGTCATCCATTAGCCCACAACAGCCGCGCGGCTCATTTGATCGCACTCTAAGGGGCACACGAGCCACACGCCACAGCCAGAAAACGCCGCTACCGGCATATTTCCTGCTTGCTGCTCGCTTCTTGTAGCCTGCAGGAGCCACTAAACGCTGCCACAAGCCATTCACACGATTCCCCATCTCTCTCTCCATTACCATAAGTATAGTCATAGAACATAATACAATAATACCACAGCAGCCACCGATCGCAAGTGGCGACCACAAGCAACAAGTTAATGTCGCGCGCTTCAGCCACCTTTGTCGATTTTGGCTTCTTGTGGCTTTGGAATGTAGCCAGTGTGCGACCCTAACAGCTTTGCGGTGGCAGGTGACCCCGGAGACGATGGTGGTGGCGGCGGGGCAGCGCGCTTCGTGGCGCGTGGCGGCGCGCGCAGCGGACGACGCGCCGCCCGACGCCGTGCTGCTGCTGCTGGCCACGCCACTCACGCCGGGCGCGCAGCCGCTGCCGCTCAGGTCAGTTCCCGCACTATACAGTGTGTCCGGTCACGACCTAGCGATAATTTAAGGTTACAAAATATACCTAATTTCATCGACAAAAACAATCATATATGGGGGTCTACCACCCCTCCTGTCGGAATGGCCGCCATTTTTTTTTTAATTCTTGTAGATACCTCTGCTGAAAGATGCCAATTTCTCTGGACAGAAAGATCCTACAGATGTAAAAAAATGTTATTTTAAAGGTAGAAATAGCAACTATCAAATAATAATAAACATTATGGAAAATTTTCCCTACAAAATATCTTTAAGTGAAAAAAATTTACTGTTTTTTTTATTTTTCTTAACATATTTCAAAAACTAGCACATTGATACTAATGTTTTAATACTGTCCTAATACTTAAGGATATTACTTACAAATTGACGTTAAAATTATTGTTCTTAATTGCATAACTCGAGAGTTAGGGCTGTTTGAACATGACCCATTTGCGAGGATCATGAATGTAGAGCGCTATTAATTTATGTAAAAAACATTTATCTTCATGATCAAACATGATTTTTTATCCTACTTATTCACCGCTCTAACAATAATACAAATCATTTTCCGTCCTTGTCACATAAACTCTATTCAATGTAGCAGCTCTACATGGGTTTGGGACCCTCACAAAAGCGTCATATTCAAACAACCCTAACTCAAAAACACTTCCCGTTTACGTTCGCTCCCGAACGGTCGTGTCTGCGGCCGCTCCCGAGTGTTCGTATTGCGCTGCCCTTGTTCCCTCCCCCGCACTCGTGCGGGTAAGGTCCCAAGTTAAGCTCTTTCGGAAAGTTTTCTCTTGTGGAGGCTGTGTGGTGTCGGGGCTAATTCATCTGCCCTTTTCAGGGCGGACCCGACTGCTGCCGCCCGAAGCATCGCTGGTCAGGTGGATACGTAACCGTGCCAACGAAGCCTGATCGTCCGCCGTTCACCGGCAATAGGTCCGTACTAGGTCGTTTTCTTTTTCAGTGCAGTTTGTCTTCGATAGACTCTCTTTCAGCCCAGCTTTATGCCTCGTCACCCTGAGTGTACCGAGCATCAATGCGATATCAACCGTCGTCGTATTCGTAATCTCCAAATCGAAAAAAGTTCCCTTCAAGAATGGTGCGATAGATACCGCAGCAAGATAGATAATCTGAGTCAGATCTCCAGCAATAAACAATTACTGGAAGCTCAACGTGCAGCCGAGAAAGATGCCTTTCTCTCCGAGAAGGACGCCCTTCTCGCTCAAATCGAGTCCTTGCGAGAGCAATTGTCCGCTCGTCCTCAGATCGCCTCTTGTTCACAGGGGTTCCAAACCGATTCTCCGGCGTCTCCAGATCCCTCTGAGTACGTCTATCCTTTTCCAGATTGCATGTCGGTAGACTCCACCGCATGCAAACGGAAAACTACTCCGCCGGGTAGTGATTCCGACTCCGCTCCTTTAGTTCCAGAATCTCCTGCTCCGTTCACCGAGGTTCGCAAAAAGTCCAAGTCTAAGAAGAAGAAGCAAGATGCTTCTTCGACTTTATCTCCATCCGTTTCAGCTGCTCCAGCCGCTGTTCCTGATCCGCAAAATGTCGCACCAGCGTCTGCTCCCGCGCCTTTTGTTTCAGCGATCCCGGCGTCACAGCCTGCGTCGCAATCAGATTCGGCTCCGCCGAAAGTCAAGTCTCCGCCCCCCGTCTTTCTACGGGACAAGAGCCGCTGGACCGAGGTCTCAGCTCACTGCGGTAGGCACAATCCCAAGATCCAATATAGTAAGGCATCCAACGTGGGTGACTCTATTAAGGTCTTAGTCTGTTCCATTTCCGATTTCAGGAATCTTACTCGGCTTCTTGCTGATCAAAAGCTCGAGTACCATACTTACGCTCTCCCCGAAGAGCGTAAGATTCGTGCCGTCCTCAGGAACGTGCCGTTCGAGCTCTCGAACGAACAAATCCAAGAGGACTTGTCTTCTCAAGGCTTCCCCGTCGAATCTGTGCACAAAATGCACAGCCGCCGAGGCAAGCAGTTCCCACTTGCGTTAGTAATCCTAGCGAAGAGCCCGCAAGGGCAGTCCATTTTCAGAGGCAAGCTCTCCGTGTGCGGTCTCTCCAACATCCGCGTCGAAGCACCACACAAGCGTGGTTTCCCAGGTCAGTGCCACCGCTGCCAATTGTATGGTCATGCGGCGGCAAACTGTTTTGCTTCCCCTAGGTGCGTCAAGTGCCTAGATCCGCATGGGACTAAGGAGTGCTCTCGCACTCCCGAATCGCCCACCGCTCCGTCGTGCGTCTTGTGCGGCCAGTCTGGCCACACAGCAAACTTTCGCGGCTGCCCCAAGGCACCGCGTGCTGCCAGGGCTACCGTGAAGCCCATCGAGAACTGGAGAGAGCGACCGCAGCCTAGCTCGGACGCTCCTCCAGTCAGTTCAAAGGCCCCCAAGGCCTTCACCTCTTTCGTTTCAGGTCAGCGCAGCCGGGACGCGACTCAATTGCAACCGGCCGCCAAATCGGCTTCCCAGTGCCAGAACGCAAAAGGTTCTCAAGACCGCATGGCGTTCTGGATCCAGCTCGCTCCCATCGACGAGATCCTGGCTTTCGGCGCCGCTCTCGACGCCAGCCCAGAGGGTTTCAACGGTGCTCTTCCGGTCCTAACCAAGTTCGCTCCCCTTATCAGGAAACTCCAGCAAGCTCAACGTTTCTAAACGTAGTCCTTCTTTCCAGCATTCCTATCTCAGAGTGAGTCTGATCACTCTAGATAATCTCTTAGTTTCAGCTTTGTCATTTCTGCTAATCTTAGCTTTGATTTTCTCGCTTTCAGTTCCTTTTGGTGGCAGCCGTCTGGATGCTGCTCACTACACAGCCTCTCGCTCCAATTGGCTGTCGTTCCGACGATGACTAATGGCCTTAATCAAGGTGAGTCAAAAGGTGGATGTTTAGTGGGTATGCTCAGCCTATCTGAGAGAGTCTACACACTGTCTGGGCATTCTATTTGCCATTAGCCACTTGGGTTAACAGCTTATAGAATGCCCATTCGTCCGTAATAGGATTCATCCTCCTCCCGCTAAAGCTAGCTTTACTGGTTAAAGCTGGTTTTAGTGGGTGCCAAACGACTTTCCTTGGCGGAAAACAAAAAAAAAAAAAAACCCTAACTCTCGAGTTATGCAATTAACAACAATAATTTTAACGTCAATTTGTAAGTGATATCCTTAAATATTAGGACAGTATTAAAAACATAAGTATCAATGTGCTAGTTTTTGAAATATGTTAATAAAAATATAAAAAAAACAGCCAATTTTTTTCACTTAAATTAGCATTGTAAATGTTTTAAGATATTTTGTAGGGAAAAATTTCCATAATGTTTATTTTTATTTGATAGTTGCTATTTCTACCTTTAAAATAACATTTTTTTTACATCTGTAGGATCTTTCTGTCCAGAGAAATTGGCATCTTTCAGCAGTGGCATCTACAGGAATAAAAAAAAAAATTTAATGGCGGCCATTCCGACAGGAGGGGTGGTAGACCCCCATATATGGGTGTTTTTTTCGATGAAATTAGGTATATTTTGTAACCTTAAATTATCGCTAGGTCGTGACCGGACACACTGTATATTAATATACAGGGCGTCCTGTAAAGAGTGGACTAACGGAAAACTGGAGTTACAAGAGGTTGTCTGGAACCCAAAAGACAGATTTTTTTTCCTAGGCTAAGTAGTTTTTGAGATATACCGATTTTAAATATTTTGTAAATTTTCAACTACTGCGTGTACAAAATGTGACATAACTTTTTATTTCATGCATTGTTTCCATTTTTTGTTTCATAAGATAATTAAGGTGAGATTGTTCTTTTTATTATCCAATGTATTAATAACGAATATTTATCTGTAAAAAAAAATAACAGCGAAAACCTGTAGATTTTTTTTTATTCAAGAATTTCAAACTTGAATTTTAAACTGAGCTGGTGTAAAAAAAATATGACCACCTAATAAAACTTTATTTTAAAACATCTACAATTCATACAGATTTCAAAAAGATATAACAATCTACAAAAATATTTCATATATATTTTTATCATTACTCAGATATGGATCAGGAAAGAAATAAAGTAATCGAACTTTTAACATTAATTAAGCCTTATTTTATTACACTTAATGCTCGAAGTGTCTACCTCTTGCGCATATACATAGCCCGCAACTTCTTGCGATTTTTTTTTAAGTCTTTTAAGAGCCACTCCGTTAGTTTTCACCAATTTAGCTACATTTTTCACATAATGCTCTCTCATTGTCATTTACCGTTTCATACACGGCGTTTTTAAAAAAGCCCTACAGAAAATAATCAAGTGGATTTAAATTTGACGAGGGTGGTGGCCATGCAATTGTACCTTCGCGTTCGATAGAACACCGATGGATACATCGGTTAGGGTACGACTCGTTTAAGTAATTTCTGACCTGCTGTGAACAAGAAGTAGTCACTCGAAGCCAAATCTGGAGAATAGGGCGGATGAGGGAGCAATTCACAGCCCAATTCATTGATTTTTGCCATGGCAACTGCACATGAGTGTCCCCTTGCATTGTCTTGGTGGAAAAGAACTTTTTTTCGGCCAAATGAGGTCGGTTTTTTTTAAATCGTCATTGAATCGGTCCAATAAGTTGGCATGATATTCCCCATTGATTGTTCTTCCCTTTTGAAGGTAGTCAATGTGGATTATCCTGCATGCATCCCAAAAAACAGTCGCCATAACTTTATTAGCTGACAAACCCACCTTAGCCTTCTTTGGCGCCGATTCATCCTTAGAACCCACTGTTTTGACTGTTGTTTGGTCTCTGGTGTGTTAAACAACTACAAACCTTCTGTGAAGTTATTACACGATTGCGTTTTTGGTCGATTGTGAGCAAATGCGGCACCCATCTTGCGGAAAGCTTTCTCATGCCCAAGTGATCCTTTAAAATTGAAACCACTGAGCCATGCGAGATCCGGCTTCCACAATCTCTCGCACTTTCAATCTTCGTTCGGCCAACACCATATCGTGATTTTTACCGATTGTTTCGGGTGTACAGATCTCAACTGGGCGTTCAGAACGTTTGGCATCTTCAGTGCTTGTACGGCCACAACGAAATTCAGTAAACCACTTTTTTACCATTGAAATCGATGGTGCAAAGTCCCCATAGTATTTATCAAGTTTAGCCCTGGTCTCGGTAATAGTTGTTTTTACGCAAAAAACAATGCTTAGTAAGCATACGAAATTCACTTTTTTCCATTTTTTCCTCAAATTACTGGGTAGTCTGATAAAGATAGCTGTCAAACACAAACTAACTGACGCAGCAAGTTCAAATTTTGACAGGAGTCAACTGACAGATGCTTTTTGACAGGAGTAGTGTTCCTTTTTCAGTAAAGAGGTCAGAAATTCAAAAAGTCACGGACTTATTGACCCGCCCTAGGTAGGTAGTTAACCTACCTTTTAATATACCACGTTTTTTCACTAAATCTTTACTAATTTTACTATTACTTGATCTATAAGGTGACTTGTCTCCTATACTTCACCTTTTTTCTTACTTTTTTTTCTTTAGTCTGCTCTAATCTCATTTTGGTTAACTTTAGGGAATGTTGGAGTACTCACAGTTAACTGTTTCTGGAAACAGCAGTAGCTCTGGGCGATGTACTTGGCAATATTCTTACTGAAATCAATGAAATAAAGAACGATTAACATAGGAAATGGAGTATCAGACAGGTATAGGCGGGATGGCTGGTCGTACCTTATAGCGTGGCAGGTTATGTGCTCCTCGTGTATTTGATATTACTGGTATAACTCCTTTCATATCCTACAATCTGGTACTGCTTGGCTGACTGCTTAAGCTGCTGAATCCACTCCTCCAGATGATATCCACCAAGATGACCGCCACGTTTTTCAATTCTGATAAATTTGTAGTCTCGTTTCTTTATTGATATGCAGCTCTGAAGGTCCAATTATGTTGTGGCGTAGTATTAAAATAAAATCCAAAACTGCTTTTTCTTCAAAATTTTAATGCGATATTTTAACATCGTGCGTTACTTTACAAGCGAAATTTCTGTAATGGCGGTGATTCTATATGAAACATAATCATTTGGATGTGCCCGTGATGATGACTACGTAAAATTTTAGTTTTCTATGTTTTCATTGGTCGTGTAGCGACGAGGATGCGTTCATTGGCCAAATAGGATACCTCCTGTCATCTGTCATCTGAAGTATCTAGTCATAAAAGGTGTTGAATAACGTTAAGGCGAAGCCTGTACAACTAGTATTCTGTGATACTTAGCTACCATGAACATCAGGAAGCAGATAAAGCACCGTGTTCTTTTTTCAAATCAAAATTATTAAAGCTACGGTGTCATAGTGGCTCGGAGGGCGCGCGCGAGCCGGCCACGGGCTGCTGGCGCGAGGCGCCGCGCGCGCGCCGCGTGCAGCTCCGCGCGCCGCGCGCCGCCGCCGCGCTGCTGGTGGCGCGCGCCGACGTCTGCGTGGCGCTGTGCGCGCTGCACGTGCCGCCGCACGGCCTCAGGTCACGCCCCACTTATTATTATCGTTTTAGCTTCCACGGGCAGCGCTGACTATTTCTGTATGTCTTCCAAGAATATTAAGGCCTATTATTTAAAATATGACCGACTCAAGGATGAATGTTAAGATCTCCGACGAATTAATTATTTACATAAAAAATACAATATCCGTATAGGGTCGGCTGTATATAGCCCTACCGGATAAGTGTGTCGTAAAATCAATCCGAATGTACCCCACTCGGTGTTAAAATCCCTTCAGGGTTCGCCACCATTCTTATAAAACCCGTCGCCAAATATCTCCGCTCCAGCGGTGATGTGTTCCGGCAATATTTTATTAAGACCAACTCCTTCCTAAGCCTTTGTGGTTTCACCTTCAACTTCATCTTCATTTACCATCTGATGAGAAAGATGTCAATCGCGTCACCGATAAACAAGCAAAAGGTATGAAATCATGACACAGCACATCAACCTCCGTAGGATCCGCAAGCGGGTGCTCCTCCGCAACACGGGCACAGCTGGCATGACGGTGTACGCGTGCACGGAGGAGCCATGGCGCGTGCTGGCGCCGCCCCCCGCGCGCCCCGCGGCCCCCGCGCGCCCCCCCGCGGAGCTGCAGGACGGCGAGCTGTGGCTGCCCCCGCGCAGCTGCCAGGAGGTGCGCATTCTGCAATAGTTGACAAAACGTAGCTTCTGTCTGCTCGTTAAAAACCAGCCGTCCTTCAAAGTTCTACATGCTGCCTGGTCCTGCATTGCTCATCGAAATACAAGAAACTCTGAGCAACATCATAGGACCTTGTTAAAGCCCAGGATACTGCGCCTTTCGAGGACGGCGGTTCCTCGGTGGTTACTTCCAAACTATAAAAATAAAAAAGAAATGGGATTTACTCCTTCTCAATACTCAATGCTTTATTGCTGCCTTCAAACATTTTTATACATGGTAATAATAATTAACCATAAAATGTTAGACGCTGCTGCAGTTCCAAAAATCTCCCGCGTGCGGTTATAAACGACCAATGAACATGGTCCCAGTCGTGCGGGCTCTATGGCATGCGTTTCTGAAATCTATCGACCGCCGCATGCGGTTATAAACGACCAATGAAAACGGTTCCCGTCGTGCGGGCTCTATGGCATGCGGTTATAAACTTTCAATGAAGATGAGCCTTAACCATATTTCCACACATTTGTGACACTTCTACGCATTGCTACCCATTGAGATATTTTTACTACTTATAGAGAGGACAAGCCAAAAAACTTTTTTCCGCGACAAATTAGGGCTTTCTGCCCTTACTATTCAGATAACTTCGTGTATGACGAGCGCTTGTCAGAACAATTAAATACGTTTGTGTTTTCTGTTGAATATTTTTCGAATATTTTCATGTGTGCTGAGGCACTGTTTGAACAATACATGAAATACTAATAAATCCCAGGGAGTCACTTTTCACGTGTTAGTTCACCTAAAGTAGATATCTATCATTTATTTCACCATGTAACTATGTTTTTTTTTCAAATGGCATTGAGTAAAAAAAACATGAATTTAGGGCAGAAGGGACACTGCTAACGGATTTTGATTTTGGGTACAGTTTGATCAAGGATTTCGTAAGACAAGTTAAAATGCGTAAAAAATACCTACTTAACAATTTGGTTCCAAAATTACTTTGAAAAAAATTCTAGCAAAAAATGTAAATAACCATTTTTTTACCAAAAATTTATTTGCATAACTTTGTGTTAAATATATGAGGGTTTAAAAAATATTATATTTGAAAAAAAAATCAAACTCCAGTTTATTTAATATGGCTATTTTCAGTTTCATAGTTTTATAGGACACCTTTAATATTCCTCCAGTTTATCACAGGGCATGGAAAACAGTTTATTATTTTTATTTTGGTGTACCGTTTATGAGACATTTGCATTTTTATCTTTGCTTACAAGATCAGTTCAATGCAAGGAACTACTTAATAAAAATTAAGTTCCTATGTCCACAATAAATACTTAGCTAACTCAAAGATTTAATCCTAGCTCTATAAGTATCCATAGGTATCGTACTTAATATTTCCGTATCATTAATATTTGAATTTCTAGGTGCCCGCGGCCAGGGCATGTAAACTGGGAGTCGTGAATTGTGAGACAAAAATTGTATAATCGCAAATTGCTGTTGGTTTAATTTAATATCATATGTACTTTTTTTCTAAGAAAATAGTTTTACTAGGTTGACGACCGTTCGCTAAGCCGTGTATACCTACCTACCTATTTTGGGTTGATAGCGCCTTTCGTATGTCCGTACCAGTGTAACCATGCGTTGCGTAATGAAATATTTGGTTTTCGGTTCAGTTTACTCAGTAAAATATTTTTTTCCCTTCATGTATGATCTCAATCTATCGGTCCTCGAATTTTGAAAGTGACCCACCAGTCACCCTGCATATTCAATTATACAAAACTTCATGAATGTTCAATGAATTTAATCCTTTTTATATGCTTTCAAATAAAATAGGTAAAAAATCTGTTTGTTTACTTCTGCAATATTAATCTATGACATAGTTTCAATATCATGACATTCCAACTTTAGACATTTTGGCAGCTAAAAAATTGTACTTTTAAAGCGATCTAGCGCTGTTTTTTAAATAGTTTGATTAGACATCATCGGTAGATTTAGCGCTGCAGCCGCTGCAGGGCCGAATTCAGATCATGCCGTGCATGCTCCGCACTCTTGTCATAAAAATGCAACACATTTTTTGTTCGAAATAGCTTCTCATATAGTTTATACGTAGTGTAGTGGGTTTCTACAGTGATGTGATGAGTGAGAGATGAGGGATGGTAAGAAACAAACCCAAAGATAGTCGATCTAACACTGAACTTTATTCATTATTTAATCTTAAAGGTAAACTATAAAAGTCGATTACTTGACATTTCAAGTGGCATCATAACCTAGTAACATAGAGACCTATTGTACAGCTGCTTCCCTGTACATTCTGCCCACTCAAAAGAAATGGATATAAGACAAGGTTAAATTATCACAACATTAAATTTTACAAGAAATCAACATACTTAAACAAACTTAATTGAAATTGAAAACTTATATATTTTACACGACATATTATTCTAATATTATTCTAAAATCTTAAATATTTCATTATTTCTATTAAATCTTAAATATTTCGTTAAAACTATATTCGTAGCTGGGATATCCAATCGTACGGCTCGCGGACGGGGTACTGCATAAGTGGCCGTCGCCTGTCCGTCGCTGGTCGCGATCACCGCCATCTGGATCGGAGGTTCAGTAGAGCTCGGCGTTCTCATTTCCAGGGCTCTCTTGTTTTTGCGCCGTCGCATGACTAAGCAAACGGCTCCAGTGACTATTATCAGTCCCAATATGCTATAGAGAACTGAATATTGATGAACATCGTGTACGCTGAGGGTGACACCTTCTTGCTCTTTGATGTAGTTTATCTGGTTTCGCATACGGCGCCATGTTTCCTGGTGATCTTCTGGATTAGGTAGTTGAAAGATTGGAGTATAAAGTGAGTAGTTCAATATTGAGTTTAATATCGACATCTCTGGCAATATAGGAATCTCACCTTGAACCTGGGCGCGGCTCAAATAGTTATTGTGACCTGTTATAGAGAACGTGTCACTCTTTATAATACAGCCTGGTCCTATGTCCAGAAGGCCGTTTCCAGTCAATGACTTTATAACCATTCCAACGTCAGGGCAAAATATGCGCACTACGCATTTCCCACAGCAAGTGAATAACCACCTGTTATCGCGGTGTAATTTGATCCATCGCTCGTGGCACGGCGTCGTCTTTGCGCTACACATTGTTTTGTTATGAATGCTCACGTTACAAATTGAATGAGTCAATTGTAATTAATTAATAGGTTTATTTAAAGAGCATAATATTGTGTTTGTTTGTATGTGTACACAGCGCTGAACATCTGTTTCTGTTAGAGTAAGCAGCAAGTCCTTTTGTAGGTTGTATGCACTGTAACAAAACTAAATTCGAACGAAAATGAAGTTTGAGGTAGGCTGATAACCTTGTCCAACTCGAAAGCCTCCTTGTTAACACTGGTTATCGTGACGTCGTCGGGCAGTGATGACGTTAACAGTAGTCGATGAATGCGCGTCACGTAAAGGTGGTTGAGGGTATTCATCTTTTACGGGTAGCATTGATAGCTTCGTAATAGGCCTCATTAAGATCCCGTTTTAAGTTTTTATGGATACAACTCGAACGTATCCATCCTTATTAGGGTGTACATCCACTACTCTGCCCATCGACCATTTACCTGGGGGCAGGTTTTCCTCCTTTATCAAAACGATGTCATCAATTTCGATGTTTTTTGTGGGTGTCCTCCACTTAGTTCGAACTTGCAATTGTTGTAAATAATCAATAGACCATTTCTTCCAAAATTGTTTGTTTATATCTTGCATCATCTGCCATCTGGTGGTCAAGCTCATGTGACCGGGGTCCGTCTGTGGTCTGGATACTAGTGGGCCACCAATAATGAAGTGTCCTGGAGATAGATATTCATCATCTGGGCTTTCACTCAAAGCAATTAGAGGCCAAGAGTTAAGGCAGGCTTCAATTTGATGAAGTATCGTAATAAACTCTTCATACGTGAGTTTCTGCTCGCCGATTACTCTCTTAAAGTGGTATTTGAAGCTTTTAACTGCCGCTTCCCATAATCCTCCTGCAGATGGGTTAGCTGGAGCGTTAAAATGCCACCGAATATCGTAGTCTCCGATACTGTTAAGAGCGTGAACATCGAGAGTTTGAATTATCTCAGCGTACTCTTTCTTCAATAGTTTGCTAGCTCCGATGAAATTTCGTCCCTGATCGCTATACATATGTTTTGGAGCTCCTCTTCTAGCACAAAAACGTCTGAACGCGGCTAGGAATCCCGGCGTAGAGAGATCAGAAACCAACTCTAAGTGAACTGCCTTTGTTGATAGGCATACGAACACTGCTACATAACCCTTATGGGTTCGCACGCCGCGGCCTTTGTTGGCTCTGATGTCAAAATGTCCGGTGAAATCAACCCCGGTATGAGTGAACGGGCGTGAAGGAGTGACACGGGGCTCTGGTAGATCGGCCATAATTTGTGTTCTTTTCTCTTCTCTGTAGCGCCGACAAGTCACGCACTTCCGGAGTTCCCTTTTTACAGAACGAAGACCGCTGATTATCCAGTATTTCTCTCGAATATACGATAACGTTAAGATCAGTCCACCGTGTAGCGTGACAGAGTGAGCTTGATTTATTACGAGTTCGGTGAGCTTGCTGTTACTAGGTAAAATAATAGGGTGCTTATCAGATTGACTGAGCATGGAGTTATTCAATCGCCCTCCGACTTTCAGCAGATCAGCCCTGGGGTCTATGTATGCACATAGACTCGTTAATTTACTTTCCCTTTTTAATTTTCCGTGTGCTTTCAAATAAAATAAATCGTCTTCAAATTCGATAGATTGCGTAGCCTTGATAATCAAATTAAGCGAAGCTTGCATTTCAGTGGCTGTTAAATGGTTAAGTTGTGTAGTCTTTTTATTATGCAACCACTGCACAAAACGTGATAGCCAGCGTATTGTTGTTGTTATACGTCGAATTGAACTACATTCATTTAGTAGTTTTATAAATAGCTCATTTTTATAACATACTACTGCATTCACGTGGATTTTCTTTGTTTCTAATAGTGGTACTTCATATTTATTTTTAATGATCCTGTTTGGATCTAATGTCGGTAACCATGACGGTCCACGCCACCATGAGGAATGCTGAGCCAGTTGTGACGAAGTGAGACCCCTGGTAGCGCAGTCTGCAGCGTTTTCTTCAGATCGGACGTGGTGCCAAGACGATGATGGGATGATGCTAAGTATTGTACGAACTCTGTTGGCCACAAACTGTTTCCATCTATTGACATCTCCATGAAGCCAACCAAGCACCACCATGGAATTGGTCCACGCGTAGACCTGAGTATTTTGTTTAAAGGTTTCTTTCACTTTCTTAATGAGGCGTGATATTAAAAGCGCTCCACAAAGCTCTAGTTTTGGAAGAGTCAATTTATTTTTAAAGGTGCTAGCTTTTGTTTTTGCGATCACTAGGGTTGATGTGGATTTGCCGTAAGGATTTTTTGTGACTACGTAAATTACACAACTGTAACCTTTCTCAGATGCATCAGAAAAGCCATGAATAATATAGTCTTTACCACCCAAGTAGCGTGGGATTTTGAATGTATTTATCTATTGCATGTCATTTCTTAGTCGAATCCACTCTTTGTTAATATTTTCAGTAAGTGGTTTATCCCAATCAGCTGTTTCTTCTGTCCACGTACGTTGAAATAATAACTTAGCCCTTATCGTGATCGGAGAAAGCCAACCCAAGGGATCAAATATTTTCGATATTTTTGATAATAGTTGACGTTTAGTAATAATAGCGTCCCCTGTGTCATCTTCGAATTTATTTTGGAAAGAGAAAGAGTCGGATGAGGGGTTCCACTGTAGCCCCAATGTCTTCCCATCTTTAGAACACTTAAAGTGGAGGGGCATGTCACGCTGGTCAGCCGATAGATCCTTTGTGAGTTCATCGGAGTTACTAGACCATTTGCGTATGTTCATTCCAGCTCCTGCTAGTATCTCTATAATTTCTTGTTGTAGTCTTTTGGCTTCGGAGATTTTGTCACAACCTGCCAACAGATCATCCATATAAAACGACGTCATCAAGGTCACAGCAGCTAAGGGAAACTTGTGTGCGTCGTCCATAGCCAACTGCCTCAAAGTACGCATAGCAAGATAAGGTGCTGCCTTTGTCCCGAAACTGATTGTTCGGAGTTGGTATTCTGTCAAAGGTACTTCCTGCAAGTTTCTCCATATGATTTTTTGAAGCTTTTGATCGGACTCTCTCAAAAAAATTCTGCAAAACATGCGTTCAATATCTGCTGTTATGACGTACTTGTGTTGCCACCATACTAAGATGAGATGCTGGAGATCCTTTTGAAGGTTAGGACCCCGTTTCATCAAATCATTAAGACTATAGCCACTGGACGTTTTTGACGATGCATTAAAAACTGTTCGCAATTTCGTTGTCGTGGACTCATGTTTCAACACGCCGTGATGAGGGAGATAGCACGATGGTTCACCCTTTTGTTTTGCTGGAACCATGTAACCCTGTTGTTCATAGCTTTGCATAAAATCTTTATATGCTGTGGCATATTCTTCATTTTTATGCAGCTTTTTTTGCAAGTTATAGAACTGTGCGACGGCCTTAGCTCGCGATGTACCGAGTTTCTTTTCGAATCCAGGATTCATCGGGAGCGCAACCTCGTACCTTCCGGTTTCTAAGCGCTTCGTTGTAGACTTATACAGCTGTTCACAGTATAGCTCATCTTGCTTTAGCTCGGAGTTCGATTCGCTTATCTCTTCTAGCTCCCAATATTGAGATATGGCTGATAAGTCATTAATAACAACGTGACACTTAAATGTTTTCACATTGCCTGATAAGATCCAACCCAGCCTCGTCTGTTGGGCGATGGGTGCCATGTTAGGACCCTTTATGAGACCGCTCATGATTATATCGGAGTATATACTGGCATCTAGTAGCAGGCCTATGGGTCGGGAGACGTTATATTCAGGATCCGCCAGTTGTATGTGCTGCAAATGCGGCCAGGACTGTTTACTGAAAGTCATATTAGGTAAAAAGTTGTTTATGACGTTATTTATTTTTTTATTTTATTTTATTTCACAAATTGTTGGAAAGCTTACAGCTAAATATTACAATATAATAGTTACAATTGAATCTGATGGCCATTTAAAAGCTTCCACAGATAAGTAATAGGTACAGTTGTTATTCAGCAGTGGATACATTATTTTGAACAAAATAATTAAAATCAGCTAACATATGTATATAGGTATAATAACAAGATAATTGATTAATTTCTTCTCAAGAAAAACTTTGTACTTAATATATTCCTAAGGGTTGCTATCGAGGTGTTAAATAGGTCAATATCATTATCACCACTAATGTCGTTAAAACATCTGCTTGCTCTAATAAGGTACGAGTTCTGTCCATACTTTGTTTTTGTGAATGGTACGTATAGCAGAGCTGGCCTTCTAAACGACCCCGTATTAGTACGTAGTCCCAGTCGACTAAGTAGCTCTGGACAATCAATTGAACCGTTAGCGGTACGCAATAGGTATGCGATATCTGCTACTTTTCTCCTTTCACTAAGTGGGAGATTGCGATATCTTGCTTCATAGTCCGGTAAGCATACTTTGGCTCGGAATTGCAAGTATAGCAGAAACTTTCCTTGAACACGTTCAACTCGTGAAATATAGACGTTGTATTGGGGATTCCACACTTAAGTACAGTATTTTAAATGACTTCGAACGTAAGTATTAAATAGGATTTTTATTGTTTTCAAACTTTGAAACTCCGATGACATTCGAAATACAAACCCTAAAGCTCTTGATGCCCTTTTAACAACTGCGTCAATGTGCGCATCGAATAAAAGTTTGTGGTCAAATGTAACACCAAGATCTCTGATTGACTGGACTCTTGCTAAGGGAATGTTTTTTAAAAGGTAGTCAAAGGTAATTTTAACTTTTTTACGTGTGTACGAACAAACAGAGCATTTTGATACATTTAAATCTAATTTGTTACGTGTACAGTAGTCCTGAAATCTGTCCAGATCCTCTTGTAATAATAGTGCGTCTTTGTGATTTTTAACTGAATCACAAAGACGCACTATTATTACAAGAGGATCTGGACTATGACTAATGCTTGTGTTGTAAAGTCGTAGTCTTCATAAACCGACTGACATTCCAGGACAATAACTCCTTTCCCTTGCTTATTTCCATTCCCGATTCCGGATACGGATGCGTGATACCACTGCCGAGGCAACCCTAATATCTGGGCGGCATTTTCAGATATAAGGGATATCTGTGAGCCCTGATCTAAGAGCGCCCTCATGGTAACATGGGTTCCATCGGCTGCCTTGACCTTGATTGACAAGGTCGTTAACAAGATCTCTTCGTTATCCGCAGCGACATGGTTAACGCAAAGGTCTCGGTTGTTATCTTGTCGTGACGTTATTTGAGGTTTCTGTGTTATTGGGGCGGTTGGAGAAACTGATGAATGTGCAGTCTCATTCGGTTGCTTTACATTGTTTAAATTCGCATACGCTTCATGTAACATTGTGTTATGGCCTTTTTCACAAACTCTGCATTTTCTCGTCGATGTACATATATTATCGTTGTGTGAGTATAAACAATTGTTGCATACACTCAATTTTATGACGGTCATCAGTCTGTCGTCTGAACTCAATTTATAGAATTTGCTGCATTTGTACAATAGATGACCTTTGTTTTGACCTTTGCTTGATATTCTCGATTTTGAGGTTTTCCAAAACGATGACCCCCAAGTCGTGGATGAAGATGTTTAAACGGTTTAAAAGATCAGACTTGTAAAAAGGTGCCATATCTCTTTATCTTTCTTGCTTATGGGCTCCAAAGCATTGAATTTGTCTTCGAGAAAATTCATAAGTTCAGATATCGACGGTAAATCCCGTGGAGACTTTCGCGCTTCCTTGTAGTTGCTGTACGTCTCACTATCAAATTTTTTGGCAATGAGATGTACTAATAACGGGTCCCAGGTACTTGTATCTATACCTAGATTCTGTATCGCAAAGACGCACTCTCTAGTCGTGTCATAGAGTCGTCTTATCTCATGTGCCGATTGCTTATACGCGACAGGTTGATTTATAAATATTTCAATCTGCTTAGTAAACAACAGTTGAGGGTTATTATATCTGTGAGTTTAAATCTCCCATGCTGTTTCATAGTTTTCGGTTGAAATGTGTAAGTGCTGAATTAGTCGCTCAGCATCTCCTCTCAGCCGTCCTTTCAAATGTTGCATTTTTTGTGCGTTGTTCAGGCTGTTGTTATTGTGTATGGTCTCTACAAAGAGGTCATAGAATGTAGGCCACTGAGTGTATTTCCCCGTGAATATTGGGATGTCGACGTGTGGGGTTGCTTGTTGAAGATGCGCCGTAGAGGCTAGCTGGAGGTTAAGGGCTCTTTTCACCTCCTTGAATAATTTTTCGTACTTGAGGAACTCTTCATCATAATTGTAATCGGAGCCTTGTAAAATATTGTCAATCTTGAGGTGCAGAGCGTCGATTGCATTCCACCGTGTTTGGATGCTGCGTTGCTCATCTTCGAGTTCCCATTTGTCACGCATCTCATCAACTTTTAAGCTGTTTACTTGCCGTAGATACGCTCTACAGTTGGTTCGTTGTAGGGATAGCAGCTCAGCTACCGGCCCTTGGAGTGTTGTTATTGGCGTCGGGGGTATAGGTCGCCCTCTCGACGTAGAATCCTAGACTTCTCTTCTCGTCTGGTTGGAGTTAGTCGATGGTGCGCGCAGCGCGGTAACGGTCTAGACGTGTTTATCTGTACTCCTCAGATTTCGTCAGTAAATAAGTGTAAACACCCAGTGTTACGTTAAAATTATTATACTGGTATAAACATATAAAATTCCCTTTCAAACAATATATCTTACGTGAAAATAAGTGCAGTGGAGTGTTAACAAAGTGCCAAAAACATAAAACTATAAACGTTAATAATTATGAGCAGTGTGTGAGTCAATATCTATAACGGTAAAATTCCAACCGACAATTTACCGTTGACTGAAGCGTTGCACATACGATTAGCTAATTTCAACTACTAAAACAACGGTCGGATAGCGCAGTATTTAAGTCAGTGCCTTTCACACTTTAAGTTGAGGGTTCGAGACCTGCAATAGTATCACTTGTTTTTTTTTTTTTTCTTCTCCTTTTAATTTCTGTTTATTTAATCACTTATAATGAGTTCCAAAATTTGCTCCGGCTGCATGAGCTCTATTAGTGATAAACTTTTTTTATGTTGTAATAAATGTAAAAAAGACTATGACCTGAACTGTGTAAACGTTTCCGAAAAGAGATTTTTTAATACCATGACCAAACAACATAAAGACAACTGGAAGTGTGTGGCTTGTATTAGTAAGGTCCCTAAAAAAGATAACACTAACACTCCAGCCCCCCAATTTTGCTATTTTATTTTAAGTCGAAACGGATCTGAAACGCAATGGTTACTACTTTTGGTATTCAACTAACAATTTATCTAAACCAAGCTGTAACGCATTGGTTACGGACCCGAAACGGTTTGGTTGTCGTATTCTGATGAAGTACACGTATCGTTACGTTAGCGGTTCAGCTTTGATTTCGTATTCTGGTAAGTTTTTGACAGTTAGTAGGGTCGAAACGCTACGGTTCAGCGTTGGTTGAAATGTCAAAAGTTGCGGTTTTGCATCGGCAGCGAATGAGTAGCTTTTTCTAATATTGTGATTAAGTTGTGATAAAAAGGTACTTCATTGGTTTGATTTAAATTCCTTTTCGGGTGTTGATTGTGGACTAATACTTTTTGGTGAGTTAAATTCATTGTATTTTTATTGTTTTACAATTATTTTATTTTACCTACATTTCAGTTTTTTAGGTCCTAGCATTCATACTAATAGGTTCTTACGTATTTTATTCTTGCAGAAATAATGAGCTCATATTTAGCTTGGGATATGATGTTGAGGGCGCAGCTTCGAAACATTTCCCGAACCAGATACCATCGTAGTCATATCCGTAATTCGGCACCATCAAGAGAGAAGGCCTTTGATATGACCAATAGGGAATTTATAAAAACCTATAGGTTATCAAAGGCCCTCGCACGTAACCTTATCAACGAATCACTGCTCTTTTTACGCCGGACTCGCCGCAGCGATGCCATAAGCCCAGAAGATAAGGTAGGAAACCAATTACCCATCCATCTACAGTGTTCCAATACAAATTATTTATTGAACTATAAAAAACTACAACACGCAGTAGCAATCAATCATTCTGGTCGTAGTTTACATACATTTTTTAACAGATATAGTTGCCCAGGTAGGTACTTACTTATTTATTTGATTGTGTACTATATCAACTTTTGATTTTAATTTTATCTTCTAGGTACTAATAGCATTAGCATTTTTTGCTACTGGGTCATACCAGACAATATCTGGCCAATGCAGGGTCCATGCCGTTTCACAGCCAACTGTATCACGAGTTATCAAGGAGGTGGTAGGGGCTTTAAATATGCCTGATATAATAAATAAATATATTTTGTTCCCTTTGAATCAAGCTCCCCGGGAGCAAATAAAGACCAAGTAGGTACAAGGTGTCTCAAAAGAAATTTTATATTTGTTTAGCTTACTGCGTGAACGCTGCGTACTTGAGGGGTGCGGGGGTTATGTCAATTGGTAGTTTGGCTCTTGGGGATTCAGTCGCTATGGAGCGTTTCTCGGAAGCAGACCGCGCGTTGTGCGTGCGAGAGTTTTACAAGAACGGTGATTCGGCAACTGTCGCGCGTAGAAAATTCTGCAGTATTCGAGGTTTTCGCCACTTAAATGATGCGCCAAGCCTTCCTCTCATTCGACATTGGGTTAAAAAGTTTGAAGAGACTGGATCAACGCTGGATAAATCAAAATCCGGGCGACCTAGGTCATCAAGAACGGTAGAAAACGTGGAGAGTGTTAATCAATCTGTACGTGACGACCCGAGCCTTTCAATTCGGAAGCGCGCGAGTGCTTTAAATGTGCATAGATCATCATTACATCGCATTATGCACAAAGATCTAAAGCTGCACCCCTACAAAATTCAATTGGTGCAAGAATTAAAGCCCCAAGATGCCGGTCAGAGGCTTAATTTCGTAAATCAGATGATTGAGCGATTTTCAACGTTTACCAACATTTTGTTTTCGGATGAAGCTCATTTTCATCTTAATGGCCACGTAAATAAGCAAAACTGCCGCTACTGGAGTTCAGCCAATCCGAAACGCAAACATCAGAAACCCCTACACTCGCCTAAAGTGACCGTATGGGCTGCCATGTCGGCGCGAGGAATTATCGGCCCTTACTTTTTTGAAGACGAAATGGGGCGTACAGTTACAGTGAATTCAGAGCGTTATGTGGAGATGTTAGACAACTTCTTGGTACCTGAACTGCAAAACTTTCCTGGCTATAACCAAAGAACATGGTTTCAACAGGACGGAGCAACTTCACACACGTCCTATACATCTCTGCCACGTGTTCGTGAAATTTTCTCAGGAAAATTGATCTCCCGGAGAGGTGACATAAATTGGCCTCCACGTAGCCCAGATTTAACCCCTATGGACTTTTTCCTATGGGGTTATCTTAAATCTAAAGTTTACGCCAATAAACCAACTTCACTGGCGCATTTGAAAGAAAATATCCGTCACGAAATGGCAGCCATCCCTCACTCCACCTGTCGAGCAGTCATAAGTAATTTTACTGTTCGATTAAATGAGTGCCAACAACGTGAGGGTTTACATTTAGACAATATTATTTTTAAGAAATGAATTCCCAAAAAGTGTATTTTAACAATAAATAAACATTTTTTCTATAAACCGCTTCCTTTTTTTTTAATCAATCCACTAAATATGAAATTTCTTTTGAGACACCTTGTATATTACATTATTCTTAAATATGTATTTATATTAAATTAAGTGTTAGGTGCCAAATCTTTATGGCGCTCCATAAACTCCACCAGCAGCTCCAACTGTCGCACAGAAGTAATCCTTCTGCCACTTCTATTCGCCGGTTGTGACATTTTTATCTACGATAGAAATTTGATATTTAATATAAAAGAAAAAACCAAATTTGATTTTTTTTAATGTATACTTGTTGGTTGAGGCGTATAGCCCGAACCTCTTCGAATAATCACAGATTCGTCTCAGCAATAGGACTAGAATTTATTTACTTTGATAATAAGTTTTGAAAATAAAACTTCAATTCAATTATTTAGACGAAAAGGAAAATAATACTTACACTGTGAAATTTTTCCGCTTGGCGCTTAAACTTATCATATGTCAAACCTTTTTTTTTTTTTTGTACACTGAGCTTTGGTACTCATGTCATACAGCCAAAAATATTTTATAAGTATCAATACAAAAGCAGCAATGTACTCGCAACAGATTTTTTTTTTGAGTTGCCACACCATAAGCCTTCCGCAAGTGGCTCTAAAGCCAACCGTTTCCGTTTCGTTTGCGTTTCAGCTGCCAACGTAAAGTTACTGGAATACCATTTGCCTTTAGAAACGCAACTGTAACGAAGCCGAAACGCAGCCGATCCGTTTTGGTTAACAAATAGCAGAATTGAGGGGCAGTGCGAGCGGCGGATTCGGATAGTGTTCTGCGTAGGCGCGGGGCCGCTGCTGTCAGCCCGCCCGAGGCCGTCTCGTCGGATTCTGAACCGATCTTCCCTACACTCTCGCATGATTGCGAACCGGCCTGTAATGCAATGAGCTTTTCGGAAATACAGAGCATGAAAGCTGAAATGCGTATTTTTTCAAATGAGATGAAGGACACTCGACTACAAATTAAGGCCTTTAACGACACCTTGCTTAAGTTTACGCAGCGATTACATCTATGTGAAACTCGCGTAGATGAACTAGAGAAGCGTATGGATCTAGCAGAAGCTAGTACCGGGGAAAACTCAGACAAAGTTCAAATAAGTAACTTATTAGAATCGATTGATCAATTGAAGTCGGAACTGAATGATCGCGACCAGGATACGCTACTAAACGATGTCGAAATTACTTGCATCCCCGAGCAGCCCGGCGAGAGTCTCACCCATGTCGCCATTACCCTGGCGAGCAAGCTTGGCGTTCAGTTAGCGGAACACGACATAGTGAGCTGCGCGCGGGCGGCGCGCGTGGTGTCGGCGGCGCTGGGAGCGGACGCCGCCGCGCGACGACCTGCTGCGTGCGGCCCGCGTGCGTCGCGGCGCTACCACCGAGGGGACCGGCCTGGCGCAGCAGCCGCACAGGTTCTACGTGAACGAGAGGCTGACGCGGCCCAACCGGCTGTTGTTTCGGCATTTATTTTATTGATTGCATATTAGCTTTTATGACTGATGGGCTTGTGAGGGTTAGTGTGTATCTTAATTTTAAGCTTTTTTATTTTATACTTTTAATATCGGATTATATTTATTTTATTGTTGATTGCATATTAGCTTTTGTGACTGCCATCAGTCAGCTTGGCATTTTAAGTTTCTTCATATCTCTGTTAACACGAATAATCTCTTATGGATGCTTTTTAGATATTTTATTATTATTTTCGCTTGTATTAATTTATGGAAGTTTGCTTTATTTTATTCTTCATTTGCTAATTTCAATATTACTTTCTTGTAGCTGTATCTTTTTTATAAATAAATCTGTATTCTGCATTACGGCTAAGATTTTCAAAAGTTTCCCTATGTATATAGTTAATAATTTTACAACCCACACCCATATAGATTTTAAAGATTTTTACAAAACCGTTCCTATGTTACTGTCTGTGTCTCAATTAACTTCTGAAATGAAATGCATCTATGTTTATCCTTTTATAATGATAATTTATTTACGTATGCTAATGCAAAATTGCCATATCCTCATGAAATTACATAGTTTCTTAGGTCTAACGGTTGTAAAACTGTATATTATAATAATTATTTCTGTTTTCGTATTATTTAATCGTTTCAATTATTTAATTATACATATTTATTCAAGTTTTTATATACAATTTATATTACAATTCACAATACTGGTTTTTATTATTTTTTTTTAATTTAATATACTTGATTTTCATTAAATCATATACGAATGACTAACAAAACGCGCTTTTTAAAATTAGCTCTTTATAATGCAGGATCTCTAAACACAGGCCATGACGACTTTATCATTGCAATGGATCGTTTCAAACCAGACATAGTAGCCATCAATGAGACCTGGATAGTGGCTGGACAAGAGGCGCTGGCACCTGACTTACCTAGCTATCGCCTGCGCAACGCCCCTCGCCCGCGGCACATGCGTCGCGGCAGGGGCGGCGGCGTCGCCTTTTACGTTAAAAAAAGACCTACGTGTCAGGTATGAAAAGCACCCCGACGCGGGGATTGAGCAGTTGTGGTTATCAAGTAGGTCTAACGGTTATAAAATTGTCATAGGAACGGCATACAGGCCCCAATGGCTGAGCGTGGACTTTTTCGTTGATGCTTTACTGGACACTATAGCAACTTTTACAGACTATGACTATTTAGTATTAATGGGGGATTTCAATGTTAATATGTTGGATACTTGTAATCAAGGTACATCCAAAATAAATTCACTCATTGAGTTTTTAGACCTTCAACAAGTTGTAACCGAGCCAACACATCTGTCCACTAATGATCATACTCTGCTTGACCTGGTTTGTACAAATTGCAGAACACGTAATATTTCGGTAACTAATATAACTAATTCACTAGGACACGCCATGGTTAATATCTCTCTCCTATTGAAAAAGACTAAATTGCCACCTACTACAATAGAATTTAGACCCCTAAAGAGAATTCATATCGATTCGTTTAATAAAGATCTCTGTGCGGTAAACTGGCAACCTATTTTTCAATTCCGTAATGTAGACGAGATTGTTGATTATTTTAACGGCACTCTTTTAAGTCTTGTGGATAAACATGCACCACTGACTACCAGAAAAATCAGACAAAACTTAACGACATATGATAAACCTAAGGAACAAGGCGCATACACGTTATAACCATTCAAAGTCTGAGGTGCATAAAAAATTCTACACAGATTTGAAAAAGACTGTAAAAGTCAGTATTGCTAATGAAAAACGTGCTTATTTTAATGGTTTGGTCAATTCCAACGTACAACACAGTAAAACTTTTTGGAAAAACATAAAATCAAAAATACTGCCTGATTTTAATAAAACTGAATGTCTTCCTGACTGCTTTAATGATGCTAACGCGATTAACGATAGTTTTTTAGCATTGGCTGATGCAGAAAAGATAAATATTTCTCAACTTACTTATTTTGAGTACCATAATAAATTAATCCCTTCAAATCGTCTTTTTTCATTAAAGCCGGTGACTGAGAATAAAGTCGCTAAATATATCCTAGCGATAACATCAAATGCAGTTGGGAGTGACGGCATTAGTCGTGATATGGTGCTACTTACACTGCCTCAAAGTTTGTCTGCCATCACTAGGATGGTCAATGTATCAATAATAACCCGATTGACTTCACAGATATTAGACCAATTAGCATTCTATGCTTCTTATCTAAAATATTAGAGAAGGCGGTATATTCACAGGTAGTTCAATACGTAGAATCTAATGGCTTGTTCCCAGCATTTCAGTCGGGTTTTCGAAAGGGCCAAGGTACGGTCACTGCTTTGCTGGATGTGACTGACAACATCCTCGCTGATCAGGATGAAGGGCGTGGTACTTTAATGGCACTCCTTGATTTCTCCCGAGCCTTCGACAGTTTGTGCGTTCCGTTGCTCCTATCTAAATTATCTTTCTATGGTTTCGATACACATTCGATCATGTGGTTTCATAGTTTCTTAAGTGAACGGTTCCAAGCAGTTAAGTTGCGTCAACCAGATGGAACATACTTAACATCAGATCCTAAGCCGGTGTTGCGAGGAGTTCCTCAGGGATCAATATTGGGCCCACTCCTTTTTATAATTTACAGTGCCGATCTGCCCGACGTGGCACAGCATTGCAGATACCACTGTTACGCAGATGACATCCAACTATATATATCTGTTAAGCCTTCTGATGTAACCAGGGCCACGGAATTGTTGAATGAGGATTTAAAAAGTATTGCATTGTGGTCAAATAATAATTCTCTCACTCTTAATCCATCAAAATCTAAGTTAATGGTTCTGGGAACCCAAAGG
The DNA here is from genome assembly GCA_944452665.1 of Stenoptilia bipunctidactyla. Taxonomy (NCBI): domain Eukaryota; kingdom Metazoa; phylum Arthropoda; class Insecta; order Lepidoptera; family Pterophoridae; genus Stenoptilia; species Stenoptilia bipunctidactyla. Next base: position 351,952 of record OX101732.1, read on the forward strand.
CAAACTGAACGGATCCTTAGCAGCAAGCCAAGGCTAAAAATCTCGGTATCACGTTCGACAGACACTTACGATTTGAGAGCCATGTATCGAGTCTAGTGCGAAGCTGTTTTTATCGATTAAAAGTATTATACAAAATTCGCAACTTTTTAACCGAAAAAACTCGTATTATACTCTGCGAATCATTGGTACTGTCTAGGCTTAATTACGGTGATTTAGTTTACGGACCTAGGCTATACCATAGTACAAAAAAATGTATACAACGAGTACAAAATGCTTGTTGCCGTTTCTGCTTTGATGTTCCGCCAAGAAGTCATGTCACGCCTTTCATCAATAATGCCTCAATGCTGAAAATAGAATCTCGGCGACAATTGCATCTGGCAAGTCTTATGTTCGATCTGATAAAATATAAACATCCCGAATATCTGTACAAAAAATTGAAATATCCCAGCTCTCATAACAGGTACGGGCCAGGTATCCCTAGGTCATTACGAGCGCCGTTGGCTGTGCATGTACACAAAACGGTGGCTTTCACCGGTAGCTTTAGGTACCAAGCGACCAAGTGTTGGAATAATATACCACCCCCGATAAGAAATGTTTCATCAAAAAATACTTTTAACAATAAACTTAAAGATTTATTGATATGTACACAGAAAATAATGAGCTAAAACTTGGTTGCTTGGGTCCCATAGTTGGTAGGGATATACACGTGTTTTTAATATTATTGTTTATGTATATGTATATTTATATAGATTCATAAAGTTACGATATATTATTATTAATTACCATTTTTAATATCCTCAGTACGTTATCAATAGGCAGACAAGTCCTGAAAGTGCCGAATTTCTTTAATTTTTTTTAAATTATTTATGTGTATTATGGCCTCGATATTCTTTATTTCAAATTAATTTAACTCACTTAACTATATTAAGCTATTGTTGATAATTATTTTATTCTATATTTATTATAATTACCTACATAAAATGTATCTGTAATGTAAATGCGTCGGTATTGTTACACGTGCCTCTGTGCAGACTTCACTGGCGGCACCTGAAAATCGGTGCTTTGCTTTAACGCAAACGCTTCACTGAGGTATCGCCATTTTGCATCGGCATACACTCTACTAATTAATTTTTATTTTGTGTTGTTTATTTTATTGTTTAACTTAGGATTTGTATTGTTAATTTATTTTTTTCGTGTGTCTAATTTTAATTTTTCTTTGGTGTCTTATGGTGTTTATAATGTTTTGTATGTGTGCTTGATGTGAATAAATAATTATCTATCTATCTAAAGGTCTCGATTATTGGAGCAAATGACGCGATTTTGTTACGCACTGCATCAAAGTATACTCTTGCTTGTTGAAACTGGTTTTCAATGAAATAAGGTTCTTTGTCATTCTCAAAGTCGGATAATTTATGGTTGTTGACTTGGAACTCTCCCCATAGTCTGTCAATTGAGTCGAGTCTTTCATCCAAGTATGTACGAGTCTTCCGGCTTTCTTGTTGTCGCTGAAGAAGGCTCTCCATTTTGTTCACGTGTGTAGCGTTAAACCTTTTAGGAAGCAGAGAGTTTATGTAGGTACGCTGGACGTCACTTGAGCTTTATGTAACTGATATGTCACTCAATAAATACTCATCTTTTTCTCAGTATATGCGGATAGGCAGTGGTCAATTTTACTCTATGTCTTCGTGAACCCAGCACGACTTTTCGCACCTTCTCAATTTAAACTGGTGGATCTCAGTCTTGTAAGAAGCCAGTAAAACCGATTCGCATTCGTACGGATCCACTAGGAACACAAAGTAGTGTAAGCGTTAATCCACTGTGTCTTGCTGTACATACCCCAAATGTTCGATGGAGTTTCACAGGTTCGACGTAGTTCACGGTAGTCTTCGTTTGTGGTTTTAAGTCGTGGCTTCGATGAGAGACAGGGTCAGGTTCTGGTCTTCGTTAACTTGTCTTGTCCGTTCACTCGACGAATAGTCTATAGTACGACTGTATTTCTTGCAGCCGATGGCTAGTAGTTGACTGGATATCTCGCCGTCGAATGTTTTCCAGGTGAATATCCTTCCTTGCGGTCCCGGAGTTCCAGGTAATCACTCTCTCTAAATTGTTGTTATGCGCCTTCTCAACTTTGACTGGGGGATCTCGCTGGTGAGAAGCCAGTAAAACCGAATCGCCAACAATGTTCGAAAGAAATAATTACCAGAAACTTAGTCAAGTGGGACTGCTGGTACTGTTCGCTCGAAGGACCATTTACTGTATTCTTCGATTATGACGATCATTTACTTCGATGCTCGAAGGGCCAATTACTGTAGTCTTCATATAATCGGCTCGAAGGACCATTTACTGTAGTGGGTTTCTACAGTGATGTGATGAGTGAGAGATGAGGGATGGTAAGAAACAAACCCAAAGATAGTCGATCTAACACTGAACTTTATTCATTATTTAATCTTAAAGGTAAACTATAAATATATGCATAAATTTATAAGTTATTAGTTAGCGTTATAATAACCTACATTAAAAGTCGATTACTTGACATTTCAAGTGGCATCATAACCTAGTAACATAGAGACCTATTGTACAGCTGCTTCCCTGTACACGTAGTATTAATATCTCAATGTTGGTACCTACACTGCAAGTAGCTCGTCATTAACTTTAGTGCATTTCCTCTTATGCCATACGACTCTAACTTCTATAGTAGAGTCGCATGACAAACTATGCCTTGCTCATATCTAAAAATATAGGGACATAATGGGATTTCCCAGTTAAATGTCGGTCAGTATTGGGTCAGTTACTATAAACTGTATGACTTAGTGTACCATTTGGATTTCTTTTAATAAGAGCTAACTAATTATCCTGTTTTAATTCCATAGTGAATTCTATTTTAGTACTAAGGGAATATGAAAAAAGGGAAAGATGGTTTAGTAGAGCAATCATTTTATGTTGAGGTAAGATAGTATATACATCCTCAACGAGACCATTCTAATAATTCTGCATATTCAACAGGCAAATCTGAGTTAGTTAACTTTTTCTTGACAATTTAATGTAGTCTCTGACAGGGAGTGATGTAAACAAAGACTTGATATTTACTTATATATTTATAAGAATAGTAGTGAATTTAAAACCATGAAAGATAAGCATGATAAAAATATTCTGTAATGACAAGGAACGACCATAAATTAAAGCGTTAGCGTTTCCCAAATTAAGGCTGGCTAAAAGCACCAAATCATTTATAGGAATGTCAATACGTATTTATAATAAAATACCAAAGTCAAAGCAATCCCTAACGTTTACTAAATTTAAAAGAACTATCAAAGAAACATTATGAAAAAAAGGCTACTGTAGACTCAAAGATTATTTAGACTACAAAAGAGCGTGGGATTTAGGTCTCCACAGGTTATTTCTAAATATTAAACATTAATCACTATGTAAGCAGCTTGGCTGCGACATGATATTGGCAAGCACGAATAGCTGTCTTCTGTTTGTTTGTTCATGTTATAACAGAGCTGTATTTATGTCAAATTGTACCTATAATAAGCACTTTTTACAAAAGAGTGCCGCGTGTTTTTTTTCCGTCGGCTTTTTTCCTCTCGGTCTACCTAGGGTTCTACTTTCATTTCGTTTTTTAAAGCCGAAGAAGAAGTAGTAGTTGACAACACCAAGACATTGGTGGATAATGGGCGATCATTATCTTCACTAGCCGATAGATGCACACTTCTCGACTGAGGCCTCCCCCAGGATCCATCATGTCGTCCAGACCCGCGCCGCCCTCATCCACCGTTTGATGTTCGTAAAGTGTATAAAATTACCTACTACGAATAAAAAAGTTTTCATTTTCATTTGATATCAAAACTAACCATAGTTTAAGCCACTACAAACTTATCCCAGCTTGTATTATAAAACCTCCAGAACTTTACGGGCACCTAAAGTGCATAAGACTGGTGTACCACTAAGAACTATAATTGTGAGCCAAATTGACACACTAACTTACAGGCTTGCTTAACATATAGCAGGTGCACTCTCACAACTGAGAGGTAAAACAGCAAATGTTAAGGATTCTTACAAATTTCTTAGTAATTTAAAACATCTTAGAATTGACAACAATGAAATTACTTTGTGTGGCAGTTGTCGCTGGAGGTGCTGGTGACGGTGCAGATGGCGGAGGAGGCGGCGAGCTCGGCGGCGGCGGCGGGCACCCACAGCGGCGGCGGCAGCGTGGCGCCGGGCGCGTCCTGCTCGCGCGACGCCGACGCTGTCAGCGTCACCAGCGGCGGCGCGGCCAGCGTGGCCAGCGGCGGCTCGTACGGCGGTGCCGGCAGCGTGGCCAGCACTACCGTCACTAACTTGGCCGGACATGTTCCTCAGAATACTATGACCGGAGTATCCAGCAAGGGCGCAGGTCGCGGAACGTACTTCGCGACGGACCCCATGGGTTCTGTCTCGGACGCGGGGGGCGCCGCCTGCAGTCGCTTTGTCCGTACCGAGCGCACCTTGCAGCTGTACGAGGGCTCCCATCTATTGCAGGTGATGCTGTTATATAGTTACACTTTACATTTCCTACTTATAACCTTGGTCTGAAAACACATATTCTATTGAATAGTGAGAAAAAAAGGGTTCATAGATATCATTATGAATTTAATAATCGTTATTTTTTTTGTAAGTTATTCAAAAAATCTATTAATTGATTTAAAAACTCCTTAATTTCTAATCTGTGCATTTTTAGCCAGTTACGGTCGGCTTACATTCACTCTGCCTCTAGTATATCGCCAAATGTCTGCAGTCAAACGCGAGTACCTACAGTCATGGATAAAAAATATTTTATCACAAAACGCTAAATTAAAACAAAGTAAATATGTAATAAGTAATCACTTGAATTCAATGTTTTTTATCACCAACTGCAACGTTTTATATTAAGTAACGTTAACAGCGTTGGTCATGATGATATTTCTACGAAAATTGTCAAGTATGCCGCGGATATTATAGGACCAGTAATAAGCTACATTATCAATTTTTGTTGTGAGCAAGGAATTTTGTCAACAAGAATAAAATTAATAACTGCCACACCTGTTTTAAAAAAATATGTTTTTGAATATGTAGTTTACAATTAATTAAACCACTTAAACACAAACAAATCAGCTACTTAGTAAAAATATTAGGATTCCGAAAAAATATGTTCATAAACTGCCATAGTATATAATTTTTTGGAGAAAGTCATTACCAATGTAGAAAAGAATAACCCAACTATAGCTTTGTTTATAGACATTTCTGAGGCATTTGGCAATATCAATCATTACACATTGATTCAAAAACTCGGATCTTACGGCAACTTATTGAGTCATATTCCAGTAATCAGAGACAGGTTACGTTCATAAAAGAATTGTGTTCCAATGTTGGAATTAATATTAATTACGCCTTTAAGGAAAGATCAGTACATCACAAGGTAGTGTATTTATTATTTACATTAATGATCTCCCTATTGTTACCAATCATCATAATACTCTATTTACTGATGACAGTACCTACTGCATTATTTAATTATAAAATTCTTAACAATTTTTAAAATGACATTAATAACACACTATTATCTTTATTTAACTAGCTAAAATTTAATAATTTGACATTGAATCTAACTAAATATTTTCCAAATCTGAAGAGGCCGGCCTAGGCGAACGTATACTGATCAAATTGGCGACATTTTGAAAAAGGGCCTTGTCAAAAGTATCCGTAACCGGCGATCATGTATGAAAAGATTGCTTGCTGAACGTGGAAGAAGAGAAAGAGTTATGTCTGGATCGCAGCAATTGGTGTATTGGTGTCCCCTTGTCTCTGCCTACCTCAAGGGGAGACAGGCGTGAGGTTATGTATGTATGTAATTATATTTCACATTTGAACTCGAAAATTGGGTTTTAGATCATTTGTTTACGTGTAACTAGAAGTTTGGCATTTTTTCGATTTCAAATAAGATAGGAACGTTTTATATTTTCTATAACCCGCAATGCCATTGTCTTGACAGTCCCGTGTTCACAATAATTAGAAGCGATAAATCTGTTTAAAAACTGATTTCTTTAATATATTTTGTCAAAGAAAACTGAAGACACAACCCGTAGTGTAGGTATTAGTATTGTGTCGTTAGATTGATAGATGAAATGTTCATTGAGACTAAGCACACATTCAACTTATGTCGTAAAATATACAAATAAAAAATATCTTACAAGCTATACATACATACATACATAACTTTATCCCTTATGGGGTAGGCAGAACATCAGAGGTTATAAGACCATCTAAGATAAGATGGCACGTTTGAGTAATGAGGTATTATAATGATGGCTAGAGGCTACTGCAGTGACAGAAGGTCGGCCTATCGCCTACAAAAATGCTAATAAAACCTCTGTCCCTTAACTGACTTTTACAGTATGCCCGGAAAGAGAAGCAGCTGGTACATTCTATGTTTTTCTTTCGCTCCCAGTCCAGCATGAAAGCAAGCTATAAATTTTGACTTAATTATAAAAGGGACTGAGGTAATGACATTGGATGCTGTAAGACAAGTGAAACATGAGCGCAAGAAATTATATTTGATTTGACTTTCCTGAACTTGCATGTCAGAGTAGGCATTAGCCATGTTTGTTGTCGTTGCAGTCGGTGCCGTTGGAGCTGTGCGTGGAGTGGCCGGCGCTGGTGGCGCGGCCGGCGCTGCTGGACTTCAGCTTCGTGATGAGCGGCGATCACCGCAAGACCTACTTCTGCGTCTCGCACACCAGCGGTCCGTACCCGTTGTTTCCATTCCCCATATCATAAGTCTACATTTGACATATTAAAGGATTTTTATCAGTTCTTAAGCTATCATGGTCATTAATATTGAAAATAAAGTTAAGAAACGAGACTTCAAATTTTTATGAGTTCTTGATATTTCGGCTCTGTTGCAAACGCCATGGTACCGAAATTCAGGGAATATTGTTTTGATTTTCGGTCAAATAAATATTAAAATGAAAATGAAAAAGTATTTATTCCTTTAACATGCAACTATTATTGTAACAAAGAAACTTCTATTTATTAAAATTCCGCTTCTTCATAACAATAATTTGCTTAAAATAGTAAAATTAAAAATTTTAAAAACCCCCCGACACAAAAAAGACCTTAAAAACTTACAAATAATATTTTAAACCTGTAAGGTACTGTTTGTACACTCAGTTAAATTGGGAAGAATTAGGTGGTGAAATACCAAACTCCTCCGATGCTGTTTGCATACTGATTTATTATAAGTATAAACGATATTGGGTAAATTGATTACAAAGCAATTAGTCGATATTGCTTAATAAATGTGCATCACACATACATAAATTAAATATACTTAGGTTTTGCCTATATTTTGACATTGTACTTCGTACATCCTGCCCACTACGAAGAGAAATGTGACCAAAAACGTAAACAATTCAAGCCTTTAAAATATCGAATAAAATTAATGTAGTTACTATTTTCCAATTATCATATAGGTATTTATCTTTATTATTATTATCAAATTAAAGGTAATAAAGTATTTAATCAAGTTTCCACTATCAATTAAACATAAAGGAAACGAAAATAAAGTTACTATAAAATCTTATTCTACACAAAAAAGTAATAAAAGTGCATAATAGGTATGTATAAAAGTTTAAAATGTATAATGAACTTAAAACCACATATTACAATGAGTAAGTAAACACTGCTATCACTCACTTTCACTCGCGGACGGAATATTGAGTCTTACACTACGCGAGGTCATTCGGGACATCTCCAGCTGTTCCGCTCGCGGCGCTGCGCGGGGGCACGCCGCCGCCGCCTGCACCAGGGCGAGCGCGGCCGCGCGCGCTATCTGCCACTCGCGCCTCACCGCCCGCCAACGCAGTACAAAATACGTGCAAGCCATGATTATCAGGATCGCTATAATGCTATACATGACCGAGTACTGGTGGATGTCATGTACGGTCATACTGATGTCCGATTGCGACTTTATGTCCTCGATACGCCCTTGTAGCTCACGCCACGAATCCCCGTGTGTTTCTGTTGCGGGAAAATCCGGTAGTGATGAGTTCAGTATTTTGTTCAGAATTGATGTTCTCGGATCGACGGGTAGTTGTAATTCATTGCCAGTCTCCATCTGACTAAAGAAATTCCTGTGAGCGTAGAGTGAGAAGAATTCTCCCTTAATTTCACAACCTTGACCTATGTCGATGAGACCATTGCCGGTCAAAGTAATCAGCTGTACGCTTTCAAAACAAAACAAACGTATCGAGCATTTGTCGCAACAAGAGAATAGCCACCTGTTATCAGTATTATGTAATTTGATCCACCGCTCCGCACACCGTGTTCGCTTCCTATTGCATATTGTTTCATTACTAATACGAATGTCACATATATGTTGTGTTATTTTAACATTGTAAATTTGTTCATCATGAGAACACAATATTTTTTCTAAAGAAGTATGGATGCAAGATTCCATCTCCTTTTCTGTTAATAAGATTAGTAAATCTTTCTGCAAATTAAATGCGATATATGGAGTCAGGGGTTCCATTACATAATTATTAATCGGTATACTGTACATTAAATCAACCTCATATTGTTCTTTCCTAACTAATGGTATTTTTACCTCTATGATTAAAAATCTAGTCCCTACCTTAGCATTAATTTTTAATAACTTATAAAAATTTGCAATATCGCTCTTATCTACAGGTAAAGACAAGTCGCTCGGAATGTTAGCTGATATCATATTTATCTGTTGTTCTAATTGCTTAGGGGACAACATGTGTGGGTCCATGTGACCCTGCCAAATATCGGTTACAGTGTTAATCAAAGTTTGTTGTATAGTCTTAATATTGGATATAACAATTTGAGCTGATAACAACGAGGACAAAACATACAATTCATCGCTATTTTGTAACTGAGCGCGATTTATAGTTAAAGACATATTTCTAATATGATTTTGTATAACACCGAACTGTTTGTTCATTATATCCTCATTTCTGCGTAAAATATTATATTCCGACTCTATAACACTAGTCTGGTTTTTAAGCAAGGTTCGCAAGTGATTTTCGTTCATGCTTATTTTTTCGACGTCCTTCTCGTACTGTTTTAAAAATCTGTCATCGAGCACACCAAATAAGTTGTTAGCTAAGTAACCAATTCCGTTTATCAGACCTCTCTTTAACCTACGATTTGTATAGGGACTCATAAGAATGTTATTGTAGTGATTTAATTCGGATAACTCATGTTCAAGTTGAAATTGGATACCTTTGTATTGCGGCGGTAAGTCTAGGTCCCGTGTATTCTTGCTTAAATGACTAACGTATTTATTTATACCTTGTAAACCTAATCTATATGTCGACATATTATAAAATACAACTAACTTCCACTCGTCACGAATGAGACTCATGTCTTTTATTTTATGAAAATATATGCTGTCATTATTATTAAAATAGGAAATGTTGTAAGAGCCTTGTATAGGAGGTATTGTAAAAAGAAATAAAGTAAACAATGTTAATATAAAATTGCCAAGACTGTTAAGGGGCTTACGTGAGGCTATACGCTGCCGACGTTGTGTCGGTGTAGACGCAATGTCGTCACAAGCTTTGACGGTGACGTCAGCGGGTGACGTCACTGTAGCTTCCTCTTTCACCGGTAGAGGGACGAGTTTGATGATAGGTCGTTTTATGATATTATTTTTTGTTTTTAATGAAACGACTCTAACTCGACCATCCTTGCCAAAATGCGTCTGTACAACCTTCCCTAGAGCCCATTTACCAGGCGGCAGATTCTCGTCCTTAATGACAACTATATCATCAACTTCGAGGTTTCTAGTTGATTTTCGCCATTTTGAACGAGACTGCAGCTCCTGTAAGTACTCGGCGGACCATCTTCTCCAGAACTGTTTGTTCATGGATTGGATCATCTTCCATCGAGTGTTCAAATTAATATTAGCCTCAGGCTCTGTCTGTGGTCGAGAAATTAACGGCCCTCCCACTAGAAAATGGCCAGGAGTGAGACATTCATCCTCTGGGTTTTCTGTTAAACTAACTAGTGGGCGAGAGTTAAGACAGGCTTCCACCTGGTGGAGGATTGTGATGAATTCCTCGTATGTGAGTTTTTGCTCACCAACGACCCTTTTCATATGGAATTTCATGCGCTTGACGGCTCCTTCCCACAAGCCTCCAGCTTCTGGGTTTCCTGGCGCATTAAATACCCACTCAATGTTGTAAGTGTTTATATCTCGAAAGAAATCTTGATTAATGGTTTCTGTAATCTGCTGATACTCCCTTTTGAGCAGCCTTTTAGCGCCCACGAAGTTGGTTCCATTGTCGCTATAAACACGACGTGGATATCCGCGTCGGGAACAGAACCTTCGGAATGCAGCTAAGAACCCCTGAGTACTTATATCAGAGACTAGCTCTAAATGTACTGCCTTGGTAGACAGGCAGATAAAAACTGCAACATAACCCTTACAGGTTTTAACCCCGCGACCTTTGTTTAATTTTAGGTCAAAATGTCCTGTAAAATCTACCCCTGTGTGGGTGAATGGACGAGATGGGGTTACCCTGGGTTGCGGAAGATCAGCCATCAGTTGCTGGGACCTTTGTTCACTAAAGCGTCGGCATTTAACACATTTCCGCAACTCTCTTTTAACAGTACGCAATCCACTGATGATCCAATACTTATCTCTGATGTAAGATAAAGTAAGGCGAGGACCCCCGTGTAGCGCTATGTTATGAGCTTCAGAATTATAAGATCGGTAAGTCGGCTGTGGCTAGGAAGTATAATTGGATGTTTTGCTGACGCACTTAAAAATGAATTGTTAAGCCTGTACAAAGTACATGGTTTTAAGGTAAATTGATGTGCTCACACAGCAATCGTGACATCGCATCGATAGATTCGCTGATATAGCAATCGATAGCGTATTATGTGAAGGTCGTACGCACCTTTACTTACATTTTACTTCCTAGCTTTACTTTCCTTATTTAAGATAGAATAAGATCATTATTACATGTTCAACTTTACAACAGTTTACTTGTCTTTCTTTTACATTTGACATCCTAGTTTAAGTTTACGTAGTTTTAATTCTATATGTTGGATTAACCCCCAACATTGTTTTTTTTTTTTTTTCAAAAAAGATTTTACAATTTACATTTCTTACGATACTTTGACTACAAATTACATTAAATTCAGTGACTTTACTTTTACATTTACAAGTGCGCGTTTTAAGGCATCGGAAATAACTAGTTACGTTTACGATAAACGAAATCATTCTCATCGGAAAACAACGTCATCGGTTGGAGCAAAGGCGCTGCAGTATAATCAAGACGATCTTGTTCGACACCAGCAAATAAAAACCAGTTAACACAAGTAAGATCTTTCCATATTACTTTTACATTATCCTAAATTCATCTTAAAATGGAAGGTTTATTGGTACGTCAAAACCAAATCTTTGAAGATATCAAGAAGGTCAAAATCAATTTCAAAAAAGATTCGGTTAGTCGTAAGACCTCAGAATACGTTTCACTGAAATTATCATTTTTAGAGGAACTATGGAAAGAGTTCAAATCGAATGATGGTATATTGATGAAAGAGAAAGACCAGACTCATCAATATTTTAGTGACAAGGTGTATAACATTGTGCAATCATTATATTTAGAGGTGCGTCAATTACTCATATTATGTCATAAAACTGATGGTTCCCTGCAATTTGGTACTCCGTCGGGAGAATCTTCGACTCATTCTAATGCTATGGGAGAGAAAGTGTCAGAATGGAAACGCGATCAGTTAGCGAATTTTCGTGCTCTTATGCGACTCATAAATAGTATTGATATTGAAAATTTAAATGAGAAGTGGGAATTAGAGGTTGAACTTAAATCTCTCCAAAATAGGTGGAATACAATAGATATGTTACATTTACAATTAGATAGCATTTTGGCGGGTTCCGATAATTTATATGACGATGACTATGCTGTACACGAACAAAGGTTCAAAAACACTAGGAAAATGTTGAATCAAAAACTTGCTTCAAGCTTACATCAAATACAGTCAGTTCCGCAAATAGATATACCAACATTTAGTGGCAACTATATTAATTGGCCTACTTTTAAAAACTTATATTCGACTGCTATACATAATAATCCATCGCTTACAAAAGCTCAAAGGATGCAGCATTTAAAAGGCAAGCTTAGAGGTGAAGCAGAGAGAATAGTGCAACATTTGCAAGTGATCTCTGAAAACTATGATTTGTGTTGGGAATTGTTGACCCGTAGGTACGATAACAAGCAATTACTATTTACTAAGCAATTTCAACTTTTTATGCGTCAACCAAGCGCTCAAAAACAAACAGCGTTTGAACTAAAAAGGCTTTATGACGTTACTATGGAGTCGATTCATGCGATTCAAAATCTAGGCGTGGACATTAGTAGTTGGGATCCTATGTTAGTACATGTGTTGTGCGAGAAGCTTGATAATGAGACTTATGGTGATTATATGGAAATTCGTAAAGCCCCACGAGAATTGCCTTCATTTAGCGAGTTCATGACATTTTTAGAGGGAAAATTTACAGCCCTGGAACCTCTACATAAGAAAAGATTTGAGTCTAATAATTATAATTCGGCAAAAACATTTAATAGTCCACCACAACAAAGTTTGATGGAGTACAGAAAACCTGCTCTGAACAATGCATTTTATACATCAATTAAAATCAGTTGTCCGTTATGCAATGACGAACACGCCCTATACCAATGTCATCAATTCTTAAGTATGACATACGACATGCAGCTTGAAATGGTTGAAAAACTTAATTTGTGTATTAACTGCTTATTCTCTCATGCCAAAAATTACTGTTCATCGGAAAAACGCTGTAAAGATTGCAACGGCCGACATCATACAATCTTACATCCTGCATTTAACGGCAACAATTATGTGACGAAAACTCCGATCAATAGGTCGATTCAGCCGTCTGGGTCAAATTCACAAATTCCGACTCAGCAACGGCCGCCTATCCAAAACAATTACGTGTCGAATAATGATGACGAGATATTATTGCCAACTGCGATGTTACAAATATTACGCAATGACGGAACTTACATAACTTTAAGAGCTATAATTGATCAAGGCTCCCAAATAACCTTGATAACAGAAGATGCAGCCCAAAGATTAGGATTGCAACGTAAGCACTTTAGTGCTAATATATCAGGGATAGGGTCATTATCGAACAAAACTAAGGGCAAAGTTCAATTACACTGCAAATCAGTTTACGATGACTTTACATTTTACACTGAAGCATTGGTAATGAAACATGTAGTAAATAATTTACCAAATAAAACATTTTCAAAGGAAAACTGGCCCCAATTAAGACATATTGCATTAGCAGATCCAGATTACAATAGTTCCAGGGGAGTAGATGTACTTCTGGATGCTGACGTTTACTCACAAATTTTAATGGAAGGCCTTATCAAAGGTAATAGTCCGCAACCCATGGCACAACAAACAAAATTAGGGTGGATTTTATCCGGCACTGTTAGAACCTATAATTGTCACATAACCTTGAATAATATTGAAGAGATCAGTGCATACTGGGAAATGGAGGATATCGGAGAACAAGACAGTAATAAAAGTAACCTAACAGCGAGTGAGCTATTTTGTGAGCAACTGTACACTGACACTACGCGCAGGCTAGAAAACGGTCAATATGTGGTCAAAATACCAATGAAGAAGGATTTTCAAGAGTATCTAGGGTCCTCAAAGGCACAAGCGGTGGCACAATTCCACCAACTACGAAAAAAACTAACGTCTAATCACGAACTAGGTCAGAGATATTCAGACTTTATCAAAGAATATGAAGACTTGGGACATATGGTGGAGAGTAAAACAGATTTACAACCATTTTGCTACCTACCACACCACGCGGTTCTTAAGGAGGAATCGACAACAACGAAACTCCGAGTGGTATTCAACGCATCCAGCAAGACATCCTCAGGCTATAGTTTGAATGACCTAATGGAATGTGGACCTAAGCTACAGAAGGATTTACAAGGTTTGTTGATAAAATGGCGACTTTATCAATATGTGTTCACGGCAGATTGCGAGAAGATGTATAGGTATTTGCGAGTAGCCAAAGAAGACCAAGAATTGCAGAAGATTGTCTGGAAAGATGACGGCTGTCCCAGCTCTCCTTTAAAACAATACAAGCTATGCACCGTTACATACGGAACAAAAGCAGCCCCATACCTTGCACTTCGAACCTTGCAGCAACTAGCAGAAGATGAAGGACACAGTTATCCTCTGGCAGCCTACGTCATAAGACATCAAATGTATGTTGATGACGTATTAAGTGGTCATAATGACCAACAACAAGCAAAAGAGATGCAAAAGCAATTACAAGCAATTTTCAAAACCGCTGGTTTAAACTTGAGAAAATGGACAAGTAATTCGCCTTTACTTTTAGAAAATATAAGCTCAGAAAACAAACTCTACAATACTTGACTTCAAAAATGCAGAATCAACTAAAACATTAGGATTACAATGGTCACCTGCTACAGACACCTTTAAGTTCACTAACAAAATAGATACCGACTGTTATAAGAAATACACGAGACGATTTATATTATCAGAAATCTCGAAGATATTTGATCCGTTAGGTTGGCTGACACCCGTTACTGTACGAGCAAAGTTACTTTTCCAACGAGTAATGACTACCACTACTCAAACTCAAACTCAACTCAAACTCAAAAATTCTTTATTTCGTAAGTATTTAGATACATTTGAAATAAGTCAAATAATTTACAAATTGAACTGAATCTACCACCACTTCGGAAAGTCGATCTGTTGAGAAGAAGTGGCAAGAAACTCAACAGCAATCATCTTTTAAAAATAAGAGAAATCATCTTCTTGCATCCGGATATCACTTTTCACATCAACACTTATCCATAAATCTAACAAAGGGTTAATCTTAAATATTTTAGGATTTTATTATAAAATGAAGCGTACACATTGACCCATGAACGAGTTGATCTTCTGGAGTCTACTATTATATTTATACAATAGGCAATCAAGTACTAGACAGAAACGTAGACATAGATATAGAGGTAAAGATAGAAGCAGAGATAGACGTAGCGATAGAGGTGAGAGAGAATACAGATAATGTGGATGGGGATGAGGATAGTCGTGGACAAAGACAGGACGTGGACATGGAAATGGGGAAGTCGGAGTCAAGTTGAAAAAAGTCATAAAGTCATCAGCAAAACGACCTGGCACCACTAGCAGCACCCGTTCACGAGTATAACGCAAGCACCAGCCATCACCCTCCTCAACCATATTTTAGGGAAGAGGGTGACCCGACACCCGACGCTACCGCTAGCCTTGCCGCCTGAGGGAGCATGACGTTCTTGCTGTTGTATGGACAAGAAGGAGATGGTGGTGGTGTTGGATAAGAAGGAGATGGAGTTGGAAATGGAGTTGGAAATGGAGTTGGAGATGGAGTTGGAGAAGGAGTTAGAGATTGAGCACTTTAGAAAAACAATTTACAACCAAGGACTTTTATCGTCCATATATTCAGATATTGTATAAAAGCCTTTATTACACAATTTTTGTTTAATAGTTTCTTTAAATTTATCAAGCGGTAAGTCTTGAATATTTGTGGGAACCTTATTATAAAAACGTACTGAATGGAATGAAATTATTTCAGAGAAACTACAATATGAATGGTTACAATTTACAAAGGATATTCACATCATCGAAGAAATAAACATCCCGCGCTGGTTGGGTGACACCACAACAGCCATTCAGCTACACGGCTTCTGTGATGCGTCGGAGAAGGTATATGCATGTGCTGTATACATAAAAACATTTAATAATACACATGAACCTATTACATCGTTAATTACCGCCAAGTCGAAACTAGCACCGATCAGCAAACCCGTCACCTTACCTCGTTTAGAGTTATGTGGAGCCGTAATATTATCAAAACTTATGAAAAAGGTATTACAAGCCTTAGAATGGGATAACATACAGGCTCCTAAGTCGATTCATGCATGGACAGATTCTATGATTACCTTAAGCTGGATACACGGTGACTTAACAAAATGGAAAACGTTCGTAGCTAATAGAGTTCAGGAAATACATCAAACGTTGCCTAAATCATGTTGGAATCACGTGAAATCCGGAGACAATGCCGTGGATTGTGCCACCAGAGGTCTCTCTCCCTCGCAACTTCTCAATCATCAAATGTGGTGGAAAGGACCTTCGTGGCTACAGACATCAAATAATTACACAAATGACATTGACATTGAAGTCACGAACCTAGAAACAAAAAGAATGCCATCAAAATCATGCTTAACCCAAATAGAACAGACTTCCGTAATATCAGCACTAATTGACCGATACAGCAATTTTAATCGCATAGTAAGATTACTGGCATGGGTATTACGTTTTATTAATACTGCATTACAGCGTAACAATGACAGAAGTCTACATTTAACGTCAGCAGAAATCAACAAAAGCAAAAATTACATAATTAAAACAGTGCAAGGTTGCGAATTTCGACAAGAAATACTAGATTTAAAATCGAATGGCAAACTAAAGCCCAACAGTAACATATTAAGTCTCAATCCGTACCTGGACAAGGACAATATCTTGCGAGTAGGAGGTAGATTACAAAATTCAAGTTTACATTACAATACGAAGCATCCCCTATTACTGCCTAAACACTGCAAGGTAACGGAGTTAATCATAGAAGAAGCCCATTTACGTACTTTACATGGGGGTGCAAAACTGACATTAAATCATATACGTCAACAGTATTGGATTGTTGGTGGTTACAGTCAAGTTAAGAAGCAAATACGTAAATGTGTCGTGTGTAGAAAATACAGCAATCAGCAGCAGTATCAATTAATGGCCGACCTCCCTACACCTCGAGTGCAAATATCTAGAGCGTTCACTCACACAGGGGTTGATTTCACGGGTCATGTAGACATCAAGGCAAACAAAGGAAGAGGAATAAAAACTATAAAAGGTTATATATGTGTGTTTGTTTGCTTAGCCACCAAAGCAATACATTTAGAACTGGTAGCAGGATTATGCAGCGCATCCTTTCTCGCAGCCTTTCGTCGGTTTTGTGCACGACGCGGTACACCCCAGCACGTATACAGCGACAATGGGACTAACTTTGTCGGCGCGAACCGTTTACTGCTAATGCAATATAGAGAATGTTTGGAAAGTATTGACAAAGGATTTTTAAATAAAGCTTCAGATATGGGGATTACATGGCATTTTAATGCACCTGCCTGGCCTAGTGCGGGGGGACTTTGGGAAGCAGCAGTGCGTAGCATGAAACATCATCTGAAACGGGTGATCGGAGATCAGCGGCTCACCTATGAAGAATTTACTACGATCCTATGTGACATAGAGGCCTGCTTAAACTCACGACCACTATGCACCGTGACTGAAAGTATCGATGACATCGAAGCCTTAACACCTGGCCATTTCCTAGTAGGAGGAATGCTAATCACACCTCCGAATGTGCGAGAAGAACATTTAGATTTAAGAAAACGGTGGCATTTACTTGAAAACTTGACAGCAGCATTCTGGAAACGATGGTCGCGAGAATATTTACAGCAGTTACAAACAAGATCCAAGTGGAGATTACCATGCAGAGAAGTACAGTTAAACGACATTGTTTGCATAAAGGATGATAATTTGCCAATCGGCAGATGGGCAATGGGCAGAGTAATAGAACTCCATACAGGAAAGGACGGCCACACACGCGTAGTAACTTTAAAAACACAAAACGGACAAGCAAAGCGGCCGATAATCAAATTGACACCCTTATTACTCACAGACGATTACAAGGACCCAACTACATCATACAATGACATTCGCAATCAGGAGAAACCTGACAATAGAACAAGAAGAAAGAGAACGTCTCAGAGTTTATCCTTGACAAATGTTATACTAAGCATTATGGGTATATTTTGGTTGTTCTTATCATCGCCAGTTCTTGCGTTGAACGATAAAAGTTATAATATTACAGGTCTCCAACCAGACAATTCCTTATATTTTGACACCTTGGCCGAGATAAGAGAGATAAAGGATGATTGGAAGCTTATCATGTACTACAATATGACATCTTACTGGGAGAACACGTATGAGGTTATAAAATACGTAAAGTACATAAACAATTTGCCACATAATATGACTAACAAGCAGAACCAAATTATTTGTAACCAACTGAATCAAAGCCTTAGCGAATTATTATACTTCAATACATTATTAAAAACAAAACACTTAAGAAATAAAAGAGGTCTTATAAACGGAGTGGGCTACGTAGCAAATACATTGTTCGGAGTATTAGACGAGAGGTTCGCTGAAAAGTACGCGCAAGATATACGAACGGTCAATGAAAATGAAAATCATATCCTAAGTTTATTTAAAAACCAGACCCATATCGTCGAGACACATAATAATATCATAAAACGGAATGAAGAACTGATGAACAAACAATTCTCATTAATCAATGAGCACCTTAAAGGCCTTACCTTGCAGTCCAACTCTCTAAAACAAAGCTCTGAGAATGCGATATATACTTTTACAGCCAGTTATGCCGCCGACAAAATAATCACACATCTTAAGCAAATTCAACAGTCATTACTAGATTGCCTGACTGACCTATATCGAGGTCATATAGATATGCATTTATTATCACCAGCTCAATTACAAAAGGAGTTTGACACAATATCACTCCACTTATCCCGCGACTTGCACCTCCCAGACATATCAAATACATTAACTGATATATATAAAATACTAAGAGTCCAAGCACGCATGACGAAGAACTTTATTATATTTGAAATAAGAATTCCACTCCTAAGCAACACTAAGTATGAGCTTAATAAGTTGATAAGTCTGCCAGTAAGTTTAAATAAGAAGATGGCAACCTATGCTATACCTGCCTCTACGTACATTGCATTCGATATCAACAAAGATACGGTCATTCTACTACAGGAATCCGATATAACAGCGTGCCTTACTATTTCAACAAACAAACTACTTTGCCATTTACATCAACTTGTATACCGTATGAAGCCAACGCAATCCATTTGTCAATTAAAAATAATTGAAGCTATTGAATATTATACATTTTGCAAAACTGAGACATTGCAGTGTGTTGATAAGTGGGTCAAGCTGAACAATAAAAACACATGGTTGTACGCGTGCTGCGAAGAATGCTTAGTACGCATATTATGTCCAGACGGACTGGCGACAGAGCGCTTACATGGGAAAGGACGTATTACCCTAGGTCAGGGATGCGTTGTAAAAACAGATAGGTTTATGTTGTATGCAAATAAGGAATACACAAGTCAGTTATACGTGAATGATAAAGTTATAATGCCTATATTATCGCCGTTAAATGAGCTTATGAATACCTCCCTAGCATATTCGAAGATTCAAACTGAGTCGCACAATCAGATATTTCAAAATTTACAGAAGGATATTGACATTTTAAAGGAACAATCCAGTGTTACTTTTATATCAAACCACGACACGCACCATTATATAATAATTTACACCTTGGTCGGAAGTGTATTACTGAGCATAATATTTATTACTTGCTGGTTAATAAAGACACGTCGAAGAGATATCACGTCTCAGAGATCAGACAGCAGAAGCGATAGAAGACAAAGCACGGAATTGCAGAGAAACCTACAGAGAACGCCGGGACCTATCGTGTTTAATATAGAGAGTGCAAAGCTACAGGGTCCATCAGTGAAATTTGACACTAAACTAGACAGTTAACAAGTGCAACTAAAGAGTGATAATTGACACTAATTTCTAATACCTACGTGTTTAGTGACGGTTACTTAAATGTTTAATTTTGTTAGTTTAGCTATTTTAATATTCTCACATTAGTGCATTCCTTTCATTATTTTAAAATTTACTTATATCCCAAAATAGTTTCGATCTACTCTGCATATTCCATTAATTGAATTTTAGATAATGTAATAAGTTTTATTCTTAAGTTTGTTTACATTATTTCTGTTTTTTTTTGGTTTTAGTTGTTTTGTGTAACTTAGGTGTGGCAGTATGTACAAAGTACATGGTTTTAAGGTAAATTGATGTGCTCACACAGCAATCGTGACATCGCATCGATAGATTCGCTGATATAGCAATCGATAGCGTATTATGTGAAGGTCGTACGCACCTTTACTTACATTTTACTTCCTAGCTTTACTTTCCTTATTTAAGATAGAATAAGATCATTATTACATGTTCAACTTTACAACAGTTTACTTGTCTTTCTTTTACATTTGACATCCTAGTTTAAGTTTACGTAGTTTTAATTCTATATGTTGGATTAACCCCCAACAAAGCCTTCCCAGAACTCTCATAAGTCCGTCCCTTTTGTCGATATAAGGACAAAGGCTGGCTAGTTTACTATGTTGCGTTACATTTTTGTTATTAATTAAACGCTGATAATCCTCAAAAAACTCGCATTTTTGTACAGATTTTATAATTAAATTATAAATATGTTGTATTTCAACGGAAGTTAGGTAGTTAAGCCGTGGTGCACTTTGTTTATTACGTAACCATGCAATGAAACGTGATAGCCAGGCGAGTTTAACGACCGCGCGTCTCAATGAACTGCAGTCATTTATTAATTGTAATATTAATGAATTGTTATCACGTAAGCCTACGTTCACCTTGAAATCAGAGGTCTTACCTTTAACTTCAAGGTCAGGAGCAGGGAAGCATTGGCTTGGTATGTTTTTAATGTCGTATTGACAAAGCCATTCTGGGCCCTTCCACCACAAAGAATGCTCTTTTAACTGCGCACTGTGTTATGACGGCGAGCGAAAGAACTTTATAAATTTAAATTTATTTATTTCAATAACTTATGGACTATTTATAAATGATGTTAACGCTAAGATCTCAGAAATAGGATTGATCACTATTACAGTAGTTTGAGTATTTATATAGGAACTTTAGGGAATGGTAAATATATTATTGTCTAATGACTTATTTATCTAATGAGGTAAAAGGTTGGTGAGAAATGTTAATAAGGAAATGGATTTGTAAATATACATTAAGAAGTACAGAGAAGCATTTAGAGTAATACTATCATTACATTAATGATTTAAAAACAACTTGATTACTATCTGAGAAATTATACATTGACAAACATTAAAATTAAGATATAACATTCAAAAATAATATATGTAAGGGGCATATTATAACACCTCCCCTCTTAAAATAAAGATTGGGCGTTAGTGCCTGATCTTTGGGTTTGTTTTGGGGTGTCATCGTCTTCATCTTCGGAGATGCACGATGTCGTTGGATTTGAAAATGTGGACAAAGGGATGGCAGCAGCGTGGACGTGTGTCGATCGGCGACGAGATGATGTACCGTAGCAATTGTTGAAAATTTGAACACAATGAGATTCTTCATGATTGTTTCGACTAAAGGGATTGAATCTTCTAAGACATCTTTTTAGACATGTGTAAAATAATAATAATAACATAAGGATTCCGGTTATGAATGTAAACCAGGAAAATCTATTTTCATTTCTTCTCATGAATGGTTTATTTCTTAAGTCTTGTATTTCTTCATTGTGTTTATTTAGTTGATGTTTGATATTATTGAGAGAATCTAAAGGAATTTCGTTAATGGCAATTGGTAGGAGATTTGGTAACTCTATGTTTTTAATATCTTCAAAACAGTCGTCATTTCTTATATCTGGTATTATAATTGGAAATGTTACATTTTCTTCTTTGGTGCTTCGTGCAGAAAGTGTACTGTAGCCAGTGTAGAGTTTACAGTTTTCTTGGAGACTTAAGATTCCTGATCCTTGTAAATTGTGATGAGAGACTTGACTGTCGCATTGCAGAATACATTGAGTCGAGTCGCTCAGGATGTAGAGCCACTTGTTGTCTTCTAATGTCTGGAACGTATTTATTTGTGCAGAAAATGTAGAAGTTGTACAAATGTCTGGAATTCGTTTGGTAATGCTGAGTAATATTCGTAGTTCACATATGGGACGAGTATCAGCATTGTAGATTATTAAATTACTGCAAACACTTTTCCTTTTATCGAACATCTTGCAGTTCTGGAGTGAGCTCGTAGACACGTAGTGTTCGCCGCTAGGATTTGTAGCAAGAAACTTATGCTCTGGCAGGATAGTTGTGTGGAGTGAGGAGTTGGTATGTTGGATAGGAATAGAATATATATGATAGAGTTTGAGAGGTTCGGGTTGAACAAGAGGGAATTCTAAAATGTAAACTAATCTGTTTGAGTAAACATATGCAGAAAGTTGAGAAGAACTAAGAATATTATTTATACTGTGAATAGTAACAGAGCTAACTAATTGTTTATTCGACCTAATATGATTTGATAGTAGCAATTCTTGATATAATTTATTAAGGGAGATAATTGACGGATGTACTATATTAGATTTAGCAAATAATATACTAGTGAGGCACTCATTAATTTCATTTTCGAGACTTGTTACGGCTTCTAAAATCTGAATTGATATTGCGGAAATATCTTCGGTTACTTTTAAATTAAAAATTGAGTTTTCGGTTTTATTGAGAAAATCATTTAACCTATCGATGTTCTCGTTAATAACCTGTTCATCGTATGAAATTTTGAAAATAGTTTCGTTAAAGTTTTTAACAGTTGACGATGTTATTTGAATTTGTTTCGCCATTAAAGATGTGAGATCAAGTTCTCGTTTTTCTAGCATATCGATACATTCGTTGTATCTTTTAGCATCCTTAGCGTCAGGAGTACCAATAAGATATTTAAGTAATGTACTAAGTCCATCAATCAGTTCTCTCTTCTGTCGTGAGTTCTTACCCAAATACATATTTAACTCCGAGAGTCTATTATTGATCTTGTCTAGATTTATTTTTAAATAAGATTTTGTGGATAAAACATTAGGAAAAGTTGAATATTTTGAAGAAATTATTTCGAATTTACTGTCTAAACGTAAAAGAGATTCGTGAGCAATAAATAGTGGTTTTAAATCGCGATAAATAATTAGCTTCCGTGTGTCATCAGACACGAATATCGAGCCTTCTTCTTTATAGAATAATCCAGCGTGAGATGGTAAAGGTTGAGTTATATTGGCAACGATTCTGGTGGTTGCCCTGAAATAGACAAAATTATTTCGTGATTAGATTTCGAGTTATGATCTATGTTCCGCTTATTCCTAATTAAATTTCTAATGTACACGTAAAATTTATAAATGATTAAATAAAATATTAGTTTGAGAATAGAACAAATTGTAAAACTTATGTAGGGATTATTCATTAATTTATAAAATATATCATAAGGATTAGGGGTTTCTGCCGATATACAGTTGACCCTGTAAAATATTGATTAAGTTAATTAAGTTATTACTTATTTTAAGTTTAAACTAATTTATCTATTACTAAAGGAGTTTGTCTAAACTAAAGTTTCATGCGTATGATAAGGACGAAGTCTATTTGCATGCACAAGTTGGTTACGATTTCCTGTTTTAATTACGTAGTTATGATTGAAACCTACTCGTATGATTTCGAATGGTCCATCCCATTTAGGGTCTAAATTATTAGGATTAGACACATGCAGCATTACTTTTTGTCCTAATTGGTATTGCGCTATGTTTTTGATTTGACTATCGTACCTGTCCTTTGCCTTTTCTTTCATAGATTGAATATTTCTAAGAGCAGAATCTCTGGCAATTCTAAGGCGTTCGTTAAGATCTTTTAAATAGTCGTCGGTTGTGTATTCAGAAATAATTTTCATAGTATAAAATGGACGAGGTTTATAACCGAATAATAGTTCATGTGGTGTGTAATTAGTAGAATTATTTACGGAGGTATTATGACACATGATTGCGAATGGAATGATTTTGTCCCAATCTTTTAGTCGTCGACTATGGTACATTCTAATATGATCGCGTAATGTGGCGTGAAATCGTTCTAATGCACCATTAGTTTGTGGGTGATATGCCGTATTGAAAGTGTGACTGGAACCTAGGAATTTAGATAATTGTTTTAGAATTTTATTTGTAAATTCGGTTCCTTGATCCGAATGAAACCTTTTGGGAACACCGTAGTGTTGACAAAAGTGAAGAAGTTGTTTAGCGATTGTGATAGCTTCTTTATTTGGGATAGGGTATGCTTGTACAAATCTAGTCAAGTCATCCTGTAAAGTCAAAACGTATTTGTTGTTGTTATCGCTAATTTCAGAGTAAGACACAAGATCTATAGAAACTCGTTCGAGAGGTTCAGTGGATTGTGAGGTTATAACCATCGGAGCTTGAAAATTCTTTCTTTGTATCTTGTTGCGTTGGCAAATCACACATGAATCTATGTAGTTTTTAATATCATTAGTCATACCTTTCCAAAAGTATTCATCTCGAATTTTTCTTGTAGTTTCTATGATTCCACGATGTCCTGATAAGGGTTCGTCGTGATAGATTTTTAATATTTGTGGAATATCTTCAGGCTTAGGATAGTCTACGTTATTTTGACAAATCGTTATGTTACAATCGTATATATCCGCTATGTAAGATGTAATACGTAATTGTTCGTTTCCTTTTAGTTGACAAGTACGATCGTAACGTAAGTCAGGAACGAATAGATCTTTGGGTTGATGTTGTTGTAGACATGACATTAAAGATTTAAAATAGCTTTCAGAATCCCATGGATCAAAGTGTGTTGGTCTTGTAGGACTAAAGAATAAGTTTTGATTTTCATTAGATATTAAGAGGTCAGCGTTATAAAGAGATTTAGTTTTACTAATATAAGGTTCTATTTGGGAACAATGACGAATAGCTTCATTATAAATTTTATTCTGATCAGAGAGTTGACACGATATAGGAATAAATATGTTTTTATGCTTAGAATCTAAAATATTATCAGGTGATAACTTTAACTTTGGACTGTCAAAGGAATGATCTTGGGATATATAATGTTCATAATTTAATTGTAAATAATCAGAGGTATCCGAATGAGTAGAAATATGTGAAGTTATGATATTTGAATTCATAATTGGAGGACGAGATAATGCATCGGCGTTTGTGTTTATTTTTCCTGCCTTATAAACTATTTCGTATTCGTACTCTTCTAGTTTTAACCTCCATCTTACCAATCGACTACCTGGATCTTTAATAGAGAAGAGCCACGTAAGTGGTTTATGATCGGTGACTATCTTGAATTTCCTTCCAAATAGGTAGGGTCGAAAATGTTTTACTGCCCAAACGATTGCTAACAGTTCACGTTCGATTGTCGAGTAATTAGATTCAGCTTTATTTAATGTACGAGAAGCGTATGCTATTGGTAAGTCTTTACCGATTTCACCTTGGGATAGAATCGCACCAATGGCGTGGATAGAGGCATCAGTTGTGAGTATGAATTCGTTACTGAAATTAGGGTATTGCAATATAGGAGTTGTAGTGAGAATATTTTTACAAGTATCAAAAGCGTTTTGTTGAGACTCAGTCCAAATAAAAGGAACATCCTTTTTTAATAAGCTTGTTAAAGGTTTGGTGATTTTGCTAAAGTTTGCTATAAAACGACGGTAATAGCCAGCGAGGCCTAAGAACGATTTAATATCTTTACATGTTTTTGGAATAGGAAAATCTCTGACTGCTTGTACCTTATCTGGATTTGGTTTGACACCATCGCTAGATATTATATGACCTAGATAAGCAACTTCCTTTCTGAGAAACTCACATTTGTCTGGTTGAACTTTAAGTTTATGTTGTCTTAGTCTTTCAAACACTTCAGTTAACTTTTGCTCGTGTTCTTGAAGACTAGAAGCAAATATTATGATGTTATCTAAATAAACAAAACATCGTTCACCTTGTAACCCATAGAGAACGCTATCCATAGCACGTTGAAAGGTGGCGGGTGCGTTTTTGAGTCCAAATGGCATCCTTAAGAATTCATAGTGACCGTAAGGTGTATTGAATGCAGTTTTTGGTATATCTTTGGAATCGAGTTCGATTTGGTGGAATCCAGAAGCTAGATCTAAAGTTGTGAAGTAGATTGAATGCCCTAGCTTATCTAAGATATCTGTGATGTTTGGTAACGGGTAACTATCGCCTATTGTAATGTCATTTAGTTTCCTATAGTCTATCACGACTCTCCACTTTCTTTTGCCTGAAGCATCTGTCTTTTTAGGGACTACCCAAATAGGGCTGCTCCACGGAGATGTACTAGGACGTATAATATTTTCTTTTAACATTTTATCTACTTGTGTTTTAACTTCCTGTTGATGTACGTAAGGGAATCTGTAAGTTTTTGTGTTAATTGGTGTATTTGATGTAGTAGGAATTGTGTGCTTCGTATGATTTGTGAACGTAAGTTTGTCACCTTCTGTGTAAAATATGTCGGCATAATTGGAAACTATTCTATCAAGAGATTCGCTATTTAAGTGATCGCGTCTTATTAATCTATCTACCTGGCTATTAAAAGTTATTTGGTTATTTGAATTAATTGAATATGAGTTTAAGTTTTCTTGCGACGTTTCGGAGTACATTTGTATGTTTGAGATAATAGGAATCGTAATATGTTTGTCTTCATCACTGGAATTCACACAAGTAATGAGAAAAGATTTGTTTTTAATGTTTACTAAAGCATTAGGAATCGTTAGTTGTTCGCCTATCGATTGTTTCTCAATGATAGCAGGGCCGTTATTGATTTTATTGTTAAGACAACTAATGACGGTCTCGGATCGTTTTGGTAAAAATATCTTATCGGTAACTTGTTTACTAGAGTCTTCCCCTAAAAAGAATAATTTATAAGAAGTGTCACGAATATGCATGGTTTTTGATTGGACATGAATACTTACATTGAACTTAGACATAAAATCATTTCCTAAAATACCGTCTGCCGTTATATTTAGATTTGCGATATGGAATTTATGTTTTGGGAAATTGTCAAGAGATATTTCAGACGTACCGAAAGTTTGAATTGATGATTCATTGTTTGAAACACCGATAATAGATACTTTGTTATTTGCGTTAATTGGATTATTACCGATTTTTTCCTTACAAATAACAGAAATTGCAGCACCTGTGTCAATCAATAAAGTAAGAGGTTGAGCGTCTATATGAAATTTGCAATGTAGTAGATTTTCGGGAGGTACATTTAAAGATTTAATATTATAAGATTTAGGAATTCCATTTTTTTTTGATTTCTTTTGATTTGAATTAAGTTTTCGAGATTTAGATTTAGATTTTGTTTTATTATGAATAGATTTTGAGTCACATATTTCATTACTAGAGTTAGGGGTTAGAAGTGATTCAGTGTTTTCACTTAAAGAAGATTTTGAACATTTAAGATTTTTGATTAAGGAGGATGTAGTATTACGATTTAGAGAGGGTTTTATAGATTTAGAGAGTTCGGAGTTTGGATCAAATGATTTTGAGAGATTTTGGGATTGAATAGAATACGTTTCAGGCATCATCGACTGAAATAGAGTCCATGATTCGGTTGTTTACGTGCCGATCTCACGGAGTTGTCTACGATAGACTGGAAGTCTCTGTTGCTGAACCGAATTATTATTTTTATTTGATGTGGAACTGTTAGTACAAACTTGTCCCCGATGGACTGGATTTAGTTTAATACTAGCAGTTTTACTTAGATCTGAGAATTTTCCATCATACACTCGATCTCTTGAATTTGAGGAGTTTGTGTCTGAGCACCTGGATAGCAAGCTGAAGCGGTTTCCACGGATGTGCTCGTTTCCATGGCCGCCTGTGAGTTTAAATTATTTATTTTCTGCGGACGTGTAGGAGAGAGATGACTTTGGTTCATGGTTTTTAAGTTATTATTGAATTCTCGTTTCCTACACTCTGTGATTAAGTGTCCGGGTTTTTTACAATAATTACATGATTTTGACGTTGTAGGACGAGGGACTGGAGAAGTAAATTGAGAATTACGTATAGGTAGTTTTATATTATTTATATCATTTTTTAAATTCTTAGAGTATACGTATAGTGACTGACGCGCGCTATTCATTCTTCTTATTTTTTCCTCTTGCATAGCCATATTACCGGCGTCTGCTAGACAAGATAAATCTTTTCTAACTGTTCGTAACATCGTTGAGATGTCAGAACCTAGCCCGTTTATGAAGACATTTAAAGCTGTCTCCTCTGTCATAACTTTTCGTCCTACAAATGTTTCATCCCTTATTTCCGCGCTTAATTTTTCGATTATTTTGTTTCGACAAAGATCTACCCTGTGATAGTATTCAGTAACCGATTCGTTCGGTTTCTGGAACATCGATTGTAGTTCTAAATTAAGATGGTCTAAGGTTTTTGTTTGAGAAAATTTTTGTATTAAAAATGTTTTTAGTTCTGACCAAGTAGTGTATTGTTTGGTATGAACGTCTGATGAAGAGGGACCCGTGATTTTGTTTAAAACGTACACTAGTAAAATATCTTCTTGGGTAATTGATGCAAGGTTAAAGGCTGTATCGCATGAACGAATATATCTATATACTTGTGAGTTTTGTGCCGTATCGAAGTCCGGTATCAATTGCAACAATGTATTTAATGGTACCTCTACTACTTTGGTATCTACTTTAGACATTTTGAGAAATGTAATTATTTAATATATTCAAAAAAAAAATTAAGGTTAAGTTAAACTATTAGGCATGTAGTTAAGGACTATGAATATGCTAAGGTTTTTTATATAAACTATTTAAACACGATTTAGAATTAGAATACCTACGATATGAATAGATTATAAACACGATTTAGAAAATGATTTAGGAGTTAGGATTTAGAAAATATAGGAATTTGAATCAGAGCATAAAATTCAAGCCACTCACCATAACATTAAACAGATCGCGCTGAGCAAGAACTTCATTTCTTGAGGTTCGGCAAAGTTTTTCAAAAGCCTTCAGCTACCGTATTGTCTCTCTTTGGCGATTTTGTTCCGTTCGAGCAATACGTTTCACTTTGTCACTGCAAACGCGTATCCTACCGACTGCGCCAAATTTGTTATGACGGCGAGCGAAAGAACTTTATAAATTTAAATTTATTTATTTCAATAACTTATGGACTATTTATAAATGATGTTAACGCTAAGATCTCAGAAATAGGATTGATCACTATTACAGTAGTTTGAGTATTTATATAGGAACTTTAGGGAATGGTAAATATATTATTGTCTAATGACTTATTTATCTAATGAGGTAAAAGGTTGGTGAGAAATGTTAATAAGGAAATGGATTTGTAAATATACATTAAGAAGTACAGAGAAGCATTTAGAGTAATACTATCATTACATTAATGATTTAAAAACAACTTGATTACTATCTGAGAAATTATACATTGACAAACATTAAAATTAAGATATAACATTCAAAAATAATATATGTAAGGGGCATATTATAACAACTGACCATCCCTCTCGTTGCGCAGTCTGCTGAATTTTGTTTAGACTCAACATGACGCCAACATGTGGGTGGTATGACTTCAATTATTTTCTTAACCCTGGTGGCCACAAATTGCTTCCATCTGTTTGGGTCTCCGTGGATCCAGCCAAGAGCGATCATGCTATCTGTAAATGCGTATATTTCACCTATTTTATGCTGAAGTGCTGACTTAACCTTTATCATAAGACGCGATAATAAAAGTGCACTACAAAGCTCGAGCTTCGGTAGCGTAAGTTTGTTTTTAATTGGCGCCAACTTTGTTTTTGCGGTGAGTAACTGCGTTGTTATAGTACCTTTAGCGCTTTTAGTGCTTACGTAAACGGCACATGCATACGCCCTTTCTGAGCTGTCACAGAAAGCGTATATATTAAATAGGTCACAGTCGCCCAAATATCTCGGAATTTCAAACATTCCGATGTTCTGGAGGTCTTGCTTTAATTGCAGCCACTCTTTAAATAAATGAGATGGTAAATTTTGATCCCAGGTCAAACAGCTCTCTGACCAAGTTTTTTGAAATAAAAACTTAGCCCTGATAGTCAGCGGAGCGAGCCAACCTGCGGGGTCAAAAACCTTTGAAACGTTTGACAACAATTCACGTTTTGTAAGATGTGTTTCATCCCTAGGGCTGTCAATTACATTTTTAAACGAA
This sequence comes from Stenoptilia bipunctidactyla, assembly GCA_944452665.1. NCBI lineage: Eukaryota > Metazoa > Arthropoda > Insecta > Lepidoptera > Pterophoridae > Stenoptilia > Stenoptilia bipunctidactyla. Next base: position 382,037 of record OX101732.1, read on the forward strand.
AATGTGTCTGTTTGTGGATTCCATCGCAAGCCTAGAGTTTTCCTTGACTCCACACATTTAAAATCTAAAGAGGATTCTACATATTCCGATGGCAAATTTTGTAAAAGTGCAGGGTCATTACTATTCCACTTACGAATAGTCATGCCCGACCCCTTTAGTATAGCTATCAGCTGTTGCTGAAGTTCCTTAGCCTGTTCAATAGTGCTGCAACCTTCTAAGAGATCATCTGTGTAAAAGGAGTTCTTCAAGGCTGCAGCGGCTAAGGGGTAATTATGCGCTTCATCATCAGCGAGTTGCCTTAAGGTACGCATCGCGAGGTATGGGGCAGCCTTGGTACCATAGGTGACAGTTGTAAGCTGATACTCGGAAAGAGGGTCACCACAGCTCTCCCTCCACACAATACGCTGCAGGTGCTGTCCTGCCTCATTTAAAAGAATCTGCCTAAAAAAATTTGCGATGTCAGCTGTAATGACGTATTTATGCTGACGCCATATTAAAATAAGTCTATGCAGATCCTTTTGCAAGTTCGGGCCCCGCTCCATCAAGTCATTCAGACTGTTACCTGAAGACGTTTTTGAAGAAGCATTAAAGACCGTCCTCAATCTTGTTGTAGTTGAGTCATGCTTGATAACTCCGTGATGGGGAAGGTAACACGATATTACCTGCCGACTGTTATCAACAGGTTTCATATGACCGAGACTTAAATACTCGTTCATAAATTGTTTATAGCTTTGCGATAGTACCTCGTTTTTAGCTAATTTCCTTTCTAAATTTAGGAACTGAGCGATGGCCTTGTTTTTTGAATCGCCTAAATTATTTTGAAAATTTGGCTTCATTGGAAGTGCAACTTCGTACCTACCGCTTTCTAAACGTTTAGTGGTATTTTTATAAAGCTGTTCGCAAAAAATATCACTTTCCGGCATATAGCAGATTCGTTTACTTCCTCAATTTCCCAGTAATTTGAAATTTCAGATAAATTATTAATAACAACACTACAATTAAAAGCTCTCACATTTCCAGACAATATCCAACCCAATCTTGTTTGCTGGGCTATGGGTGATTTGTTGGGGCCTTTTATCAAGCCGCTCATCAATATGTCGGAATAAACACTAGCATCTAATAATAAATCTATGGGTTTCGAGAGGTTGTGATTCGGATCTGCCAACTGAATGTGCTGTAGGTGCTCCCAAGCTTGTTTAGCGAAGGAGATGTTAGGTAAATCGTTTATGACGTGGTTTATAACTAAAGCTTGCGTTTCGAAAACATAATCTTCATATATCGATTGACACGCGAGATTTACTATGCCTTTGCTTTGTTTTGCCCCGTAACCTATACCTGAAATAGAGGCATGGTACCGTGACCTTGGTAAACCTAGCCATTGTGCCGCATTTTCCGAAATAAGCGAGATTTGAGACCCCTGATCAAGTAGAGCCCTAAGTGTTATGTAAGAGCCGTCTGTTGCTTTTACTTTTACTAACAAGGTAGTCAGTAAAATTTCCTCGTCATCGTTAGTAACGTAGTTAACGTTATGTAGCCTATTAGGTGATTGTTGCCACTGCTGGGACGTACCAGGGCGGGTGGGGTCCTCGGGCAGGGCGGAGGCGCAGGCTGACTCATGCGCCTTGTCACCAGCGGCAGCGGTTCGGGGTGAGGGGAGCAGTTGTAAGGCAAACGATTCGTGCAAAATAGAATTATGTTTACCCTGACAAATTTTACACAGCTTAGTGGAATTGCATGCATTGCCGTCATGGCTAAATAAACAATTAGTGCAAATACCTAATTTATATAATGTTTTTAACTTAGCATCCGGTCCTAATTTAGCAAATTTAATACATTTAAATAAAATATGTTTTTGCTTACAAAGCGGACAATTCCAAACACGTGTTGCGTTGGTTTGGAACTTTCCGTTTCGGTTCGATGAACGGAATTGATTAAAATTATTAGGCTTATATGTTATGTTAGAATTAGATTTATAAACCAAAGATAAATCTTTTTTACTTATCTCTTCGAGGGCCGTAAACTTGCCTTCTATGAAACTCATGAGTTCACTGAGGGATGGCAAGTCACGTGGTGATTTACGGGCCTCTTTGTAATCATTATAAGTTATGTGATCTAACTTTTTACAAATTAAATGAACTAATATTGGATCCCAAGTAGAGGTGTTGACCCCTAAATTTTGTATTGCATGAAGGCACTCCATACTAGTGTCATAGAGACGTTTTATTTCGTAAGCTGTTTGCTTTTGAATACCTGGTTGGTTCAAAAAGGTCTCTATATTTTTAGTAAAAAGCAGTTGAGTGTTATTATATCTACGGGTTAATAGCTCCCACGCGGTATCATAGTTATCCGCGGAGATGTTTAGATGCTGAATGAGCCTTTCCGCTTCCCCCTTCAACTTCCCCTTTAAGTGTTGCATTTTTTGACAGTTAGTTATACAATTATTTTTGTGAATAGTTTCATTAAATAAATCAAAGAAGGTCGGCCATTGAATATAATTTCCTGTAAAAACCGGAATGTCAATCTTAGGGGTGGATTGTTGAAGATGAGAATTGGATGACAGTTTCTTATTTATAGACCTTTTAATATTCTTATACATAGTCTCATAATAGCTAAATTCACCGTCATATTGTAAGTTGGACCCCTGACATATATTATCTATTTTGAGATGCAATTTGTCTATGCTATTCCAGCGCGTTTGTAAATTGCGGAGTTCATCCTCCAGCTCCCATTTATCTATCATGGCATCTAAATCCATACCTTTAATTTGTCTCGCTAGAGCTCTGAAATTGGTCTGTTGTTGCGACAGTAGTTCTATAGGCTCAGTGTGCGGTGCGGGCGGCGCGGGCGGCGCGCGGGGCGCTGCGGTGGCCGTCCGGGGCGGCGCGGGCGGCTGCGGGCTGGGGCTACGGGCGGCGCGTACGGGCGTGCCGCGCGGCGTGAGCGCGTCGCGCGGCTCCTCCTGTGTCATGTCCTGGTTACTTACGCCTGGTTTGTCAGAAGCTAATGATGTCACTGGCTGGTAGGCTGCTATCATATATCGGACCCTATTGTAGTACTCTTTCGCCCGGTCGTACTGATCCTCAGCGAAATAAGGAGAATCATCCCTAAACGCTTCTAACTTGCCATTGTTGCTGTTAAACTCAGACCAAAGCTTGTCGATAGTTTCGAGCCTAGTGTCCAAGTACTGGCGCGTCTTGCGGCTACTGGGGTCCTTCTTGAAATTACGCTCGACTTGTTTTATAGCGTCAATAATGCCTGCTTGGCGTTCAAGTAAAGAATCCATAATATGGTAGAGTAAGTATCGAAGCAGCAATAAAAGGAAAGATATTACTTGTCAAAGGATCGCAGCAGCTTGCCGGGTCTCAGTTGTAAACTGATGAATAGGGTCCTGACGGTATCCTCAGTTCACAGGGTAAAGTCCGTGGTTAATGAACTTTATGTAGCACTTTCACTAAGTCACGTGTCGCAAAAATGTGACTGTTTGTCACCACTTGTATTGATCAAAGTTATGTTAAAAAGTCCAAAAGTGCTGTGTGCACGCTTGACTGTTATCACTGGCTTTAAGAACAATCTCGAAGGACCAAAAACTGTAAGGTACTGTTTGTACACTCAGTTAAATTGGGAAGAATTAGGTGGTGAAATACCAAACTCCTCCGATGCTGTTTGCATACTGATTTATTATAAGTATAAACGATATTGGGTAAATTGATTACAAAGCAATTAGTCGATATTGCTTAATAAATGTGCATCACACATACATAAATTAAATATACTTTACGAAGTACAATGTCAAAATATAGGTTTTGCCTATATTTTGACATTGTACTTCGTACAAAACCTTTTCTAATTATTATCGTCCCATATATAATTGACTGTAAGACTTGTACTTTAAAATATTTTTATTTTCCGAGCTTCGTCGCCGCGTCGGGGACCGCTCAAGTATATAAAGTATTAAGCCAACAACAGCTAATTTATTATTACATTTAGGTATGAGCGATCTTAAGTTTCATGCATAGTCTACGCTCTACGTAATGCCGCGTAATGTGTGCGGCTTGCGGCGCGGGGGTGGGCGTCACCAAGTGCGGCGACTCGAACGGGCAGACACGTGAGGGCAGACGACGTTGACGGTTGTGTCGATTTTACGAATTTTTCGGAGTGAATTCTTTTGATGCAATCTGCAACTGACAACTGTTTTTCTCACTTAGCGGTCCCCCGACGCGGCGACGAAGCTCGGAAAATAAAAATATTTTAAAGTACAAGTCTTACAGTCAATTATATATGGGACGATAATAATTAGAATAGGTTTAAAATATTATTTGTAAGTTTTTAAGGTCTATTTTTGTGTCGGGGGGTTTTTAAAATTTTTAATTTTACTTTTATTTTGTACTTTTTAAAGTAGGTTTTAATATTAGGAAGGTATTTAAAGTAATTCGTTAGTTGAGTTAGTAACTTAGTTAGGTATTAGATATCATATTAGTTTTAATTTACTAGATTAAGTTTTAACTAGTAGGTAGTCTTAGGTCAATTTCACTGAAGTAACACGGTACGAAATTTCGAATCGATAGGACATATGGAAGGTAGTCAGATCCCCTCATCAACAATAAGAGAGCTGATGATCTTCAAACGGCTGATCAGGTCATTGTAACCTTACCATACACTTTCAATTTCATTGAAGTAATACGGTACCAAATTTCGAATCGATAGGATATATGGAAGGTAGTCAGATCCTCTCATCAACTATTAAAGAGCTGATGATCTTCAAACGGCTGATCAGATCATGGTTCCCTTACCATATACTTTCAATGTAATTGTAGTAATACGGCACCAAATTTCGAATCAATACGTCATATGGAAGCTATTCAGATCCCCTCATCAACTATTAGAGAGCTGATGATCTTCAATTGGCTGATCAGGTCATGGTTACCTTACCATATACTTTTAATATCATTGTTGTTATACGGCACCAAATTTCGAATCGATACGACATATGGAATTTAGTCAGATCCCCTCATCAACTATTAGAGAGCTGATGACCTTCAAACGGCTGATCAGGTCATGGTTACCTTACCATATACTATCAATATCATTGTTGTAATACGGCACCAAATTTCGAATCGATACGACATATGGAATTTAGTCAGATCCCCTCATCAACTATTAGAAAGCTGATGACCTTCAAACGGCTTATCAGGTCATGGTTACCTTACCATATACTTTCAATATTATTGAAGCAATACGGTACCAAATTTCGCATCGATAGGACATATGGAAGGTAGTCAGATCCCCTCATCAACTAGAAAAGAGCTGATGATCTTCAAACGGCTGAACAGATTTTCATGAAACATGGCTAAGAACACTCGGGATAAAATTATCTATAACACAAAAAAAACTAAACGAAAATCGGTTCATCCGTTTTGGAGCTATGATACCACAGACAGATACACAGATACACAGACACGTTAAACTTATAACACCCCTCTCGTTTTGCGTCGGGGGTTAAAAATAAATATAAAATAGAATAAATCAAAATATGACCATATTAAAATATTAATATATACACTGGTACAATCAGGGATTACAATCCGGATACTTCGACAAGAACAGAACTGAAAATTCCGGATTCTTGTAACTTTAAATAATCCGGATTTCAATATCAAAATCCGGCTTTTCGAATATTTCCGAATTTTTAGATGGAAATACTTATTATCATCAAAATTGATACTTCTTGTTAAGCGCCGTCTTTTAATTGTTATTATTAATTATCGACTATTTTCAAGATTACTGCGGCACATTTCATCAAAGATTCATAAAAGAAAAACATCCTAACCAGACTCTTGAATTGATTGGGCATATCATGTTCGAATATTTTATTACGGATTTTACTTATAATAATAATATCGCTTGATTTCAGAACATTATTTGTCCATATGATATTGTTAGAAACACTACTTGAGACTATTTTAGTAAAATTAGAACATAAAATAATAAATGGAATACCTAATTAATTAAGACATGTCAGTTATAAAATCAAAATAAAACTAAAACTGAAATAATATCAAAAATTTACATTAAAGAATTTAAATTAAAATAATATTTCATTAAATAAGTAATTTAAAATATTGAAAATGTCATAAACTTAGAAACAATATAAAATACAGTAAATCTTAAAACATCACATTATAATTTATAGGTTAATTAATGAAATGAAAATAAAAATCAGCAATTAATTAATTATGGCATTAGTTTTGGCCCAGACCTGTGCATCAGCGAGCGGCTAATGCAGCCAGGATGCTGTTGGGGCTTGCCACTAGGCGGCTTAGCATGGACGCACACCTTTTTCTCATAATGCACTCAAAGCCATCGACCTGGAAATCCGCAAACATGCCTGAGGCACTGCAGTATTTAGGCAGCCCCATCAACATCCTGAATGCATTGTTGATTTGGATGCGCAGGTCGCTGTATGTCCTCTGCGAATAGCCAAACCACAGGCTGCTCGTTTAGAACGACTGGCAATAGGCATTATAAAAAGTGATTTTAATTTTATGTAATTGACAATGTGATGTGAGTAAAAAAGCTGAACTTAAAGTCTGGCTTGTGTAGTCATAGTTTAAGTTCACTTCTTATTTAATAAGGTCTTACTTTGAAAGATTATATTAGTATAGTGGATATTATGAACCTCCTAATTTGAATGATTATTATTATGTACTATTTTTCATATTTATTTAATCCTCATCTCTTATATTCTGAATTAGGCTGAAGTCTTAAGCTCTATTCGCGGTTCTTTTTCAAACATTGATTTTGAGAATAAGCTACGATGAAATTGATCCTAGTTCGAAATAGTCGGAATAGTCAGCACTAGTTTTGACTGATATTCTTTTTGAGAATTAGTTATTATAGCAAGTAGTAAAAACTAGTTTTAACTAGGTAAAACTCGTTTTTCCTGAAATCGGGTTTAAAGTTAACGTATTATACAGGGTCTGTCGAATGGTAAATCCGTTATCTGCAGTTGATCCAGATGTGGGTCTGTTAGAAAATCGTATCTTTTTGCTAGGATACTCAGCCATATGAAAATGGCGGAGATACTACCTACCTTTCTCGTTCATTTCGCTGACATTTCATCAATTTAAGGTATTTTTGAGTAACTTTTATTGAATTATATTCCTGACGAATAGTGTTATTTAATTTTGATACAACTTTAGGTGTTCTGAACGGTCAACATTATCAAATTGTCGGTTTATGACAATAGATTTTTTCACACAAACTAAAAATTCCAGCCTGTTCCCGTGGGAATTTCGGGAATTCCTTCCATTATATAAACAGACACCTATTGAAAAACCTTCATATCGAGTATTACATCCATGCACTCAAGGAAAAATATTTTTTTATACAGAATAAAAAAATCATATATTTCCTGTTCCCGCGGGAAATTTGTGAATTCCTTGCATAAAAGAACCAGTCATTCTTTGAAGAACCTTTATGCCAAGTACGTCTGTGCACTCAAGTAATAAGATTTTTCAGACAAACTAAAATTCCAACCCGTTCCCGTGGGGATTCCGGAAATTCCCTCCTTAGTGCTCCCCCACAACCTCTAAGAATTGTATCCAAATTTCAGCTCTCTACGGCCAGTAGTTTTGACTGTAAGTTGTCTGTCAGTCACTGAGTCAGTAACGGAAGGGTTTTATATATTAAGAAGATAGAGGTTTTAGGCAAATATAATTTATACGACTTATTTATAATAATAATAATAATATTCGTTTATTCAGATAATTAAAATCCACTTATAAAAATTTACACTTAACAATAATCAAGCACATAAAGAAGACAAGCAGAACAGTTAAACATGCATACACACATGCACACAACGACAGCTAATCTAGATCACAATTTTTAAATTAATCAAAACATTAGAAAAATTATAGGTAAAATAAAATAAGACATAAGTAATAAAATTAATAACACAAAGATATTTAAAAATACAGGAATATTATACAAAATAAGGGCAGAGAAACAAAAAATAAATTATATAATAAGAAATTAAATTAAATGTCATCTTATTTGTTAATTATGTCATCAAAATTTCTTTAAATACTAGCCAAGTCCAGTGTGGATCCTTTCCCAGTGCTTCCAGATAGGGCAGTCAGGTCTGTCGGTCAATACGGCCAGGATACTATTAGAGCTACCGCGTACACGCTTCATCAAAGAAGCTATTCTTTTGCGAAGAATAGCATGAAACCCATCCGTAGCCGTACTAGCGAACATACCTGATGCACTGCAGTGGCGCAGGAGCCCCATCAGCATTCTAAACGCATTATTATATTGCACTCTTATACATTTTAATGCTTTTTTAGTATAAGACGTCCACAGGCTACACGTATAAAATGCCTGGCAGAAAGCTTTAAACAAGCTAACTTTTACTTCGGCTTTACATTGCTTAAACTTGCTATTTATTATATTAGCTCTTACAGATAGGGCTCTCCTTTCTCTATCTATGTCGACATTGTCCGACAAGGTATCGTTAACCCAATGGCCAAGGTATTTAAATTGTGAAACACGTTTCAAGGGCACATTTCCAAGAAATAGCGGCGGAACTTCGAAGATTTTATTTGGTCCACTAGGTTGAAATACGAGTAATTCGCTCTTTTTCGCGTTGTACCTTAGCCCATGGGTCAACGCGTACTCTTCACAAATTGCAATAAGTTTTCTTACTGCACTGACTGACGGACACAGCAGCACCATATCGTCGGCGTAGCTAATATTGTTTATGGTTACGCCACCTATGGAGCAGCCCACACCGGCGCTACGGAGTCTGCCAATCGGTTCATTTACGTATAAGTTGAAGAGCTTTGGAGAGGATAAACCACCCTGCCTCACGCCGCTCTTCAGTCCATACGGATCGTAGTAACAACCCGCCCATCTTACCAAATTTGTTTGGTTTTTATACCAAAACCGAAACAAGTTCATTATCTCAACAGGGAGAGTCGTTTCTGTGTGTACTTATGCCACAATACATCATATGACACCAAGTCGAAAGCGCTTGACAGATCTAAGAAGCACGCGTATACAGGAGTGTTTCTTTGAGCATAGTAATGGAAGGTCTGTTTCAAACACAGTACCGCTGTTTCAGTAGAGAGTTCTGTCTTAAAACCAAATTGTTCATCACTGATTGTTACGTGCTTGTTGAGGATATTATTTAACAAGCCATCCAACACTTTACAAATAATAGTGGCTAAAGATATCGGCCTATAATTTGATATATTGGTTGCATCACCCGTTTTATTCTTTGCTATCAGTAAGCTCACCGAGGCACTGAATGAACTCCGGCAGATTATCTTTTCCATAATGTATAATAAAACACTAAGAACGACCAAAAACACTAAACGAAAACACTAAAACACTAAGGTCGTTCTTAGTGATATAGAAAACACTAAGAACGACCAAAAACACTAAACGAAAACACTAAAACACTAAGGTCGTTCTTAGTGATATAGAAAACACTAAGAACGACCTTGATTGCACAATCACTTTAATAGCAACGAGACGCGCACTGTTACACTGCACTACCGACACTTTGTTGAACGCACATCTCCGCCACAGCAGCGCCGCGCCGCCGAAGGGCCTGCCACGCAGCGGCCCGGCCGTCGTGTCGATCGCTGACGATCCCGTGAAACTAAAACTACTATCAATTGATCCCAAATACGCCATGTCATGACGCATTAGCCATGTTTCCTGTAGGGCAATGATATCAGCTTTTACACAGAGTTCCTGGATGAAGTCAACGGATCGAATCACATTTTTACAATTAAAACTAGCAAAAACACAGTTTCGTCTGTTATTACTAACTAGCTTTATCCCGCAACTTCGTATGCGCTTAACTACCCTTCTCGTGAAAATTTCAGAAACTATACAACCAGACACCCACTGCAAAGAACCTTTATACCAAGTATCACACCCATGCGCTCAAGGAATAAGTTTTTTTCACACAAACTAAAAATCATATATTTCCCGTGCCCGTGGGAATTTCGGGAATATTGTTCGTAACACAACCAGTCACTCTTTGAAGAACCTTCATGCCAAGTATCTCATCCTTACACTGAAGGAATAAGATTTTTCATACAAACTAAAAAGTCCAACACCTTCCAGTGGGAATTTCGGGAATTCCTTCGATAATACAAACAGACACTTATTGAGGAACCTTTATATCAAATATCACATCCGTGCACTCAAGGGATGGGATTTTTTCATACAAACTAAAACATCATATATTTCCCTTTCCCGTGGGAATTTCGGGGATTCCTTTCATAACACAACCAGACACATATTAAAAAACCTTTACACCAAGTTTCACATCGGTGCAATCTAGGAATAAGATTTTCATACAAACTAAAAAGTCCTATATTTCCGGATCCCGTGGGAATTTCGGGAATATTTTTCGTAACACAACCAGTCACTCTTTAAAGAACCTTCATGCCAAGTATCACATCCGTACACTCAAGGGATAAGATTTTTCATACAAACTAAAAAGTCCAACCACTTCCCGTGGGAATTTCGGGAATTCCTTCCATAATACAAACAGACACTTATTGAGGAACCTTTATATCAAGTATCACATCCGTGCACTCAAGGGATGGGATTTTTTCATACAAATTAAAACATCAAATATTTCCCGTTCCCGTGGGAATTTTGGGAATTACTTTCATAACACAACCAGACACATATTGAAAAACCTTTACACCAAAGTTTCACATCGGTGTACTCAAGGAATAAGATTTTTCATACAAACTAAAAAGTCCTATATTTCCCGTTCCCGTGGGAATTTCGGGAATTCCTTCCTTAGTGCACCCCTACATCCCCTAAAGAATGTATATTCCAAATTTCAGCTCTCTACGCCTAGTAGTTACGGCTGTACGTTGTCTGTCAGTCACTCAGTCACTCAGTACCTCAGTACCTCAGTCACTCAGTCAGTAACGGAACAGTTTTATATATATTGATTGATTGATAATATTTTTACTGGTTTCTGAATTCATATTTATTTAAATTACTGTTTCTGATTCAACTTCGTATTTTCACTATATTCAAACTGTTTATTCTTAAAGGCTTTAATTAACCAGAATGTGATACTTACTATTAATTACATTAATATACATTAATATAGTTTTTACATTAGACACATTAGCCAGACATTAGACATTAGCCAGAGACACAATATTGTCTGATGGTTGTCTGGTAGAGATCCAGCGATAAGACCGCCAATTGTATTTCAAAATTGTTACTATGTATTTCCTTTTTTGTACTTTTTCATGGCATACAATAAAGTGTAAATAAATAAAAATTGTTGTTTATTTTAGACACCATAGCTGAGTTTGTGGTCTTCATAATTAGTTTTATTTCGATTCCGATTTCGGCTGGGATCGATTTAATTTGCTCTTTTTATCTATAAAATTATATTTTAGCATTTTAATATAGAATAAAACTAGGTAGTTTTCCTTTCTCTTTTAAGTCATTGTATTAATATTTAAATAAAAAAATATTTAACGCGAAGAATGCTTTTTTAAAACATCATAAAATATTGTTTATTTAGGTCACTTTAATTTTTTTTATGGTTATCATAAAAAAGCTAGCTGTTTCGCGTGGTTATACCCGCGCCATTTTAAATCCGGATTGCATATCGAGATAAAAAGTAGCCTATTTGCTATTCCAGGCTGTCACTATGCCAAATTTAATCCAAACAAACATCATCAATCCAAACTTTCACATTTATAATATACAAAATTTTAGTGTGCTTTTATTCGATAGATGACGCTTTACGTAGATTGAATCGCGCAAGAAGAGTTATAAATGACGTAGCAACATTTACGTTGTAGACTACCTTTATTAGTCCTCACTTTCACAATCACAATATTAGTAGGATTGCCCGTTGGACAAATATAAACCAAAACCATTAAATCTAGATGTAGAAATGAAATAATACCCTTGAATAACTCGATGTTCGAATTGAAAGTAACAGTTAGTTTTGAGTATTATAATTTTAGTATACCGTTGGACTGAAAGAGATACGCTTGTTAGATCAAAGGGATGAATACTGATGAAGATGCTCGTCGTTTGATAAATTATCTTTGAGCTCGAGTTTCTTTGACATACGACCTCGCAACAAGGTCTTTATTTTATTTTTGATATGGGGACGCTCGTATACGTCGGTCACATGAAAAGTTTTGCGTAAATTTAAAAAACAATCAAAATATTATGTTTATTGCTTTTCAAAATATTTTACATTTTAAACTTTTTTTCATGCGATCGAATGAATGAACTATTTTTTAAAACAGGACGACCAGAGATCTGGAACTATGTTTTTTACATGCCGATTGTTACAAGTGAAACTTCTCATGAAATCTTTGATTTTGGAGAAAATACAGAAATCACAGTGTGCTAGATTGGGGCTATATGCAGGAAGGGTGAAGAGTTGTTCTTTTTCGGAAGCACAGAATGGCTTTGTTTTGTTGGCCGTGTGTGAATAAGCGTTGTTTTGATGTAAGAGAACGCGGTTTATAGGAGTCTTTCGCGAACTTTTTCTAACACCATTACTACAGCATTAATAATATTTTGATCTTCAAGTGTAATTGTGCAGAAGGGATTCGTAATTCAGAAAAAAATGCGACCATTTTTACTAACGTTTCTCGCCTGCCTCACTTTTGATGGCCTGTTCTCATTTTCAAACACCTATTCACAAAATTGATTTTTTTTTCGGGCTAGAAACAATAAATGAAATAGAAAAGAGGAGGGTACTTCCGAGCGTAAACAAATAGTCTGAGTTATAAATTCGATAATAAATGTTTTAAGTGCTAAATTGGTGAAAAAAGTGATTATTATTTTAGTTCCACGTAAGATACAACAACAAAAGCTGCGGGATAATAAAAAAAAGCAGCTAAGACCACCAAAATCTAAAACGGGAATTACAAGCTATACCGTCATCAAATCAAGCCAGTATTACTCGACATATGCTATAAACAGACATAGTTTGAAAGATCGGCAAATTGGAAAAAAACCTCGTAAAAGGTACGTCGTCGAAAATAAATATAATTTTAACCTGAACTTTACATAAAAACAACTGATTTGTATTATTCAATAACAAAGAGAAAGTAACGCCATCTATACTTACATTGTTAAACTAACTAGACCTATGATCTATCGAACATTCAAATCTACAAGGCTTATATAGTACTCAGTAAAAACCAATAGACGGCGCTGTATATAAAACCAAGTAACGCCACCTGTACTTCTAAACCTACATATCAACTAATAGTTAAATTATTATAATTTTTCTGTCTACACGAAAATGCAGAACTGCGCAGGCTGTAACAAAGAACTACCGGAACGTGAATTCCTACTCTGTACACATTGTAATAAAATATACGATCTGGACTGTGCAAATGTTTCAGTTCAACGCTTTTACAACACTATAACACCTGAACACAAGGCAAAATGGAAATGTCAAGAATGCATTTGTAGAACACCTAAGACTAATAACACAAATACTCCAGTTCGAGCAGTAGATCGTACTGACGCTGAAAAAACAAACGTTACCGTTAGAAAAGGGATAAGTAGTAACTTTTATGATTCATCATGTTCTCAAAAAACAGACTTACAGACCACACTCACGCTCGAAAACTTAAGCAAAATTATAGCGCGTCATTTACAGGAAAATAACAACTTATTAATCATAAAATTACAAAATACTATCAAGTCAGAAATAAATACAGCTATTTCTAAAGTAAGAGAAGATATGGAGAAAAAAACTAATTTATTGACAAAAAATGATTTAGAAAAAACTAAAAAAATTGAAGAGCTTAATCTAAAGATGGACCATCTAAAAAATCAATGCATTACATTAAAAGAAGAAATATCGCAGCTACAAAAACGTGAGCTCGTCCCCGAAGCAAACTACACACCTGAAACCAACTCGAAAAAATTTGTTATTTATGGCCTGCCTGAAATCTACGAAGAGTCTGAACACGAGGAAGACGCTCGAATAATAAACATATTTCGCAATATTTTGAATATAGATCTCTTAGGCTACATAGAGGAATCACAAAGAATAGGCAAGTACAGAAACAACATAAACAGACCCTTAACTATTGAACTAATTAGTAAAAGAATGGTAAAATATGTACTTACCTACAGTAATTACTTTCAAGGGACAGGACTATCGATTTCAGAATACTTAAATGAAAAAGCTCGATTGCAGAGGAAAGCTTTAAGAGAACAAATGATCAGCGCGCGCCAAAATGGCATGCACGCTGTTATACGGAACAACCAATTATTTATCGATGGTAAAAAAGCAGACACCAAAAATAAATCAATAATCCATCACCGTCAAAGGTCCATAACTACTAAAATTGATCAAACGCTTCCGGAATCTTATGAACACGTAGGAGAAACAGACTTAAATACTATAGACACAGAGAATAATTATAAAAATTCATTTCGAAAACTATCAAGATCTTAACATAATTTTCCAAAATATACAGAGCTTAAATAACAAACAGCATGTGATAGAAGCCTTCATTGAAGAAAAACTAATATATCAAGTTCTATGTCTATCTGAGACTTGGTTGTCCCCAGACAAACAAAACCTAATACAATTTGAAAACTATATTGTAGCGGCATCCTTTTGTAGAAAAAACAAACAAGGCGGTGGTGTATGTATATTGTTAAAAAATAATATTGAATTTATAGAAAACGAGGAAATTTCAAATTTGTCAGTTGAATACGTTATAGAATTATGTGCGATAGAATTACCAAAAGAGAATATATTACTAATTGTTTTGTACTGGAACGGGAAAGAGGAGGATACGTTTTATAATCAATTTCTTTGTTTACTTAATTACATAAAAAACAAGCATTTCAAGAAAAAAACTATTATAGGGGGCGACTTTAATATTAACGTTCTAAAAAATAACTTCAAAACAAATACTTTCTTAGAATTAGTATCCGAGTATAACTATAAACAACACATAAAAAAACCTACACGTGGGCCTTCATGTCTCGATTTAATTTTAACGAACTTTAATGATAAATGTATAGAAACAAAGGTCGAGAATTTCGGTTTGTCTGATCATCGTGGTACCACCATAAAACTAGAAATAGAGCCAATTCATGAATCAAAAGTCTGCTTTACTTATAAGCGATTATTTAGCAACCAAAACATTCAAAAATTCAAACATCAACTAAAAGAATTAAATTGGTCACAACATTTAATTTATGCTAACAATGTAAACGAAAACTATAAAATATTTCACAACTTGCTCATAAATATTCTTGATAACTGTATACCACGAAAAAAAATACAAATAAAACAAACTCAGAAAAAAAAATGGCTGACGAAAGGAATAAAAAAATCTTGTAAGAACAAACGACTATTAAAAGTACTAATTTCAACAACCGCAGATCCTGTGCTACATAACTATTATAAAAAATATGAAAATCTTTTAAAAAAAGCAGTAATTACATCAAAGCGCCTACAATACATAAATAGAATTAAAAGCTCTAATAATAAAATAAAAACTACTTGGAATATAATTCATGAGCGCACAAATAAAATTAAATTACCACAACGAAAAAATATAACTTTAGATATAAATAACTTATTAATATCTGATCCAAAAAAAGTTGCGGATGCTTTTAATAACTTTTTCTTGTCTATTGGAACAATAAATAACCCGAGCTCGGCATCTCCCCCCGCGGGCCGACCCGCGAAATCCCCCACGCTTGGTACTATGTTCCTCGAACCAGTGACTATACCTGAAGTACATAAAATTATAAGATCTTTAAAGAATAAAGTTAGTTACGGATTCGATGAACTCCCTCCCAAATTAATAAGAGTATGTGTCGATGAGCTTTCACTGCCTTTTTGTTTACTTATAAATCAATCATTTGAACAAGGAACTTTTCCAGATTTACTTAAAGAGGCAGTTGTCAAACCGATCCATAAAAAACTTTCTAAATTAAACCCTAACAATTTTAGACCAATAGCATTTTTATCTACTTCCTCTAAAATCTTCGAACAAGCAATGTGCAATCGCGTATATAAATTTTGTGAAAAATTTAAAATATTTGATGAAAGTCAATGCGGTTTTCGTAAAAAACGTTCCACAACATTAGCTATATACAAATACATTCAAGAAACTATAAATATAATACAAAATAAAAAATATGCAGTAGGTATTTTGTTGGATATGTCAAAAGCATACGACAAAATTCAGTACCCAATATTACTTTCCAAATTGTATAACATAGGTATACGAGGTTTATCTTATGACTGGTTCGTGTCCTATTTAAAGGACAGACAGCAATATGTAGAAGTGGAATACTTTAACTATAAGACAAACGAAATCCAAAATATAAGATCAGACACAAAAGCGGTAAAATCTTCTATACCCCAGGGAAGCGTAATAGGATGTTTATTATTTTTGATTTACATAAACGATCTCCCTCAAGTTATAAAAGAACACTGTGTACTGTTCGCCGATGACGTCTCCATCCTTACTTCAGCTGTTAACAACACTAATATAAACGAAAAACTTAAAGATATTCTTGATGAAACAACAGGCTGGCTAAATGATCATAACTTAGAAATAAACTACGACAAAACAAAAATAATAACTTTTCACCCATACCAAAAAGCGGCATTAGACATCGACTTCACGTACAAAAATAAAAAAATCGAAACAACAAGAACTTTTAATCTACTCGGAATAGACATAGACTCAAACATAACCTGGATATCTCATCTTCAAAAATTACAACGCAAACTGAGTTCCTTTTCATACGCGCTACGAGAGATAAAAATAAACACAAATTTAGAAACAGCATTAATAACGTATTATGCCTATGCAAACGCCTGGTTATGCTACGGCGTCATAATATGGGGAAATAGTGTAGATGCAACAGCTCTCTTTACTACACAGAAAAAGCTCTTAAGAATATTAGTTAACATAAAGCAAACCTGCAGTTGTAAGCCTCACTTTCAAGAGCTAAAAATACTAACCCTACCGTGCATTTATATTTTAGAAATAAGTAAGTTTGCTCGACAGCACCCGGAATTATATACGAAGCGGTCATTTCGACAAAACAATAAATTAATGCTACCTAGATCTCGCCTAGATTTACATGCCAAGAGCCCCTATGTAATGTCAATAAAAATATACAATAAACTTCCAGACTCAATAAAAAACATTGAAACCGATAAAGAATTCATTCAAAAATTAAAACAATTACTACATAATAAATGTTACTATACAATTAATGAATATTTTGAAGACAAACTAAACTGAAACATAACAAATCTAAATAGTTTAAAATTCAATATCGAAATAAATTGTAATTCGTATTTAAATAAATATAATAAATATAAATTTATAATAAAATAAAAATTTTAAATCAAAATTACATTTGTTTTTACATAATTTAATTAATGCATTAAAATCATAATAATGTTTTCCTAATTTGTATAAAAATTTAAACCAAAGCAAATAAACATTAAATGAAATAACATTTGCTCTAAAAAAAAAAAAATCATAATACCTATATAAAAAATATATAATGTTTTCTTATTATAAATAAAAATTAAAATCAAAACAAATAAACATTTGAAGTTAAAGTAAGATATCTAATATTTCCATATAAAATTGTTGTAAGAGCCTTTTTAAAGCTATGGTAATAAGGAAAAATTGCAAATTTGAATATGTATAATGAACAAATAATACTTTATGTATTTGCGTAACTACACGATGCTAGGGCCGCATACGTGAGATTATGAAAGACTTCCTCGACTTTTATAATAATGATATAATGTACCTAAATAGGAATATAAAAAATAAAAAATCATGAAACCCTCCTCTGTCCTTTTTCAAGTTGCTGTGCCCAACAGGGTCCATGATGTATGTTCTTTTAATACCTTGTTAACACCTTATCATATACCATTGTGGAATGCAATAAATGATTTGATTTGATTTGATTTGAATGCACATTCCGTCCCCTGTGATAATATCATAAATAGCATTAGAATGTCCATGGTCGTACTTCAGTAGTATCTGTGAGCACCATTCCCACGAGCCCGCTCCTGGTCTGCAGTCAGTTCATGAGGGATCCAACGGCAACTAAATTTCCAAAATTTTGATACTTCAAGTAAAATTTTCTGTATTTAGCTTATCATACCAATCCCCAATATTCCACGCATTATCTCATGGACAATTCGCGGGTTTTCTTCAATTAGCCGCTTAACAGTAGCCACACTATTTTCCTTGACGACAGTTGAAGGGCGCCCTTTACGAAATTCGTCATGTAAAGAAACTCGACATCTCTCAAAAATGAAAAAATATTTTATTGGTTCTACCTAGGTAACACTGAAAATGTTTAGAAAATGAAAAACGGCTTACTGTTTTAAATTGCCATTACTTTTATTGTTTTTCGAAGTAATCTCCGTTCCTCTCAACACATCGTCGCATACGATGGAACCACTGAGAAAAGCAGTGGGCCCATTCTTCCTTAGGGGTTCTGTTCTACATTTTCATACGCTTTCACCGCATCTTCAGGGCTCGTAAAGCGAATACCTCGAACTTCATCTTTATTTCTTGTAGATAAATGAAAGTCACAGGGCGCCAGTTCAAGACTGTATGGCAGATGACTCATTATCTCGACACCTGCCATAGTCAAATATTCAATAGTCCGTTTTGCGGAGTGTGCTGAAGCATTGTCGTGGTGAAGGAGGATCCTGCTTTAAAGGCCCTGCTGCCAATTTTTTCCAAGACAACAGAGCGATTGACATACCAGTTTGCAGAACCGTCCTTCCATCTTCTGGCATAACTGTCGTGAAATTACCTTTCTGACCAAAGAATGAGGCAATCATCTTTTTTCCTTGACTTCTTCCTTTCTTTACCTTAGTTGTCCAATCCTCGAAAGGAAACACCCACTGAGCTGATTGTGTTTTGGTTGCGGATTTGTAGCAATATATCCAGCTTCCATCACCTGTGAAGATGTCAAATACAGCATTTGAGTCACCGCCGTTGAACTTATCTAACATTTGGCAACACCAATCCATGCGAAGGCATTTCTGGTCGTCGGTTAAAGTATGGGGAATCCATCGGGTTAAAAGTTTCCTGACGCCTAAATGTTTGTGTAATATTTTTTGAACTCGATGCGTCATACCCACGGAGGAAATATAAAGAGGGGCTGCCCTATCCAGTTTTCTCTATGGGCTCAAGTGAAGCTTACGGGAGGGGTAAGTGGTGGGTTATGGCCAATCATAGCCAAACAGGCGATGGCATTAGTCACTTAGTAGCGAGTAGTAAAAACCAGTTGAAACATAAGGTTAAAATATTCAAATGATCATCAAACAAAAAAGTTTAGCTTTAACGAAATTTCATACGTTCCAAATCTGTCAGAAAAAAACCGCGAAATAAAAGTATTTCTACTTGACGCTAGACAGCGCAACATTTTTTCGCGGCATAAAAATCACCTAGGCAACAAATAACAATCAGGAATTTCGGACGTAAAAAATAATTATGAATGAAATTATCTTCGTGGTTAGTTCATTTTATTTGGATAGTCAATGTAATTCCTTTATAAAAGTATAGAAAACAAAATTTTACATCGAGAAACAGTGGAGGATTTTGTTTTTAAATATCTACGCGTGTACATACTTCACAGAAGTCAGCTTCGAACTGACGCCATTGCCTCTAGCGCGGAAAAGCTTGAACTAGAGGCTGTGACGTCACGACAACCCAAATTGAAGCTGTGCATCTTTGCTTACAGCAGCTCTACTATATATCTGCTTTGTCGTCATACCAATGCCTAGGCTTGCCCGTATCTGCTGATAGGTAACTCTCTTATCTTCCTCTATCATACGTCGCACAGCACCGATGTATCTACAGTTGTCGCTGCTACAAGACGTCCCTCGCGCGGATCATCACTGAGATTGCTACGTCCACGCTTAAACTCGGTAAACCAATTGTTAATAGTGGCACAAGATAGGGCTTCATTAAGAAATGATAATCGCAACCTATCATAGCTTTGTTGTGGACAAAGCTTTGCCCACAACGAAAGTTATAATAAATCATTGACCGATAATTTTCTCGCGTTAGGTTCATTTTCACGTGTAACAAGAGTTTTAGATTTGTCGCCAATTCACAGAGACAAAATGTCAAATGAATTCAATATACTACATTAGGTTACCAAAGAGTTCTAAGATTGAAATTAAAAGTTTTCATTAGCAACGTTTCTAACTGACCAGTTCTAAAGATTTTCAGTGTTACTTACGTATTACTAATTTAGCGGACCACGCTAAATGCCTTTAAATGCCTGCCCGGCGAGGCTTATTAGTTGATGTCATCTTGTTACTTCTTATTTGACACTAAGCAGATTATACCGCAGAGCTTTTGCCCAAGAGACTTCATTACTTCCGCGTGTTGGCTTATTATACTATATTAGTTACATTTGTGTATTTAAACGTATATAATAAAGCATTTAAATTGCTCTCTATATCAAAGCTCAGTATATAACCGGACAACCCGTATGGGATAGCTATATAATATGTTAAATATTCCCGCTATACAATGACGTAATTAATTTCCGATATAAATAAGCTCCGGTAGCTAAGCTATCACTTAATCCAATGCAAATAGAAAGCGACCGTATTTCAAACTGAACCAAAGGCTTTGTTTGCTCAGTAAGTGCTTGCTGAATATAACAAACAGGAATAAAGCACTCGTAACTTTATTTTCCCTCGCTTGAAAGTTTATTTTTGTTACTAAAATCTCACAAATTTCGAGTACAAAGCTTGCCAATTCAGTATCCAAAATGATTCACTTTATAAAAGATCAGAGACAAAAGGATACAATTGGAATAATAATTAATGTAGGTATATGATGCGATAATATGATTCGTTTTATATGTCTGTCACTACTACATATAATTTTTTTTTAATAATTATCATAGTATGCACATCACAACTACGTAATAATTCCATACAAGTTTAGCGACGCAGTACACATAAAGTTTTATTGGAAATGCAATGTATGCTGACTATGTCTATTGAACTGATAGAGTGTCTCTTTCATATTATACATTTCGTTACTATTGTTTAATAAATGCTTGTAGATTTTTAAATATTCAAAGCGTAGACCGAAATCAAACTATTTTATATTTTTTTAATACAAAACTTTTTTATAGTCTGGCATTAAGCTGTAGAGGCCAGAATCTATTATTGTCTTTTGTCAAACCAAAATTAAGTAAGACTATGTGCGGTTTACTAATAAAGTAAAATTGGAAATTAAAAATAATAATATGTAGATTGAAATAAATAATACCTATAAAGCTACATCTTAACACGCGCATTACTTCAATAAAACGCGCAGGAATATGTTGTTTTTAATAAACGACACGCCTTCTATTTTAGTGTATTAAGTACTTGATATCGATGTGGTTTTTGATTTCCATCTATGGCCACAACTGCCACTACTCAGTTTCAGAAAACGACAGCTTAAGACCTAATCATAAGCACAGTATATACAACGTTGATACAAGCGAGAGGCATTACATGAAGCCACTATAAGTGCCCACTGTTCATCAGAAACTATTAAAGAAAAGTTTTCGAGACATATATGATTTTTTGTTCAAAGAATTTAAATAGCTTAGTAATTTAGTTAAAATGTAAACGTCATTTAGAGAAACATTTTGACGTTTCGCAGTGAATGACTACTATTACAATGAGGTGATCGGGAATTAAAAAGGTGTTTAAATTAGACTTACAAAAAACTAAAAAACATTCTGTAACTAAACTATTCGTCGCCCCAGTGCTTGCTTGTCCTATCTACCATTGAGTCGATTTTACAGCAGAAGATTTTTTTGTTTTATTTCCTTAAAAAATATTTAAATCAAAGAATAATGGATTTTCAAACATATTTGAGTTATCAATTGAGTTATAGTTGGGAGTCCCTCACAAAACAATAGTTAATTTATGTTATTTTACAATTTATATTTGGAGATAGAACAAACATGCACAATTTTAATTGAGATCGCGGAGTTATCCATTGCCTCATTAGATATAGGATAAAGTGACTATTTTATTTTGTTATGCTTATTTGTTCTATGTCCCAAATAGATATACAGGGTGTTTCCATAAAAATAAATATATGAATACTAAAATAAGATCGATTTCGCTCTGAAATTTGATTTGATTTTGTAATTAAACTTTATTTCAAATTTAAAATATATATTTGGTTCTCAAACCGGGAAAAAAGTAAATAAATAACAAAACTAACACATGTTACTTACAAAATAAAGCAAAGTAGTTGATCGTACAAATGGTCTTAAAGTCTTATATTCAAATAACGCGCGGCATTTCCGTAAAATGGAAAACAACAATGTATCTGCGAAATAATTTTTAACAAATTTTAATACTACATTATATAAATGAACTACCTATCTCTGTGAAGTATATGGGCATTTTAAAACGTAATATAATAAATATGTGGCTATATTTATAAATATTTATATAGCTATGTTTAAAAGAAGAGGAAGTAAAATAAAAAACTAACACTCTGTAGATTATCAAAATGGGTTTTGTATGCGACATAAACGGTAGTTACTCGTCTAATTGCGGCTGCTTCTGATTATAAGTATTTACTTTTCTTATTAGTTGTAGACATCATGTGAAACACTTTGAAATAAATGACACACCAAAAAGCTATTATTTATGGTGCAGCGAGGTTTACGTATTTATCTCAAACTGAAAAAATTAGAAAACAAACAAAATAGCGGAGAATGTGACGCCGCGGTCAGTGATTGGCCAATTGAAACGACATGGAACACTCAAGCACTCAGCGTTTTTTACGTTACAGGACTTACCCGGGTGCCAGACTTAGCTTCAAAGATTTGCACAAATCTTTGACGACTTTGCAAAGTCATTTGAACACATATTGACGTAACCTGTATGCTAGTATGCTAGTAGACAACAAACAAGATGGACAACGATTTTTTAGACTCAGTTAGCCTGTATTTATTGTATATATGTAATTATATTTTTTTTATTTGTTATTTTTCGGGTTCCATGTACATAGTTGCCCCTGTAACAACTCTACAAATTCCAGAACGCACTCGCTGCCCCAGTCCCTTATATGGCCGAATGCAGTGTAACATGCACACAACCGTCCCGCTCAACAACGCTCGAGCAACTGGACACTGAACAAGTGTGGCAAGCCACGCAAACATTT
Organism: Stenoptilia bipunctidactyla; assembly: GCA_944452665.1. Taxonomy (NCBI): domain Eukaryota; kingdom Metazoa; phylum Arthropoda; class Insecta; order Lepidoptera; family Pterophoridae; genus Stenoptilia; species Stenoptilia bipunctidactyla. The sequence goes on from OX101732.1 coordinate 405,301, forward strand.
GCGTACATTCAACTTTGAACGCTTTGATGTGTGGAAAAAGACCGACACCGGATGGCAAAGTGCAAAGCTTTGTGCAAACGTTGAATACATATGCAAAGTCCAGTGCCACACATAACATTCAACATTTGTTCAAACATTTGAAGCTAAGTCTGGCGCCGGCCTTAGAACAAACTCTGGATATAGTACAAAAAAGCCCGAAATTTACACCACGTTTAATGTCACATATAAAATATAAATGCATTTTTTGCTGCTTTAAAACTATGACATTCTATATCCTTTTACCAGCAGATTTGAAATTTGACGCTTTATAATACTACATTTAAAGTGGATTTTTAGAAAAAATGGTAGATAGAACAAAAAAGCACTGAGGCGACGTATTGCTTACATTGATCTGATTCTTGTTGTGTAGCCTGATAATGATAAACAAAATATGTGGTTTCATTTAATGCCCCTCGCTTGTATCAACATTGTGTAAGGTATAAGTAGTAGCGAGTGGTTGCGTGTTGCAGCGCGCGCGACGCTGCGCGTGTCGGTGCGCTGCGGCAGCCCCGCGCTGCGCGTGCACCCGCGCGCCGCGCGCCTGCGCCCGCGCGAACAGCTGCACGTCTACGTGCTCTACGTCGCCGAGTACGTACACTACCGCACATACACTTATCCTTTCAATAATACCACGTATAATATCCGCTCGCCTTGATTTTCAATTCAAATAATTCAAAATCCATTCATGACGTCGGATTTCTACAAACAAAACACAGGTGACATCTAATTGTCACAGTTTCGTGAAAATGATTGTGTAATCAATCTTTATTAAAATATTTCCCCTTCTGATTATACCTGGTTTATATCAAATGAAATCTCTCCAGCGTCGGTGTTCTCCGAGTTTGTATGTATGGGTATAGTGGTTCTGCCGCGTGCCTGCTACTTTTGACTTGGGATTATTTTTGCAACTGGTGGTGTGATGTTGCAGGTACAGTCGCGCACCACTGGACACGTACGTGCTGGTGGAGGCGGAGAACGAGGGGCGCGCGGGGCGGGAGGCGCGCGCGGGGCTGGAGGGGCGCGAGGGGCGCGCGGGGCGGGAGGCGCGCGCGGGGCTGGAGGGGCGCGAGGGGCGCGCGGGGCGGGAGACGCGCGAGGGGCGCGAGGCGCGCGAGGCGGGCGGCTGCAGCGCGCGCGTGGCGGTGCGCGGCGTGGTGAGCCGCGACTACCGCTGCCACGCGCCGCCGCACGACTACACGGACGACGCCGTGCTGCGCGCCGACGTGCTGCCGCCCATCTGATGACTCTCGAAGACGCTTCTTTTAATAACATCACACATCAAAATTGACTATTATCGACTGAAACACACGGTCAGCTGCATTTCGTTTCATTGCATGTGTTATTTACATAAACACGACCGTTTTACGATCCGGCAGGTAGGCAGAGGGAGTGTTATAATACAAATTGGTTTTTATTATAAATTGTTTCATATTCATAGAAAGATGCTCCATAATAGTTTCCTACAAACTATTTGACACCGCTATACAGAATCACAGTAGCCCATAGAGATAAGTTGGGTGAGTATTAAAACTGAAAGTTTTTATAAGTTTTTAAATTATAATTGTCTTCAACATTTAGATTAACTTTAGAAACGGGGTATTTGCCATTATTTCCTGTTTCTGAAGTTTATTTAAATGAAAATTTTTAACTTAAATATGTTATACTGAATCTAATCTCTGTGATCTTATTGTATCTGTTATCTTTTGTAATATTGTAATAAAGATTTTAATTAAATGAATGCCTATTCATTATTTCATCATAATATAACTCGCAGTTAATACCTTTGAAACTCAGCCTTTTAAGAAACACTAAGAAGTATAACTAGATGATTAATGGCGCATTTCCAACAAGCGGCAGTTTCACACGCGACGCGAAAAAGCGATTGTTTTGTGTTTTGTTAGTTCAACGGCCTCCTGTTGACATTCTCTATTGAAACGTGTAATCTGAAAGTCACTCACCCAATAAAGTAAATAAAATAACATAACCCTTATCTGGGCAAACCAAAAAAAAATTACATTTAAATTCATAACTTGAGAAGGCGAGATGGTTTTGTAAAACGTCTATGTAAAAAGTTTTTTATAAGAGAGCAGGCTGCATGGAAAGACTCAATTAGAAAACTTAGTAAAAAGTTTGTCCGAAATAAAAAAATAACTTTTATAGATCGTAATTTAGACGTGTATAGTTAAACCAAGCAAATTTAAAATACATTATGAAAACATGATACCCAGCACCACTACAAAATATGTGTACATACATAAATTAACGTCATTTTGTCATAAAAAGAGTTCTTAACCAGCGCCGGGTATGTAGCCAACTATTCGTCTATGATATATCGTCCCCTCGTATGCCACAACCAGCTTTATTTAAGAATTTAAAAGATTAAAACGCTTCGGAAAAGTATTTCCTGTAGCCGCCGACCGACCGCAGGGGGGCGGTGCCCCCGCGCTGCCGGCCAGCGTGCGCCGCCGGCGGCTTCGGCCGGTCTCTCCGGTTCTCGGAAAAACATCTGCTAAGTACTCTCTCGTGTTTTCAACCGTGAGTACAACTGCGAAAAATGGATTTTGTTTTATTTTTCGTCTGCTTAGCTTTGCACCGTTTCGTTGAAAATGTAAATTACAAAGAACGCTCCGGAATATCATAATAAGTTAATGCGGTAACTTTTTTAGTGATCATTTTGTTGGACTCTTTTATAATTTGACTTGTTTTTCTTACAAAGATGTAAGTTAAAGTATCCAAGATAGATAACTTGGGTTGTTACTTGGGGAAAATATACAGGGTTAATTTTAATTAGCGCATCACCTCTTGCAGGAACCTCTCCACATCAATCCCATTTTATTATTTTTTTATTTTCCCATATGAAAAATATTAATAGCCTCTGTTTAGAAGCGTAACTCTAAATACTCTGAGCCAAGCACCTTGCTTTGTAAAATATGGCTTCATAATAATAATAGATCCTTCTTACAAAATTTAGAGGAAGGAGCTAAATTATTTTAGTTTTTATTTTTTGTGTTATTAAGCAAGATTTGTAAAAAGTCGTAGAACAAATTTTGTTGGGATTGAGTGTCAGTATCTGCAGCATAGCCCCAAAGTAGGATGCCGTAGGACATTATACTGCAGGTATAGAACGGAGCAGCGAGGCTGCACTAAACATCCCCCTTCGCTGATCAGCAGTGCGAGCACAGAACTTTATCGAATCGTATATTAACGAATGTTTACGAATGCTCGTATAGTATGGAGTCGGTTGCAAGTTTTGAGTAACATTGTAATTTTTTATTTTACAGATATTTATGAGTACAACATGTTTACAGACATTCAAAATTAACAAGGCACATATTTATTTAAGCTGGCCGTGCGGCAATGGATAGATTTCAATGTTTTCTTAAAAACCGTCTCCATACTATACGAGCATTCGGTAACAAACGATTCGATAAAGGTCTGTGCTCGCACTGCAGGCCTTAATTAGGGCGATCGATCATCGTCGGAACGACAGCCAATCGGTAGATAGAGGATGCGCAGCGGGCGACACCCTGATGGGTTCTCCACTTGGATGATGTGAAAGCTAAAATGACAAAGCTGAGACTAAGATATTATCTAGAGTGATGAGACTCGCTCTAAGATAGAAAAGACGAAGAGAACAACATAAAGAAACATTGAGCTCGTTGAAGTTTCCTAATTAGGAGAAGGGTGAGAGCTTAGGTACGACTAGAAAAGCACCTTGGAAATCCTCAGAGCTAGCGACGAGAGTGGCGTCGAAAGACAAAATTTTATCGATGGGAGCGAGTTGGATCCGGATCGCCATGCGGTCATAGGAGGCTTTTGTGTTCTCGCCCTGGGAAGGCCTGGGAGGAGTAATATTTACAGGAGACAAGTTTAAAGTTTCTATGTCACGTCATGTTTTAATATAACTTGGGACCTAAGAGTTATACTAGAATTTAACTTATAAATAGCCCAAGGTCTAATGTCAAGAATGCTTTACGACATGTATAAAAAATATTGAAACATTTTTTTTCCTAATAGACCACTTATTTCAACTTTCAATGAGTTTATTCTTCGGAATTATAACCGAAAAAAGACGTTGTTTGTGTACTCAGCGAAGTTTTATCCAATAATATAAAACACCATGATAATAATAAATCAACTTTGATTTTAAAAAACCAGATATTGGTTGTTTTTTAGTCACTGGCCATTTTTTTTACTGTAACTATTATTTATAGAAACGATTTTTGCAAAACGGCAGGTATTTTTTTGCAAGGGAATTAATATGTTCGCTAGCATATCAAGCAAAGCATGAAATTATGAATAGACGACTACGCGCTATTACAAAACATCGGTATAACGTAGTCTTATTATCAATGAAATGCCACACCATAGTACCTAGCTATGTCCATCAATAGCGACCATTTGTAAAACAGTTTGTGCTGCAATATCTAAAATAACTGAGGGATACTAAAATAAATATGCAGGAACGCTTACATCGTATCGAAGAAAATAAAACTTGAGGGCTGGTGATTAAAAAACAACCATTATATATGCTCAATAATCTATAACTAACAACTAAGTATCCAAATAAACACTTAATTCAATAAAAAATAATAAAACGAGAGTATATTTAAAAAATTACAAAATTTCTCAGTATGTTAAAACTAGGTTTGGCATTGATAATCGAGATCAGACTCCTTATGTATTTTGAAAACTGTGCACAACTACTTAATACTAATTAGCTTTCATATTGATAATTATAATATAACGAGACCAAAATCATAGTTTACTTTCAAAACGTATTTAACAAATCGTCACACAAGTACAATATTGAGAAATGTAATAAGTAGTTTGATAGACCTGCTCTTGACCACTGCTCGTTTAATGACAGCTAATGCAGCAGTCTATGATGCAGCTTACAGGCCTAGATTATTTATGGAAGAAGAACTTTCAGAAATAACCGTTTCCAGCTTGTATAGTGAGTTCTAATGCGGTCGTCTTACTTTGGGGAATGAATAAAGAGGTGGTAGTCCTACGACGGCTGTCACCTCAGATCATAAAAACTAAGAGAGGTAAAAAACATACCTCATTGTGAGTTTTGCTAATAGTCGTGTGTCAACTCGCAACGGCGTCACTTCTAGCGATTTTCTCAAAATGCCGGCTTGTTCAGTGGTTTTTTATAAAAATACTAGTGCCAAAGTTAATTATAGTAAAGATGGCATCTCATTTCACACGTATCTGACTGAAATAATGCGTATTTTTTTATTAAAACTTGTAAAACATTCACTGGAAATAACACTTTAGTTGTAAAATCGGATCACGTAGTAAATTAACTACGTTTGTGAAGAGCAAACACTATTGCTTGCGTAACACAGCAAATTTTTGCATGCGTTGTTTTAACTACGCAATGGATTAGTATACCTATGAAAATACTCACTTATTCGGTAACTCGTGGTGCGGCCGCTGGTTGCGTTCATGACTTAAGGATGTGTGATTGTCTACATTTTATCGATAAAATTAAGGTGTATTATCAAATGATAATAATCAATATTATTTATGTATTTATACTATTAATTACATTGTTATAATTAGTTAGGTTCTTGATAAATATAACAATTACTTATTTTTTGATCTCCCTGCAAAAAACATAATTAAAAAATATCCAATGGAAAACCGCCATGATAATTTGGAGTCCCTAAAACAATCGATACGATTGGCAGTGAAGAATTTTCCCATGGAAAGAGTGCGTACTTCTATTGATAACTGGCCTCAACGTTTAAAGGACTGTATTACAGCCAATGGAGACCACTTCGAATAAGCTTTTTATATTTCTAATTGTTGTATATTTATGTATTAAACTAACACACTGTAAAAGTAAAAAATGTTATTTGCAGTTAAAATATTGTTTTTTTCTTTATTACAATATTTATGGGAGACAGGCGTGAGGTTATGTATGTATGTATGTACAATATTTATGGCAAGACTAGGTAAACCTTAAAGGCGAAGTACTATCTTCACTTGACGTTTATTATTTGTATGTATGCTTTACATACAACACATACATACTCATTAAATAAATTGCCTTCCTTTGAATAAGTCGGGTAAAAAAGTTAACTGCTAAAAAAATTACGTAAATTTTTCATCGACATTTTATAGATAACCAATTTCAAACCTAGCTGCATTAGTGTGTGTGCATATCATTCGTAGCTACGAGCGCGGGTGCCGCCTTTTTTTTGCATGTGGACTATTAGTTGATTTGTTAGTGTTATAACGAAATTAATAGTGTGCGTGAGAAATATTCATATGTGTGCTATACTATTTACTTTTATTGTTGTGTTAGTATAATAAGTGGGAGAAACTTGGAGACATCGGGACCGGAACAAATTAACGCGCAAGGCATATCTCTGTGTTTGTATGATCTGAAGCTGTCGCCGAAGAAAGTGTGCTGGCAGTAAAAAAAAGTTCACGTAAATATACGAATTACGTATGAAAAGTTCCAACATACTCTGCAGATTGTTTCAGGAAGTGTTCACCCAATTTCACGACATTGTGACAGGTGACGAATCCTGGTTTCTTTTTTTTTATTTATTTATTAAGTGCAAAAACAGTTTGCAATCAGTTTAAAGCTAACTTATTCTAATGACAATTTTTCTTAATCTAGAATGCGAACCTTAATAGTACACATAACATGCATTGCTAAGCACAAACATTTCAAATCACTTTAGGTTTTAATTAAAAGAAGGTATCAATATTTTTACAAAAAATATTAGAAAAGATCGAAAGTCAGTGCAAACATTCTATACACATAGCAATATTTCTACGAAAAGTTTTATAATTAAAGCTGTATAAATCTAAGTCAATAGTTGTATCTCTGCCACTACCAACGAATTCATTGTAAGCACGGCATATGCGGGTGATAGGGTTGTAGAACGATGTGTTATTTGTGTACACGTTTAATACAAAGGGTTTTGGACGTCTTGTGTTTGGTTGACAGTTAAAGTTAAGGCAGTGAAACTTTAGAAATTCTGAACAAAAAAGTAACAAAAATCATATTTTAATACATCTTTTGGAAGTACTAGAACTAATACATGCTCTACGATTCTATTAAAAAAATATTAATATCAACAGCGTTAGAATCATTCAAAAACACTGTCGCATGTATATAAACTTCACAGAATATAGTCGTAAACTTAATATAAAAAATGAAACTTTTTTTCCAGAGTACAACTTCACATGTTCAAACACGTCAGTAAAAGTATGAACAAACTTCAAGCGACAATGTTGCTATTTCATATAAGAGATTAAAAATCAGAATCAAAATGTATTTAAACTGATAATATTTGGTAAACAAGGTTGATTTAAAAATAAAATGAATTACTAAGTATACATTTTATAAACTCCATAAAACAATGTCTGTTGACACAGATTTCATATGACACAGATTTTCGTAATATATCAATAAATAAATTAAATATTAATCAATACTAGATTTTACCTATTTTATTACAAAAACCATATATTATTATCATTTTCGTATTTTGTCAAAACAACGGGCTTCTCTGTTGAATGAGTAATGGTTTCTTCATTATTTAATATTAAATATAAATATATCTTTTGATCTAGACATTTTGAATAATCATCATAAACCTGTTTTTACATAGGTACTTAAAGTTCTGTAGGTACTTATCTCGTAGTTTTCTTGAAATGCGAAAACGATTAGTTGACGCATTGGTCCTGTCACACTTAAGTTACGCTGACACAGTATACGGCTCTAGGTTACTCGGCCGTACAAATAAGGTCATGCAAAGGTTACAAACCGCCTGTATTCTCTTCTGTATCACAATGAACTGCAGGGATCATGTTACACCATCATGAACACACACAACTTGCCAAAAATGGAAGGCAGAAGAAAACTTCACTTGGCTTGTTTGGTTTTCAAGGTTATAAAAGGCGGTATTCCTTTGTACTTGTACAGCAAACTAAAGTGGCAACTCGCCAGGCAATAAACACTGCAGTCGATCTAGTGATAATGGACTTATGACACACAAGCACAAATCCTCTGCTTTCAGGGGTAGTTTTAAATATGCTGCCACCAAAAGCTGGAACAACATCCCTCCACCACTTAAAAAGTTATCAACTTTCACCAATTTTAAAAATAAATTCATAGAGTACCTCTTCCAACAACAAAAGGCAGCTTCCTGAAATTCCTGTACGTTTATTATTGTTGATATTTTGTGTACAGTTTAGTTATTGTATTTTATTTATTTTATAGATATATATTTTGTCATCTATCGTATCCATTTGGTAACTAATATATTCATAATATGCATATGAGTGCAAGCCTTTTTGGCGTAAAATTAGTACTATAATTAATTATTCTTTGTTTTAGTTTGTTTCTTTTTATGTAATCTCTTTTTAGTTTTATTGTAAATGCTGTTTTCGAGCGTCGTGGTCGCCACGGCGGCGGTCGCGCGGCCTCTATTCAATTAGGCTCTCCGCGCTTCTTTATGGTGAGTATTGTAATGGAAGTTTAATGTCCCCTCCGCTGAGTATCATGTTTTTATTATTTTCCTCCTTATCTTCAAGAAGGGCCAAATAACACCGTACATTTTGTTGCTTTTTAAATGGTTTCAGAAAACAGCAACAAATTGTACAAAATACCAAAACATTTTAATCTGCACCGGGCTGATAGGACGTGGTCTTCGATGGCTCAGTAACTTATTGAGTTGCTAGCAGGCTCTAAAAAAATGAATAAAACTTGATTTTTAACGAGATAAGAAAATAACAAAACAACTGCTTATTAAATTTTTTGTTACATAATACCTATACCTATAGGCATATTATTGTCCAGATTAACTACATTTTAGGCTTCATGGTTCAGGAGTGTTTGTTGTATAAGAAGTTCTATACACCTATATTGAAAAAGAAGTACCTATCTATAAAATATTTTGTCATCTAAACTGGTACCCAGACCGCAAGCTGTATGTGATAGCGCTATGTAAAAATAATGTAGCATTATTATTGTCAACTTTCTGAATCTAAATATAAGTTTGTATCAAAGTAAATGGCTCCCTGATAGAAGATTTCAAAGTTAAATTGGATAAAGGATTGTTTCTAGGATGTCAGCAAGTTAGTCAATCACCTTAATCTGTATTTAAATGAGTACAGCTTTGCAAAGTCATAGCGGCACGTGTCTCGCGCCGCGGGATTATTCATGGTGACGCGGATTGGCTATTAAGTTATTATGTATGTAAGAATCGCGCACCCGCGTCACGGATTACTTGTTTGCAATAAAATGACATAAAGCTTATTAACCATCTGCGGGTAAACAAGTGAATAACAGTTTACTCTAGACAGACTACAAGCTGTTTTGTTAACCGCGCAATTTCGATTTCCGAGGGAATATTAGGAAAAAGGAAGACTATGTCCTCATGGTGCAATGCTGTCGCTGGTGTGCCTCAAGGTGGTGTGCTCTCTCCTTTATTATTTTCAGTTTTCATTAATACTATAACGACCTCTCTTTCTTCTTCCTACCACTTGTATGCAGTCGATCTACAAATTTATACTCAATTCAGCCCCGACAGCATCGATTTGTCCATTAATACTATAATTAATAATATAATAAGGACCTTGTTTCAATACTTGAATGGGGTAAATATTATGGTTTATTTTATTTTATTTTTATTTTATTTTTAGAATCTTAGGAAAACTTACAGCTAGGTGGTACATTTAAATATGAAAAAATAGCAACTCATGCAGGACATGAGTTGGAAGCTGAAGGCCAATTACAAGTTTCCACATATAGTTAAGGGCGTTGATAAGAGGAAGAAAAGAAAATGAAAATTGTACAAAATTATGGCAAGTTATAAACAAAACAGAGATATTATAAAACTAAAACACATTAACAAGAGGTTGAAAAGAAAAGAAAAGAAAAAAACAAAATCCTATGTTGGGTAAATTAAAAAGATAAACAGATAAACCATCATAAAAACTAAAGTTACATAAAACGAATGAAAATAAAAACTAATAACCATATTAAAAAAAAAAAAAAACATACATAAATAAAACAAAATGAATGAGTGTTTCTTAACAATTAAAATAACAATAAGCTACTTGTGCTCAATAAAGAATTTGTCGCTTAATACTTTTTTTAACTTACAGTTTGTAACATTAAATAAATCGATATCATTAGTATTGGTGTCACTCTTGATCAGACTATTAAAGGAATTACATGCTCTAATAATAAATGAATTCTGCCTATAGTTCGTATTACAGCGCGGTACGTGCAGTGTGTTAGGGTTTCTTAGTGTTGGCCTATAAGTGCATAAGCCTAAATGCTCCAAAAGCTCCGGGCAGTCCACCGTTCCCCTGGCTATACCTGTTAAATATAATAGGTCAGATATTTTTCTTCGTTCGTACAGAGGAAGAAAATGAAATTTACGACATCTTGCCAAGTAGTCAGGAATATAGACTTTAGCGCGAAACTGAAGGTATCGTAAAAATCTTTTCTGAATACCCTCCAAGCGAGAGACATAAACGTTGTAGCAGGGATTCCAAACCTGAGAGGCGTATTCCAGGTGACTGCGCACAAACGAACAGTATAATATTTTGATAGTTTTAATGCTCGCGAATTCCGAGGACATACGTAAAACAAAGCCAAGTGCACGCGATGCCTTGCTTACTAAATTGTCTACATGGCCGTCGAAAAGGAGTTTACTGTCAAATAATACACCCAAATCTCTGATAGTGTCTACTCGTGTAAGAGAAGTATTATGAATTGTATAATTAAATTCGATGGTAGTTTGTTTACGAGTAAATGAACAGACATAGCATTTGGATAAATTTAAGTTTAATTTATTGGCGGTACAGTAACATTGGAATCTATCCAGGTCTTCTTGTAAAAAGTGAGCATCAGTAACAGAGTGAATTTTGTGCAAGATTTTCATGTCATCGGCATAAAGAAGAATTTTAGTATGAAAAAAACAGGATGAAATGTCGTTTACGAAAATTGTAAACAGTAATGGCCCTAATAAGGAGCCCTGGGGAATTCCCGATGGAATAAACATCGGTATAGAAGAATACCCACTTAGAACGACAGTTTGAGACCTGTTATAGACATAGGAAGTAAACCACCTAAAAAGGTCCCCTCTAATACCTATTTGCCGAAGTTTTTTTAGCAGGATGAAGTGGTCAATACGATCAAAACACTTACTGTAGTCAGTATATATGATGTCTACCTGCGACGGCTGCGACATGACACTAGTGAGATACTCGGTGCAGCTTATGAGATTAGATGTCGTAGACCGGCCTCTGAGAAATCCATGTTGTTGAGGCAAAATAACTTGCCTAAGTGAGGAGTAAAGTTGCGAGTATATTAGACGTTCCAAGACTTTAGCAAATACACAAAGTTTGGAAATAGGTCTGTAATTATCAATAGCATTTTTGGGTCCTTTCTTGTGGATTGGTGTGACAAAAGCCGATTTCCAAACGTGCGGTACGACACCTTCTGACAAGGAGCGGCGATATAATATTGAGAGAGGAAGTGCGAGGCTTTTAGCGCACTTTACAATGAAAATGGCTGGAATATTGTCAGGTCCCGCTGACTTGTTCAAATCTAGTTTCTTAAAAAGCTTTAAAACCTCTTCCTCAGCGACCTCGATAGATCTTATGTCTGCACAAGAGTTACATACTTGAGGCAAAGATTCATCAACAGTCCCCTCGTCAGTCGGATCAGAGAGAAAAGTCGAGTGGAAGTATTCAGCAAACATATTACAAATCACTTCGCCCTGGTCCGAAGAACGAGTGCCATAATTCATCACGGAAGGAAAAACATTGGATTGCTTCTTACTTTTAATATATCTCCAAAATGCTCGGGGATTCGTTTTGATGAGATCCTCAATATTTTTGATGTAGGTGTTATACATTACATTTTCCATTGTACGAGCTCTTTCTCTCAAAATGGTAAATGAGTTTAGGTCGTGTATATTGCCATATTTTTTAAACTTTTTGTGAAACTTGGCCTTTTCTTTTAATATTTTTATAAGGGACGATTTATACCATATAGGATATTTCTCAGATGGAGTTACCGATTTAGATGGAATAAATTTATTTCGCAAAGAATAAATTATGTTATAAAAAGAGGTGACAGCATCATCCAGATTTTTACTGTTAAGTTCAATAGCCCAAGTAACGGAATCTAGCTCAGTACAAATTGAATCGTAATCACCTTCCTGGTAGATAAACTTAAGATACGACTTTGGCGTGATTGTATTGAGTTGTACAAAATCAACAGCTGTTACGATTGAAGGGTGGTGTTGATCCTCAGGCACCAAAGGGCAATCGGAGCCACAAACTGTAATTTCATCATTGGAGAAAATAAGATCAAGAATACGCCCGTGGCTAGTGTTAGCAAATGAGTTGTACTGTGAAAGATTGAACGTAGACATGGTGTCAATGAGATCGATCTGATGTGAACCTTGCATGTTGGTGGGCGTTAGGGATGTGTCCTCTTTACTGGGAATCCACGATATAGAAGGCATGTTAAAGTCACCTAGAACAATAAATTTATCAAGAGGATTATTCATAATAATACTTGATAGTTTGCTTGCAAAATTAGATAATTGTATCTCCATGGAGTTTCCCTGGTTCTCGTTACAGACGTACACTACACAAACATTTATCCTATATGTGGACCTAGGATTTTTGCAACGCATTGTCAAGGTAACCCATAAATCCTCTGCAGTAGATGACCAGTCATCACGATGTTCGGCTACAAGCTCACGGCGAACTGCTATTAAGACCCCACCTCCTTTTTCTTGTTTTGTTAGCCTATAATTACGATCACGTCTCCAGACAACGTAGCGTTCGTCGAACAACTCATTATCACAAACACTTTCATTTAGCCATGATTCCGTGAGACATATAACATCATAAGAGCTTAAACATACATTCCTGTAAAAAGAGGCAGTCTTGGTACGTAAGCCGCGCACATTTTGATAATAAATACTAATTGGAAGCATTATGAATAAAGTAGGTGAGTATTAGGTGTTTAGGCAGAACTTCAAGGCAGAATTCATTTAAAAGCGTAACAACAAAAGCAATGAGAAAGTAATGATTATGATATTGAGAAGAAGCTGGTGGACTTATCGGATAGGAGACCGAATAAATACACATTATTATTAGGACACATAGCAAAATGGTTGAAGGAGCGAGTATAAGCAACTTAAACTTAATTGAGCAATAAATTTCAAAGATACATTTAGCTGGAGAATAAAAAAGCAAAACAGAGAATACATGAAAATCTACATCTTTTTCAAATCCATATCTGAAGAGATTTGAAATTTTGGTGAATTTGCGTCTTTTCTCACGAAGATTTTGCAGCTTCTCACCCATGTAAATGCAAACCCCCGGTCTTTTGCGAGGGCTTTGGTTTTGTTAAGCAAGAGCTTATTTTCAACTGTCAAGTGGTCATTAACAAAAATTCTATTGTTGCTTGTCATGCCTATGTTAGACGCGCTGATAGTGCATTTTCTTGCTGCAGCAACGAAGTCATCTTTGACGTACCTGCAGTGAATAGCTACTACAATTGTTTTTGTATCCTTACTATTACGCATGGGTATTCTAGCTATGTAATTGATTTGTTCCCTGGGTATGGTACATTTGATATGCTTTCCTATATTAGAGACGATATCAAACAGGTTCTCAGAATTTGACAGTGGAACTCCTTTAATTTCGATATTGTTGAGGCGTAACCTCTGCTCGATATTGTTATTATGGACTTCTAATTTCCCTAGACGCAGTTGAAGGGATTCTACGTCCTGTTTGGTTTTTTTAAGTGTAATGATGTCTTTCTCCATGACCAAGATCTTATCAGAGAGTGTCTCGATTTTACTATCAACAAATTCTATTGACGATTTTATGTCTGTGACATCCGATTTGATGGTTTTTAATGATAACATTTCATTTTTGATACTCTGTAAGGCCGAGTCCAGCCCAGGAAGCAATGCAACCTGAAGTGAAAGCCGCCTAAGTTCCGCCATCACAGAGTCCATGTCCGCTGGCACTGGTGATTTAGAGGCCGGGGTGTTAGACGTAGTCAACAGAGGGCTCGCTGGTCTGATGTTCTTACAAGAAGAGCACTTCCAGGATAATTTGCGGTTTTCTCCTAAACGGCGATACCCTGTCTGTGTTAATACTTTAAAAACTCAAGTTATCCTTATTGGTAGCTCTAAACTTATAAACAAAATTGGTTATCAGCAACTTGCCCCTATAATTTTTGATAACGTTACCATACCTTACAGTAGAGTTGTTAAAAATCTGGGAGTTCTCATGGATTCCACAATTTCATGGAAACCACAAATAGAATAGTTATAGTACCACAAGTAGAATTAGTTGCCGAGGAGCAACTAAACAAGCTTGAGCGCCTTCAGAATATGTGTATTAAATTCATATTTGGTTTATAAAAATATGATAACGTTTCCGAATTCCGCGTTTGACTCAAGTGGCTCCCAATTCGTCTTCAAAGGAATACTCATACACTCAATCTTTTATACAAAATATTGTTCAACCTCTGTCTGCCAACCTATCTCAAAGAACGCTTAAATTTTCGCCATCAGCACCATGAACGTAACCTGCGGACAGCCAGCAATTTCTTACTGGCAACCCCGCGTCACAGTTCCCACTTCTATCAGCAGTCGTTCACGGTGAAAGCAATATCACTTTGGAACTCACTACCATCTGCTCTCCACAATGCCAAAACAATAGCTTCCTTTAAATATAATTTGAAAAAGTTCTATCTCTCACACTTGTTTCATATCAAATAGAATATATACTTGTTTACCTACATACTGTTGTGAATAAAACTCCTCAGCATTGTTCAACAGTTTATTGGCTTTCTTTTGCCTTACAATTCAATATAAAATGAATACAAATTATTCCAATAGGTACACTTTAAAACAATTCAATATGATGACCGCTTGCTCGTAAGCCTCTAGTCCGACTGACCAAATTCTCAATTATCCCTCCTCTCCAAACCATAGTCCAAAGATCCCAAATCCTTCAACCATTCACTTGACAATCATGACAGTTACATATTTTGACATAAGAAAGTTTATTTATTACGAAAGTTACTGACTTTTGAACTGAACGTTACATTCGCCCATCTTGACTCAGTGCACGTCCTCGTGCACACTTTATATATTTAAGAAAGTAACAGAACTGACAAACTCACTCTCGCTCATGTTAAAAAAAAAGGAAAATAAAGTCAAAACCAAAAAACATTGAAATTGAATCTACCACCACTTCGGAAAGTCGATCTGTTGAGAAGAAGTGGCAAGAAACTCAACAGCAATCATCTTTTTAAATACACAATAACAATTTCACATAACACTTTTCCTTAAATCTATCGAAGGGTTATGGACATTTTAACATATTTTATAACCTTAATTTACTAATATAATTTTAACATATTGTTATAAGAGACTACACTTATAGGAAACTAGTACTTAAATAGCAGTTTAGTTATTCTCTTATACAATTTAGAATTGAACTTCATTATTATTGATTACTCCAAACACAAGATTACGGTTAAGAAGTATCTGGCGAGTAAGGAGATATCTTGAAAATCAAAAGTAAGTTCTATAACAATTATAATCAGGTCTTTACAAATAAATAGAATACAAAGAATAATCTTAATTTATTTTGGATTGTCAATCGGTCAATCTTCAATCTTTTTTTTTATATTATTAAATATGTTTCGAACCTAACTCTCGACCATCCTGATAATGTGCTGGTCCTCCTGCACTGCTAAATAAACCTAACTCTCGGCGAAAACTGGTCTCCCGATTCACCCTTGGTTGGATTACAAGTAATTATTATTTTAAATATATATATTTTTTTTTCATCAGGGAAAAGGACACCAATTTTACCATTTACAAATTCGTATCATTATTCTTTTGATCATCAGTTCCTACAACAGTTATATTTTATTTATTTATTTATTTATGGCTTACCAACTAAAATACATCCTCCAAACATTTTCAATAAAAATTGCACAATTAAACACTTATTAAAATGATTTTAAATTAAAGGTGAGCACAACAATCTCAGTTAAAATAATAGTTCGTATATAAACAAAACTCATTTTTTTTACACAATTTAAAGAGATTCAGTTCTTATATTTAGATGGGTACCATAAAAACAAAGCTCTTAATTAATTTAAATTACAATCTAGGTTATTTTACGTTACAATATTATACAATTTACAAAATTTTACAATACTTTACAATTTACACTATTAAGATTAATTTACATTTACTTACTTAAAATTTTACACAAGAATTTAGTAACTTTTTGAATTAACTGATTTTAGATGATTATTCATTTCTACTTAGTGATGTGAACCCTCAATTCTCACTACCACAAGTAGAAATACTCATCATAATTCACTTTTTTCATCATCAATAAATAAATAATAATAAATAAATATTTCTAACACTCACACATTAGATCTTTTAGGTCGCAGTGTGACGAGCGGACAAGACTGCTCATATAGTCCCAAAACCCCCAATAATAATAATACTACCAAATACCATCAAAACACAAGTTTGAACTCGTTCGTTATATTAAGAATCATTTAGGATATCAACGAAATTTCGTCTTCGTTAACCAAGATTCGAGTACAATCGCATATCAATTATTTCCAAATCGAACAAACATTGAAACCCAATAATGTCGTTGTTTGTGGCACAGTACTTCGTTCGACGCTTACAACAATCACAATTGCATCGCAACGTTGTCCCTATGTGAAACCCGAGCCAACCAGTGACCCTTTCCACAAACTACCAAAAATTACTCTGGCGCAGTCACCAAAACAAACGAACGAGAACCTGTATCCACAGCACATTAAATATCGTTCCATAATTAAATTAAATCTCTTCGACTAATTTAACGCATACTTTCTTTTCAACCCAATGGATACTTGTTCATTCGCCATTTCAAAACTTTTACAGCTACAGATTTTTTCAAATTTTTCTTCAATTTAATATTTCTATCAAAATTCTAAATCCACGATTTAACAACTTACGTAAAGCTACCACTGGTTCGGAAGATCCATCTACTGAGAAAAACCAGCAAGAAACTCAGTAGGAATCGGCTAACGTCAACGCATTGTACGAAACACAATACTTTCGATAAGAAAACCGCACATTAAACAATGAAATTTACTTTGAATGTAACATCAAACAATTTGACAGCGGTCGAACAATAAACAAAGCAAGCATAAGCTGCTAGAATAACCAAAATAATTAGCAAACAATGCAAAGCTCTTCTGCAGTGACGTCCATCCCGTCACAAAACGTAATGCAACCTCCACTAGGTTACATAACCGCACGCTCATAACCTCTATCCGGTTATATCAACTCACACTCATAACCTCCATCCGGTTATGGCGTATATCAAACCAATAAGAGCATTGCATTGTACTTCATAATTCACAACAACAAAGTATTAAAATTGTTCGACAACCGCAAACAGTTCGACAGTAAAATCCAGCTCTTTTGTCAATCGCAACAAATTCAAAGTATTATTTAAACGCATTTTCAATCTCGACGTTATTACCTATCTCCGTGATCCATTAAACACACACTATCGTAATATTACGTTTCAATTGCCAAAATAATAATAAGTTTACTGTTACCAAAACATAAGAAAACGTGTCTCCTAAGAATCGTAGCAAAATAATCGAAGATCGGCAAGATACAAAGCGATTTCTACCGAGTCACGGATACACGATAATCAGAAAGAAAATCTACATCTTCAATATTCAGACTACCTATTTAAAAAGGTATTATGAAGGCCGCTTCACCACAAAATTTCACCCGCTCAACCGTGATATCATTACTATCTACCAAGTAGGTACTAAAGGTTCAAAAAACGCATTAAACCACAATAAAGGTTTCAAGATCGCGCAGTATACAATACTCTAGAACACAAACACGGGTAACCTCCATCCGGTAGACACCAACAGGGGCATCTCCATCCGGCAGGCACCATCACACATCACATTGCCCCTTTCCGGGAAGCACACCACGATTACTTACATCCTCAAAGTGCTAAACGCACGCCACTCACAGTCACGGCCGCACTGAGACGGGAAATGAAGCCCGATTTTACACCTACGTCTACGAATGCACCGAGGATGTAACAATCTGAGCGACTTGTATACTGCTGATCCACACAAACCAATTACAGCAAAAACCTTTAGTTTTGTCAATCCTAATCAACGTAACGCAAAACGAGATTTTAATTCCTTTTTTTTTGACTAAAATAATAAGAACGAATTCATTACTGATTCTCACACGTTAGCATTAAATCGATACCACGTTAAATTTAATTTCATCATCATTAAGTACTTAAAACGCAATATCAAAACTTTTGAATATTATCTTTCGCCTCAAATTGAACTTCATCTATATCAACTAAAGTTTCCACTTCACTTCAATTAATTTCAAATCAAATCCAGTCCAAGAAAACTTTTACTAAGCAACACCATATTGTTATTTCAAAACAGCTAAGCTTTACTTTAACATGAATTTTGACAAGATAAATCGAAACACAAATCAATTTAAACCTGGGCCGATACGAAAAACCATTTGATACTTGACAAACCGTACGTTATTTCGAAACAATTTTACCTTGTCACATCTGTGCAAGCTATACAAAACTAACGCAATATGAATCGATAAAAATTTTGTTGCCATGTTTCAAAAACTCGCACGCAATAGAAACGAACCAAGGAAAAAACACGTAACGAAAATAACAAAATTAACGTATTGGATCCCTGCAAATTTAATTTACAGCACTTTGCAAATATTTTTACACAAACACGGCACACAAAATGAGGCACGTGAATTTACTCTAATCACAAACGAAAATTAAGCTTGGGCAGATCCGAGAAGTCTATTCACTGGATACCTTCTTCTTCAGTTTTTGAAGGAATTAGGATATTATCCATGTAAACTAACGCTAGAGTGTCTTTGTATTCTCCTAAGGCTTTATTTGTTGCTCGTTGGTATACAGATGGAGCATTCGGCACCAGTATCAATTAATACAAGAACAATTATCAATTAATACGGTTAAAATACCGATTTTTCGGTGGCATTGGCAACGCTGGACGTCACACCCAGCCCCACCTCAATCAAAACTTCATCTTAACATATTATGTCATATTCTTTTTCAATCGATACGAATCAACAAATTAATCATAACCTCTCTCTCTGTAAATTCCAAAATTGTATTTAAAACTAGAATCCAACGACTGAATGTAAACTTATATAATTATTCATATAATTATATTAACGAATAATTCTATTATGATTATGAATTACCCTGAAACCCTGAAAATCTTTTGTTTACATTGTGTGTTTACTAAAATAAGTGCAAAATTAGATCTCTTTTATATCAGATTTCTTATTTTGCGCAATTATAGTATTTGCTCATGAGTTTGTTTGATTTAAAGAAGTGTCAATACGAAAGATGCTTAGATGTTCATTTTGTTAACAATAGCTAAATTGTAAAGTTTCAAAGTGTACTGGTACCTCAGCACATCACCTAAAAACAGCCTCACACTAGGCTTTTGATCCCTCTTTCAAGCAACTCATATATTACTTTAATTACCACTATAATTTCCTATTAGTACACATTGTACAAATTATATCACAATTACATCAAATAACAAAAATCATCAGAATTCTCTAATTTCATTATATCAACTCATAGTCTATTCCATATGCATACTTAGCTTCTTATTAAAGCACACATGGCTCAATAGGCATACATAGCCTCCAGTAACTAAAGCACACTTGGCTTCCTATTGTAGGCACACATAACCTCTAACAATTAAGCACACATGGCCATTAAATTAAAATTGGAAACTATTTTGGCTAATGAAATATTTATTATTAATTCTGTTTATAAGTAATATTTTAAGCTGTTTGTTTCTTTAATAAATAAATAAACTAATTATGGGGCATACATAGCTCCAGAACAGCACACATGGCCGCTTCACTGACCATGGAACGTACATAGCTCCTCTCCCGATGTCGACTGCAATCGTCTCTCAATTTCTCTTGCCCCGATTTCGATCCACCATGATCTGGAGTGCTCAATCGTCTCTGAGACATCGATCTACTTTCTCTGATCATTATTTTCTGGAACTCATAAACAAAATATTCATGAACCGACGGCCTCAAAAGAAAACTAAATTAAATATACAAGCGAAACGTAGGGCAATCTCTTTTGTCTTCAAAAACAAAACAAAACACTCAAATGTTAAAAATAAATAAAGATGTTTTAAAAGTAAAAATTGTAATCATCGAACAACTTTGAATGCTATTAGCTCAAAAACGACGCGTCGTAGCTAAAAAATAACGAAAATTTGCCTCCCCTATACATAACCCATAAACAGTACGTATGGATACCATAGCTGGGTTGCCTGGCAGAAATCGCGCTTCGGCGATAAGGCCGCCTTTTGTATGTTAATTTTGATTATTATTTTCTTTAAACTATGTAACCATATTGGTGTACAATAAAGAGTTTTATTATTATTATTATAGCTGACCTATTTTAGGGTAGCAAAAGTATGTTAATGTTAATATTGAAACTATATAAAACTAAATATTTTCAAATTAAAATTAAAATAAACTTCTTAATAAACTTTCAGTGTCACTTATACAGTACGTTGTTACTCGAAAATAACTGAAGAATCCCCATAGACCATCACTAGCCAGCACCTTATTATATCCTTCAATGTTAAAGCGCAAATAAAAGTCTTTTGGAACAAATTTCCTTCGAAATAAGCAGTACTTTTGTACGTACACTATTGTAAATATCATAATATATATATTTTTTTTAACTTGTGTACATAAAGCGTGAAATAAATAAAAATTTGTTCGCCAAATTTTTAAAAGAACTAATAGTCCAAGATCCCAGAGCGATAAGACATAACTTATTTTCTAAAAGATGAAACTTTAAGTTCTCAGTAGTGTCTCATGTACTTTGTGTACCTGCGTGTTTGTGAAGTTTGCCCAGTGACACCTGGGCAGGTACCAGGTGAGAAAGGTGACTAAAAATAAGAGTTACTTTACTTAAATTTAGATGGCTGATTTTTAGATATATTTTATAGAATATCATTCTCAAATGGTATCGCAAGTATCAGACACATTTCATGGACCAAAACTTTTGTCAGACGCTTTAAAGCTCTACCAAAAATAAATGAACTTTACTTATTTTTTAATGTCTGATTTTTTAATATGTTATCAAGATAACTATTACAAAATTATATTTAGTCAGTCAGACAAATTGGAATGACCAAAAATCCACTAAACACAAAAATTATTCGGCCGTGAGTACGAACGCGAGAGCATTATGCATGCGTTTCAGAGCGAGTGAGACGTCCATAGTAACCCGGTTCTCCTTCTTTAACTCACATTCTGTTTCAGTCTACTGTGTATGTGCGCGCAATGTATAGTATACATTATACCCGGCGCGGCGAACCTTGATCCCTATGACACTTACAGTAATTTCCACAACATAACCTTGTAGTGCCGTCACCGTTACATTAGAATCGTATTGGAGGCTTCTAAAAATGGCATTTATTTATTTTACGTAGCTATATTCCAATAAAATGATGTTCCATTGGAATTATAACAATTCATAACATTTGCAAGAAATTATCTCAATCACAATTTACGTTTACGTTCTGCAAAAGTTACTTCATAAGGTATGATTTAATAAATACCCGACGAAGTAACTTTTCCTCAATATTAAAGCAGCTTTATTCAGTATGTCCTAATCCTTTAAAATTTCTAACATCTCCTCATCCATCACAGTAACATGTATCGGAGCAAGTAATTTTTTATTTTGGCACGTTAAAAATTTAACCTTTTTTGTAAATGCATTGTTTATTTTGCTCTCTAAATTATGTGGAGTAAAATTCCCTGTCACTTCTTCAAAGTTTTCTACTTCCTCTTTGAATAACTCCATATAATGTCTGTGGAGATAAGTCAGAAAGTAACAACGACCTTTCTTTATAACATTTTCTTTTATAAATTCACACACTTCGTCCAAAACAACTCGATGGTGTTGACGAAGATCATGCCAAGACGTTTTAGCTGTATTATTCTTTGATGACAACTTATAAGAATACTCCAATTGACATTTACTATGATAATATATTTTTGAATCAGTAATATCTTGTACTTTTTCAATCAACTCCGCTAAGTCTTCCTGCTCTTCATTTAATTTCTTTAAAAAACTGTTTTTATCACACGCATGCAGTGGTAATCTTTTTAATTTCTGTCTTTTAGTTTTTTGGCCACAATATATACATGCTTGGTTGTCGTCAGTATTCACATCACTTTCAAATGAAATGTTATGAGGAGTAGAATCAACGGTACATTCAAACACTACAGGAGATTCTTCAGAAAAAGATAATACTGGTTCAATTGATACTAATTCAACTGCTGGCTCCGGTATTACAACAGGTTCAGGTACAGTACTACCTGGACTTGAGTTTGATGCTGTATCTGACTTCTAATAGTGCTCTCGCGTTCGTACTCACGGCCGAATAATTTTTGTGTTTAGTGGATTTTTGGTCATTTCAATTTGTCTGACTGACTAAATATAATTTTGTAATAGTTATCTTGATAACATATTAAAAAATCAGACATTAAAAAATAAGTAAAGTTCATTTATTTTTGGTAGAGCTTTAAAGCGTCTGACAAAAGTTTTGGTACATGAAAAGTGTCTGATACTTGCGATACCATTTGAGAATGATATTCTATAAAATATATCTAAAAATCAGCCATCTAAATTTAAGTAAAGTAACTCTTATTTTTAGTCACCTTTCTCACCTGGTACCTGCCCAGGTGTCACTGGGCAAACTTCACAAACACGCAGGTACACAAAGTACATGAGACACTACTGAGAACTTAAAGTTTCATCTTTTAGAAAATAAGTTATGTCTTATCGCTCTGGGATCTTACTCTATAAAATCACTATGTGTTTGAATCTAAACCCTACAGGGATTAGATATCATTCGGTTTTTTTTTAATTTTCCAATGACTTATATAATCATACATAAATAGAAGAGTTTCTTAGCACCACGTTCACAAAATTTAAATGATCAAACTGTAAACTAAATCCGTTCGCATCTTTGCCAGGTCTAATAAATATCATCTAACTAATGCAAATACTTGGAAGACACACTATAGAATGTCATTTCAAAACATTATTTTTGCTAAATCACAATTATTTCCTACCACCATTCCTTAAGCAAAATTTTAAACGACCACGTTGAACTAAATCCTTTTCCATCTTAGCCAAGTTCAATTAAAATTGGTTGATTGATAAAAGCAAAGCGGAAGAACGTGGTACATAACACTTAATAGATATTATTTTTGCAAAAGCCTTCGAAAATTTATACACTCTTGTTTTTCACGTGAAATATAAGACATACATAGTATAAAACGTAGATTACTTACCACTTCTGATTTGTTGTGAATAAAACTCCTCAGCATTGTTCAACAGTTTATTGGCTGACTTTTGCCTTACAATTCAATATAAAATGAATACAAATTATTCCAATAGGTACACTTTAAAACAATTCAATATGATGACCGCTCGCTCGTAAGCCTCTAGTCCGACCATGGAACAATATACTCTCTTACGAGAGAAGAACGATTACTTCATACTTCGTAAATGCATACATACAGCTCACTAGCGCTTCAGTTAATGCCATCCGCAACTTTTCAGTGTATTAATAGATCCACTTTACACAGTAGTAATCTATGCAGTCTATTACTCTAAGATAGGAACTTAATGTATAATTTTTTTTTGACATTAAAATTGTGTATATTTAATAAAAATTCATAGGTGTTTATAAATTTATTTTCCAACCATTATCTTAAAACTACTGCACAAAAGCGTCAATTTTGCAAATAAACAAACAAACAATTACAAAGTATTTAGTGTCACTATCACAATATAAAGTGTCAATTTCGCACTGAACAAATAGCACTTCCGTAAAAACACACAGCTTACAGATTTTCAAATCAAAAATTTTACAGGTTTTCAAATAAAAAATGGGTTGCTGAAATTACGCAGTTAACGCAATGAACCGTTTTTACAAATGGCGTGTCAGTCAGTCGTTGGCGATGGATGATTGTTTGTCTTTGATTGTCACTTTTGAGAAGATTGACATAGAGACTTACGTCAAAGCAAAGTACTTTAAAGCTTTCTCATTCATACATATAGATTTGTCCCACTTTGGCTCCGGCTGCCATCGACAGAATTGGCTAATAAATTAGTAAACTCCCCCTGAGTCCGACTGACCAAATTCTCAATTATCCCTCCTCTCCAAACCATAGTCCAAAGATCCCAAATCCTTCAACCATTCACTTGACAATAATGACAGTTACATATTTTGACATAAGAAAGTTTATTTATTACGAAAGTTACTGACTTTTGAACTGAACGTTACAATACTGTATATATTATTCTGCCTATTTATATATTTATGTTAATTTAATGTACCAATTTAAGTATTTCTATTGTTATATATCCAAGTGTATCTATATATCTATCTATGTATTTATTAAATTCTATAGTATTATTTAAGTACAAATAATATTATTTATGCCATTTTCATGTTTTTATTTTAATTTATAAGATTTCGTTTAAGATGGGGTTGCCTGGTAGAGATCGCTTAGAAGTGATAAGGCCGCCCAAATTGCACATTTAATGTTATTTTGTATATTATTGTTTGTTAATATTTATCCATTCTATGCAAATGGCAATAAAGTATTTGAATTGAATTGAATTGAAAATGTTAGTCATAGTGAATATCTATCTCTATGATTAAGAAGGCATAGTGAAAAATATTCCAGACAATCTATCACTATGCCAAATTTCATCCAAATTCGTTGAGCCCTTCTGCCGTGATTGAGAAACAAACATCCATCCATACATCCAAACTTTCACATTTATAATATTACTGAGATACCCATGTCATTAAATTGTGTAATTCCATGGGTATGGTTATGGTATAAACTTTAAAACGTGTATGTAAAGACAACGCTTAGCTTATTATAAAACTAAAGATTATTTAGACGATAAAAAGGCATGGGATTAAGCACACTACAGAATATTTCAAAAAGTTTATATTTACTTATTAATTTTGTTTTCGGCATGGCGTGCAGTATGCCATGTGGCATACTGGTGACTCTTCCGGTCACTTACTTTCTTGTCAAGACAACAGCAAGACCGTCATGCTCCCTCAGGCGGCATGGCTAGTGGTAGCGTCGGGTAGCGAAATTGCGCGGGTAACAAAACAGCTACCTAGTAGTCTGTCTAGAATATATTGTTATTCACTTGTTTATCCGCAGCTGGTTGATAAGCTCGCGTACCTGCGCTTAATATCTTATTCAATAACTATCAACACGTTGTTAAAGCCGAAGTACTAAATTGTGACGTCATTAAGCGGCCATTCGATGGTCTTATGATGAATAAAAAAAAACCTTTCATTTTCATTACAACGTTTTTCATTTCATTTAACATAAACGGTTTTTGTTTTAGGGACTTACTAGATTTGATACTTACATTTTATTTTATAGAAATGGTAAGTATAGAGATAAAATATATAAAAGTATAAAGCGCTTTAAAAATTGTGTTCGAATATAATCAAATAAAAGTCTTTTGGTTTGGAATTGAACTCAAAACGTGCAAGTACCGAGTTCATGACCTGAAAACCGGGTGAACATTTTCATAAAATTTTACTGCATTACTATCCTTTGACCTATTAATATCTGCGGAACCAACAACTATTTTAATTAAATTTCCATGTTCTAGTTTTAAGGCATAATTCGGTATTCAGACTCGATTATTCACAATGTCATAGTACCTACGCTTAAATATTTGCCAGATATTTCGAGTTTAGTTATGATTAAATTTACGTTATAAATATGCAAAGATATGCAAATTATCAAGCTTCACTGGCCTAAGTGCCGGTTCTGTTGGAACATCCGACTACATCGTGTTATATGTACCATATGTACTATACTATACCAGCCAGATAATCCCGGCGGCGGCGTATATCGGTGTGATGAACACAGATATTAGCCGTCAAGTCATGGATGTTTATATGTTTATTTAAGTTTATTCTAATAAAAAAATTGTATTTGTTCAATATGTATGTATGTTTATATATTTCTTAAGTATATCAGTTATCTAGTATCCATAAAACAAGTTCTTTAAGAAACTTAATTTGGGCTAGATAATGTTGTGTGTTAAAAAAAAGAAAAAAAAACCTACAATAACAGCGGAAAGCGTCAAGCTGCATCAGCGTGAGAAACAGTAAACATCAAACCGTATTAACCTTCACTTTCATTATTTTATATAACTGGTAGATAGAAAAAGTTCAATTTTTCGATTCCTACGAGTATTTAACTGCGTTGTCAGAATTTGCAGTTTGAGGGCTCACACAGTAACTCTACTATCTCAAAGTGTAGCGAAGTATACAGATGAAAAAAGGGCTACTTCAGTGATTCGTCCCACCATTTCATATCTCCGTGTCACTATCATTCCATGTCACTACAAGAATCGTACAGGGTACAGAGCTCCTTAGTTCAGATTTTACAAGAAAAGTTTATTTCAAAATCAGTTCAGGTAACAATAAGTTTTATTTTCTGTATAAGATATTTATTTGATAAACATTATAGAGATGGAAAACAAATAAGTAAATGTCTCAAGTTGTTAAACGGTTACAAAATCGGTCTTTACACAGAGAAGAAATTAATTACGGACAGCTCTTAAAAACTTTGATTCACGATTTCTAATGAAACTGAAAAAAGAAACTACAGCTAAGTAAAATACCTTACCATTTTAGTTTGCATCTTCCTTAATATTAAATTAGTTAGTTTTGAAGTGGTGAGAAAAATATAGCAACATTGTTTTTTAAAATGTAACTGAACGTGCCTTTGACAGACAAACCCTTCAGGTAGTCCCTGACTGAGCCGGGGTGATTCCTTGAGGCCGGCAGGAATACGATACCCGCACGTACAGCGTGGGTGCTATAACATGAATTATGAAGATTAGATTCATCATATACATTTTGTTGTCGTGTCTGAATTTCCACTGAATTTCTTTATTTCATAGCCACTTGTTTGCTTCGTCGTCCTACAGGACCGGCCGGGCCCGGTCGTTCTTCGATTTTTACAAATAACTCTGACCTTCCGCCTTATGCAGGTATTGACCGGACATGGTTGTTTCGGTCACTATCTGCACAGGGTCGCCCAGAGTGAGGTAACGACAGAGTGTCACCATTGTGGGGCGGCCGACGACACGGCGGAGCACACCTTGGCGGTGTTTCCAGCGTGGGGTCGGCAGCGGCAGAAGTTGACGTCTGTCGTCGGACCTCTCACTTCCCAGCCTGGTAAAGGCCATGTTGGGGAGTCGAGAGGTTTGGGCGGCCATGACCTCCTTCTGCGAGGACGTAATGTCGCAGAAGGATGTGGCGGAGCGGTGCCGGGAGGATGACGCCTCCTCGGCATCGATCCGCTGTAGGTGGACGGGGGGACGGAGAAAGAGATACGCTCACATTCTCCCTCCCGATAGCCAGCCGTAGCAGGTGAGGGGACCTGATGCGGCTACTAGGGCTATGGTGGGGAAATGGTCTTGTGTACTGGACCATTTCCGTCGTCGGAAGGCGCTCGGCTGAGGCTGAGCGCAACCCGCCGGGGCTCACGGGTAATGCCAATGGCGGTACCGTGAGCGCCACCTATGGCGGATGAGGTACACCTGGAGATTTTTAGTGGGTGGGTCCGGCCTTCTGTCGGATCATCCCCACATACCCCGCCGCTCCCCCTTGGTTGGTCGGGGACGGGATTGCACGTTTTCCTCATGTCAAAAAAAAAGAAAAAAAGGATACTGTTAGTATTATATCTTAACCATGAAATTAATGCAATAATTGCGGCTAGGGTGATGGGTACCTTTGCACCGGTATGTCTCGGGAAGGCCTATTCAATTAAAAAAATAGGTATAATTTTGTATACAGGGTTAACTTTAATTAGCGCATCACCTCTTGCAGGCAGCTTCTCCGCATCAATCTCAACAACATTTGTTGTATGACTTTTTACAAATCTTACACAGAAAAAGAAACAAAACAAAATTTTGCTCACTCTGTTATTTATTACTCTGTGCCAAGTCACTATGATTATAATGTGAACAAAACTATTGATATAGTCACAAAATATTGATTTATTCTTACAAATTAAGTTGAACAAGACTTGGTTTCTATGCGATCTCAAAACTTTTTACGATGGGTGAGTTACCTGGGAGACTTGGCTTTTTTTTACATTTAATGTTTTGGATGGGATCTCATTTATTTTTGTAGGTCTCTTTCTTTTTTTAGGGGATATTATTATTTCTTGTGCTTCAGCTGCTGCTTTGCTTAGAGCCCATTCTCTATCTCTTTCCCTTTTGCCTTTTCTCTAATGTTTCGTAGTTTCTAAGGTACACAAGTCTGGGTGGTAAACTTTTGTGAGTCGATCATGAAATCCCCAGACAAACACACCAACTACATGACCTCAAAATAAGCAAAGCTTGTGTTATGAGATACCATGTAGCGCACTAGGGGGAAACCTAGAATAGAAAATACATATTATACACTGTGTAACAAAATGGAGAGATAAAACTTAAGGGTAAGATTCTATACCATACGTGGAATATACAGTAAAAGAAGAATAAGCATGATCAGTGCTGGTATAGACTTTCATACAAATTTATTTAATTATTTAACAACAAAATATTTTGACAACCCTAGTCAACCTAACAAGCTAAAACAAGACTTGTGCCTCAGTCAGTGTCCTTATGACCTTTTGCGCACCGGCTGAACTTTGTAGTATCTGTCTTAGTTACCCATTACTTTTATTTGACGCTATCTGTTGTCTTATAGATTTCATCAAAAGCTAACTGCTGTTTTTAGGGTTGACACTTAGATATTTTGATCTAAACTTTGAACTTGTTTCTCGGCCGAACTGTAAGGATATCAAATTTATGTTACTGTTGCTTATGAACTACACTAAATTCCCTTAACTATTATCTCTTCATTAGGTTACACATTGTATAGATAAACGCCCAAACCCGGAAAGTTTTTTTTCTTGTTCCGGGTGGGAATCAAAGACGCAACCACTGGTGGCGCGGCGCGGGCTAACACGCGCAGTGAGAAGCCACCATTAGCATTGCAGAATTTAATTGTTGACGCATGTTTTTTGAGGGTAATAAGCAAACGGTATCATTTGAATTTGCATATTGTATGTGTGAGGGAGACTGGGTGGTATACATATTTCTGTTGCAGACTGTACAATATTTCACGTTCCGTTGTAAGTAGTATGTATATATTACTACAGCTTAAACTTATATTAACAACTAAACTAACGTATACGTAAATCACTAAATATACATATAACAAACTAAATATGGACAATTGAACTAACATACACGTAAACAACTAAATTGTTTAATAAACTAAAAACTAAATGAAAGAACAGGTAATCAACTTAATATGTAACTAATTATGAATGTATAGATTATATTAATTTAAAGCTATATTAACAGAAAACCATTTCAGATCAAACAATAATAATTATGTTACCTATCAAGCTAATATACAACGTTATTTTTTGTATATACGAAGCCGGAAAACAGTTTGTTCAGAATCGGCAATAGAATCAATTACAATAGTTTTTATACCATGTTAACTTTTAACTCAATAATCTCTAAATAATCTTTAATAATGTTCATATAAATCGTATGAACATGTAGCGAGCGAGTGCACGCAACACTAGCTCTAAGTGGTGACAATGTGTCCGCGGCAGTGCAGAGCTACCAGGAGCAGTTAGGTGTTCACGTGTCCTGGAATACCATGCTGAGTGCAACACAAAGGTTGAGGGACTACGGATAGTTCCGTCCGCCCACCACCGTGAATCGAGGTTTTGCTAGAATACCTACAACTGTGCAATAAGGGATTTTGGACTTTGTACATAATAACCCCGAGAGCAGCACGGCACAAGCAGCCCAAGCCTTTAATGTGAGCCAAAGTTATGCTTGGCACACCCTCCACGATGACGGACAGCATCCGTACCATTTCCGTCGAGCTCAAGAGCTGTGTGAAAATGACTGGGCGCCGCGGGTGGAGTTTTGCCAGTGGATTTTAAGTAATCGGCACGCAAACATCTTATGAACTGACCAGTGCACATTTACTCGACGAGGACTTTTTAATATCCATAATAACCACTTTTGGGCTCATGAAAACCCACACCTAGCACGCCCCGATTCATTTCAGCATCGTTTCTCGGTCAATGTTTTGGCGGACATTGTAAATAACAACCTTATTGGAACTATTTACTTGCCACGGTTCAATGGTCAAACTTATTTGAGTTTATTAAACTCCACATTGCCAGCAGTATTGGAAACATTGCCGCTGGCAAACTATCGAGGCGGGCTTTATTACTAGCATGACGGAGCTCCTGCACACTTTACTCGTGAAGTGAGAGATTTTTTAAATACAGAGTATGGCAGACGCTGGATCGGTCGAGGCGGACCAGTACACTGGCCGGCAAGGTCGCCAGACCTTACGCCTCTAGATTTATCTAGATATCTTTGGGGTCACGTCAAAGACCTAGTTGTATCAATCGGAGCCTCAAAGTGAAAGTGACCTTAAATCCAAAATTGAGTGTGCCCCCGAAATTGTAAAAAAACAGTCGTTGACTTTTACAAAATCTAAAAAATAAAACTTAAGAAAACGGGCCCGTGGACATTTTGAACAATTATTACCTTATTTGTGATTGAGTGATACTTCGCATAAGTACTTAATTATCTGCAAATAGTGATCGTTGATAACATTTCCTAATTATGGTAAACTATTTTTTGCCCGCAACTTCGTACGCGCATTTGTTTACATTTAACACAACCAGTCATTGAAGAACCTTTATATCAAGTATTACATCCATGCACTGAAGAAATAATTGTTCATAGAAACTAAAAAGTTCAACCCCTTCCCGTGGGAATTCCGGGAATTTCTTACATAATGCAAAGAGACACTTATTGAGGAACCTTTATACCTACTAAGTATCACATCCGCGCACTCAAGGAATAAATTTTTTTCATACAAACTAAAACATCATATATTTCTTGTTCCCGTGGGAATTTCGGGAATTGCTTTCATAACACTACCAGTAATTTTTTGAAGAACCTTTATGCCAAGTGTCATATCCGTGCACTCAAGGAATAATATTTTTCATACAAACTAAAAAGTCCAATTTTTCCCTTTCCCGTGGGAATTTCGGGAGTTCCATCCTTAGTGCACCCCTACATCCTCTAAATAATGTATTTTCCAAATTTCAGCTCTCTACGCCCAGTTGTTACGGCTGTACGTTGTCTGTCAGTCACTCAGTAACTCAGTCAGTAACGGAACAGTTTTATATATATTGATTGATGAATAGTGATGATTACATTTTTAAACACGCCAAGGTGGTAAATTGTTGATTTGAAACCAACGACTTAAAGCACCTTAGTTTGAAACTAATTTAAATGCCTATTAATTACCGTGATGTGAATTTTAAATCTTCATTTCTTCAATTTACCACCGTGACAGATCAAAGCCTGCAAGTGTGATGGAAAATTACTACGTCATCAGCAAACGTCGCGTTATCACTTATCAATGAATGCCTCGCGGTCGCACTGCGCCACGCGGCCGCGCGGGTGACTCCGCTCGCGCGTCAAAAGCGGGAAACTTTTGCAGTCTGAAGAAATCGTGAGTTTTTACGATAAAATTATGACTTTTGAGTATACCAATTCCGATTCTTTGCACGAAAATATTTGACTTTCTAGGTTTCGCATGAAAAAAAAATTACGTTCTATACAAGCCAAACTACGTTTCGTATTTACGAAATTCATATTGAAGAAGTTCATACATACATACATACATACATAACCTCACGCCTGTCTCCCCTTGAGGTAGGCAGAGACAATGGAATGCCAAGAACTTCAAAGGCGTACATAAACTTTAAATTGGCATTCGATTTCAAATTTACTATTTTCGTTATCCTACTAATATTATGTAAGCAAAACTTTATGTGTAGTGTTACTTCGATGTTTGTGACTCTTTCACGCAAAAACGGGTTGGTAAAATTTGGTACAGACATAGATTATTGTCTGGAATAACATGATATAGGATACTTTGTATCCCGATATTCCCTTGGGTTAAAAATCACGCTGAAACTCCGTGAAACTATGTGTGACATCTCATCATGCATTCTCATTGTACGAATATTTCCGTAGCAAAATAATTTTCTAAAGGTTGGTAGATATAATACAGTCATATAAAGGTCTGGCCTCGATCCTTATAAGCCGCTCTCTGAGAGGTAAAGGGTCCTCACAGAGAGGTCGACACGTCCTCGCGCGAAGGGCTCTTCGCCGTGAAACTACTAACCCTCACTAAAGAAGTCAAGTGGAAAAGTTTCTGAAGTCAGTTTTCACATACCTACTTAGTACTGATAATAAAAGTTAGTTTCAACTGAAATATTTTCAATCAAGTTGACCTCTTATTATATTTTCTATACGAGGTAGAAACAAAACTTGTAATATATTTCAATTCAAGACTTATTACAGTTCAATAAGTGTCTTAATATGTTTTACGTTTTCATTCTGTGATTTAGCGTCTTCGCAGAGACCTTGCGCTTGAGTGGCTACAGAGTCATGAAGAGCAAGTAGCAAATACAAATAATTTTAAAATTCCTTTCTGTTTATTTGTTTAAATATTATACTTATTCGCTTTATTTTTACATATTTTTTTCGAATTCAAACACACCATTTTCGTATTCACCTATGAGAAAAATGAAATAAATATTCATTCTGTTTTATAGAAATAAAGAATATATTTTATATTTACTATTATAATTAAAATAATGTTTATTTGCTTGTTGGTTTAGTTTAAATCGGGCAAGCTGAATTAGAAAATCTTTATCCTTGAAAGTTGCATGGCTATGTAGGTTCAGTTCCGGTGACGATGCATTTTATAGCAAGCGTGACCTGAATCGGCATCCCCTGTTAGCTGCAGATAAAGAAAGCTGACGACGGTCGATAGCGCGGACGCGGGCTTCTCTGCAGGAACGCATTTTATAATGATAGCGGATTTTAAGTCTTACCAAGTAAAATTAAATTAGAATTTTGAACATGAAATAAAGTATGGAAAAAAAATACAAAAAGTCATCGGAGTATATAATTATTATTACTTCTCATCTCTTTGAGCCACCTATGAACCTTGAAACGATGCTCAGTCTTGACAAAAACGTCCTGTATGTTAATATCGATTTTAGTTCAGGCTTTTCCAAACTGACCAATCTAAATAGTCCTCAAGGTGCAATGTCTTCCAACTTTTCCATCCCCTTAATATACTTATGGTGTGCTTTTATAGTAGCAACCCGTGTGCCGTAAAATATATTTTTCCATCGAGACAACTTTGTTACCAAGAAGTAATTTTTATTTGGTTGCAGAAATATATCGCATGATATTAATTAAGACGAATATGAAATTTAGCAATCCAGCGTCAGGGCTGATGCCCAAGCTATTTCAACTACCTAACGTCGGCGTCTTGGCTTTTCATTATTCCATATTATTTCAAATTCTTTGTAGTCCAGTCAAGGAATGAGGTGTAGCGTGCGTGAGCAGGTAACTAAGCGATTCCTTCAGAAACTTGTTCAGGGGGCTTAGGTTGTTAACATACCAAAAGTCCCGACTCCTAGGTGATGAGCGGGGGGAAGGAGGGGGGGGTAAAGGTACGAATTTTGGGTTTTTCGCTTATATCTCGAAAACGGTGCATTGGAGAGAAATATTTTCAATTAATAAAATGAAGTTCCTAAAATTATCTAAAACTTTTATATCATATGTTTTTTTCTAATTCCTAACCGTTTTCGAGCTATACCCTCGGAAAAAGTTGAAATTTACAAAAAAAAAACAATTTACGTCAAAATATTCATAAACATTGCATCATATTGTCTAAACCCATTCATAAACGAAAAGTATGAATAGGAAAGAAGTTGTAGATTTTTAAATTCCCTTTTAGAATATATATACATATGCTGATTAATGCCAACCCGCCTAAAGTTACAGCTATTTTAAACCTTGTATAGCATTTTGCAATTTTCAGAAAATTAGTTTGTATATCATATTCTTGACCCACAACCTTTGTTCGTTCATGTTATAACATAATATATGGCCACTTATAAGCAAGTTATTAAATAAAGTAGAAAAAATAATGATGATGACTTTCACACTTTATTCTACAGATAGTTTCGTTACACCAATACAATAATACCTCACAACCTCTGCAAAAATATTTGAAAAGTCAATGTGTAACCGTGTATATAAATTTTGTGAAAAATACAAAATTTTTGACGACTCCCAAAATGGTTTTAGAAAAAAAAGATCAACTACTTTGGCTGTCTACAAGTACATCCAGGAAGCCCTAAACATAATTAACAACAAAAAATACGCGATAGGTATACTAATTGACATGACCAAGGCATACGATAGAGTTCGATTTGATATATTGCTCAATAAACTCTATGGCATAGGTATACGCGGCAACGCCCATAAATGGTTCACATCTTATTTGACGAACAGACATCAATACAC
Organism: Stenoptilia bipunctidactyla; assembly: GCA_944452665.1. Classification (NCBI taxonomy): domain Eukaryota; kingdom Metazoa; phylum Arthropoda; class Insecta; order Lepidoptera; family Pterophoridae; genus Stenoptilia; species Stenoptilia bipunctidactyla. The sequence goes on from OX101732.1 coordinate 440,068, forward strand.
AGAAATAGAATATTATAATCTAAATACTAACGAAATCCAAACTATCAGATCAAAATGTAAGGTAATGAACGCATCTATACCCCAAGGTAGTGTGCTAGGTTGTTTGCTTTTCCTAATTTACATAAACGACCTTCCAAAAGTAATTAACACACCTTCGGTGTTATTTGCAGACGACATCTCCCTACTAACATCTTTTGAATCCAAATCTGACATTAATAATAAATTACACTTAACTTTTGACATTATAATAAACTGGTTAAATGTCCATAATCTAAACATAAATTTTAATAAAACTAAATTAATTCCATTCCACCCCTATCAAAAAAAACAAATTGACATAAATTTTACATACAATAATACAAAAATTGAAAAAGTAAGCGTATTCACCCTATTAGGACTTAACATAGACTCAAACATAAATTGGAAAACTCACGTTGATACAGTCAGGCTAAAACTAGCTAGATTCGCATATGCGCTCCGTGAAGTAAAAAAATCGACTAACTTTAAAACAGCACTAATAGCTTACTATGCCTATGCTTACTCTTGGCTTACCTATGGCGTAATCCTCTGGGGAAATAGTGTCAATGCCACTGCTGTTTTTATAGCGCAAAAAAGATTAGTTCGAATAATGTCAAATATTGAAAACACTGACAGCTGTAAATCCTTTTTTAAAAACCTTAAAATTCTTACCCTCCCTTCCATATACATTCTAGAAATTTGTAAATTTGTCCGAAAATATCCCGATTTCTACAAAAAAAGAGAAAATGTACCCAACAAATATCAGCTCAGACCCTCTAGGAAAAATAAACTAATTCAGCCAACATCCCGACTACATATACACTCAACTGGCCCTCAGTCATCTTCTATTAAATTGTACAATCATCTTCCCACACACATACGCAATGAAGTAACAGATAAACATTTTATACATTTATTAAAACAACTTTTACTGACAAAGTGCTACTACACGGTGAATGAATATTTAAATGATAAATTTTAATAAGAAAGTATTAACCGTTAATAATTACATTTAAAATAAAATTAATATAAAATAATTTAAGACTTAAATCAAATGTTCACTGACGAATCCTCTCTTGCATTGCAGTACCTATACTAGGTCCATAATTTTACGTATTATTTAATAACTACAACAATGTATACCTACCACCTGTAAAATTTGGAAAGCAATAAAGAATTGATTGATTGATTAATAATTGTAAACCCCATTGTTCTCAATATATTCCTAATGTTTTACTCTCGACTTTAAAAGTAATCAAATTTTCATCCTCTTTGAACTTGAGGGCCCAGGCAATGATTGTTCTTCCATGGCATCTTCTTCCTCAGTAGCGCGTTGCTCTTGCTGAATGGGCTCTACATCGTCTTCATCGTCCTCATCGTCAACAGTCACACTGTTCAGGCACTTCCCTTGACAGTGGATGCACGCTGCAGAACAGGTGAGCATCGCTTTTCGGCAGCCACATTTTCCAATTACACAATCCTTGGTGCAGCGGCAAAATATAGTTTTCAGAAGAACCTCTGGTCGCAGGAATGGAAGCAATCAACAGGACAGCAAGGTCTACATCCTCACCAACGACATCCACAGAGTTGTGAGTGGATTGTTCAACAGCAGTCTTCACGATTAGGATGTCAGCGTCATCGGTAGCCTGAAGAGTGTATCCCTTTCTTCTGCAGCTTTATCTCCAGTAAGGAGATGAAGTTAGTTTTGTTGGTAGGATTTGATAAAAAGTTTAACAGGTATTTGTGTGTCCCATGTCAAATTGATGTCGGCTGACCTTTTTAGTCTGTAACGACGCATTTGTTCTTGTGATTTAGTGCTATTGGCTGTGTTTGCGTACCCATCAAACACCACAGTGCGAGTAGTCTCAAGATAATGGTGGTCGACGTAGGTGATATAACTATTACAAATAGTCACAACCGATACATCTTTTGGCCAAATAACTCTGTGGAGTAGAAATCCTCCATCGACTACAATGTTCATTTGAGGCAGAAGAATATCTTTCTTGGTTGGCTCAAATAAGTTGTACAGCACTGATTTGTTTGTCTTTCTCATGCCACTTTCGTTGAACAGTGCCAAGGGAAATGGGACCAACTCATACTCAAAATATGTCATCAAATCCTCATCTGATCGTTTGCTTATACATATCCGCTGAAAGAGCAATGTTGGGTCAACTACTACCCTTTCATCGTGAACTTTTATCGATGAGCTGACAGAAGATATTGGCTATGCCCGATCCTTGCGCGATAACTTAAAATGCTATACAAGTTTTAAAATAGATGTAACTTTAGGCGGGTTGGACATTAATCAGCACATGTATATATATTCTTAAAGGGAATTTAAAAATCTACAATTTCTTTCCTATTCATACTTTTCGTTAATGAATAGGTTTAGACAATATGATGCAATGTTTATGAATATTTTGACGTAAATTGTTTTTTTTTGTAAATTTCAACCTTTTCCGAGGGTATAGCTCGAAAACGGTTAGGAAATAGAAAAAAACATATGATATAAAAGTTTTAGATAATTTTAGGAACTTCATTTTATTAATTGAAAATATTTCTCTCCGATGCACCGTTTTCGAGATATGAGCGAAAAACCCAAAATTCGTACCTTTACCCCCCCCTCCTTCCCCCCGCTCATCACCTAAGAGTCGGGACTTTTGGTATGTTAACAACCTAAGCCCCCTGAACAAGTTTCTGAAGGAATCTATTGAGGATCGTCTGTTATAGAGACTGACAGGAGGCGTTCTATACCTCAACAAAAGTTGCTCAACGATAAGTGGTTCAGGATTGCATTGAGGACAGTAACCAGTAACTCTGTAATTTTTGTTAGATTTTGTTTTGTTTCAATCAAAAGTTTAAAAAAAATATTAAATCGACTCACAAAACTGACTTTTTTAATGACAACAAAGTAATCTATTGGGACCCGTAAAATAAATTTCATAATTTCCTGACTGTTTTGTAATAAAATGATATAAACAAAACTAAAATAAAATGACCATTTGTAATTGGTATTTTTACAAAGCCTTTTGAAATCATATAACTAAGTTTACCTCCGTTTCTTAACTCGTTTTACCAAATGCATTTATCTAAGAAGAGGCATAAATTAAGTGAATGAAGTATTTTCAGTTTAATCATTATTGATTGCTGCTTTCCTCTGCAGAGTTCAAAGTTTATAAATAGATTCTAGTGGAGCGGTCGACCTCGCCTCGAGCCAGATCCCCGTGGTCCGGGGAATTCTCTAAATTTGAAACCATTCAATTGCACAGCTAACTGCTGGTTGGTGAATTGCTTGATGAGACAGTGAATTATTGTTTTGAAATTTCACGATTCATCTTCAACATGTACAAAACTTTTCAAAACAGCGTAGAATTCACCTATTCTCCTATAACATAATGTGTACATCATTGCTAAAGTTTACGTAAAGCCAGTTAAGGATTTCAATTACGTTAGATTGAGAAAAATCTAACGCAACATGGGGTGGCCATGAGTCCGGTGAAATAAATCTAAAAACCTGAGAAAAAGGAAGACTTTTCGATTTATGGGAGTAACAACAAAATGCAACAACAATAACCTACATTAAAAAAAATATATATGTAAATATATAATTTAGACTAGCACAACGTTTTTTTTTCCCTTATTTTTTATAAATTATTGTTAAACAGTAACTTATACGTGCCTGTGTTAATGTTAGATCGGTTTTTGTCGGAAATAATTTCTCATAAAAAAAAATATTGCCGTTGAAAAATCTTAAAAGAGTGAAAAAAATCTCGAACTGCATTATAACTACAACACATTTAAATAAACTTCTTGTTCATAACTTGTCCAAATATACCAAAGGACGACGCATAACTTTGTATGAGAGCTGGTACCCGCCTCAATAGACATGTGTAATATGTGATGTCGTTGAAAAGGGTTCATCTTCTAAAACAAGAATCGATATGGCGCCTGACTTAATTCTGAGTCTAAGCTGATAACCAACCTAATAAAATTAATCAAAATCTCCGAAGACAAAATGAGAAAAAAAGCCTTTACTTAATTCAGCTGTGCAACAGATAATTAGAGTGACGGTGTCACTTACTAACATGCTATAGGTGACCCGTCTGCTATTTTGACTCTGAACGGACTTACGGATCTTAACCTTGCGGAATACTAACTTTGATTCAGGTTACTAAGACTTATCCAACGGCGTATCTTACATGGCTAATGGAGGTGGGTACCGAAATTATGCGTCGTCCTTTAAAACTAAAACATATTTGATTTCAATTCAAAATTCTCTTAAGTGAATATCGAGAGTGGTTTTCCATAAGATTTTTTTGAATTTTGGAACATAAGAGCTTCAACTCAGCATAAGCGTTGATACAGCAATGATACATTTATGTAAAGATTAGGACATGGGCAGTTATTTTTTTTTCTTTTTTACGCTAAAGTCAACCGTATGCTTCTCTTGTAGGATTATTTATTTTGGCATATTAGGACTAGGATTAGGATAACGAATAAATATCATTTAAATAAAGACGACTACGTGCTACTACAAAACATCGTATAGTACTACATCGTAGTATTATGAATGAAATGCCGCGTCGTAGCAGCTGTGTTCTTCAACAGCCACTATTTGTATATCGGTTTGTGGTGCCATATCTTTATTTTTTTGAATGAGCGATACTTAAAATAAAAATACAGGTACATTTATATCTTATCAAAGAAACTCATTTGTGTTGATCCCACAGATTATTCACCCATAACGGCATTCTGATTTATTACGACCAGGAAGGGTTGATAGAGCAAGACACAGTTACGAGTTGATAGACAATTTATTAACAAACAGAAACAGTTTATATAGTAAGATGTACGTGCATAATTAGGTTAACCATATTTGATTTTATCTTGGTATTGATTTTATCGAGCATGTTTGATGAATAGGAAATAATATATTGATTCTCTGTGGGTCACGTCGGAGGACGCCACAGATACTCCCCCCTTAAAAAAAGTAAACACAAAATAACAATTCAATACTTCAATACTTCAATTCAATATTCTTACTCTAAAATTAAATACTACATAACAATTTCAAGCAAAACACTCATTTTTTGTTGACATAATACATATTAGAAATATTTGAAAACCTAGCAATTTATATAGAACTATGATTACGTAAGACCACAAAAACAATTGAGGCGAATAGCTTTAAGTTTGATGCTGCATGTGGTAGACTGCTCTGGTAAAAATTTACCATTCCGAGAAACCGTCTCAAATTTTTAACTGTTGCTGGTTTCGGGAAATCGAAAATAACCTTTGCTTTCTCATCCTTTGGAGTGATTCCTTGGCTCGTTATATGATAACCTAAGAAATCGAGTTCGGTCTTAGAAATTTGCATTTTTCTAGGTTAATAGTTATCCCATGTTCATGCAGGCGTTTTAAAATTATGTCCAGGTGCTGCAGGTGTTCTTCCTTTTGTTTGGATATGGTGTTCCACTTGGCACTTGGAGTTAGATATGTTGGCAGCTGGCTGGGTTATATCTTCATATTTTTCCAGTAATTTTCTTATGCTACTTTTCTTGTGAAACAGTTTCAACGCTCGGTTGATTTGCTCTGATGCTTGTTGCAGGCGTTGTCAGCTCAGTAACTTTCTCAATAAGCTTTTTTCCGTCGTTAAAACTGACATATTTGCCCCGGTATCGACTAAAAACCTCTCGCCACTTTGTAGGTCGGCTAGGATAAGGCGGTCGTAGGGGTGAATAGCACAAAGTTCCGCCCTGGTTCGAGCTAATTGTAGAGCCCGTTGTTTTTTTTTCTGGTTTTTCCTGGCACTTTTCTTGACATTTATGTGTCTTTTTCTTGAATCGCTTACGATATTGACCTTGGTTACGATACCTCGATGCACTTCTTGACCTTGATCTTGAACGGAATTCACTGCGTCAATACTTTTTCGTCATCGTTTTCTTCGCGTAGTGCAGCGATTTCAGTTTTCATATGTGTCAGCTGATTTGCAAGTCTAGTGACCTCGTTAACTTCATTACTTAAGTTTTCAAATATCCGGTCTGCCATCTCACAATTTTTTTTGGGTGTTTAGTTTTCTAAAACAGATTGTACTTGTAGTCATCTCCTTGTTTCTGTGCGGCGACTATAGCTTCGAAATGGGTAAACCATAATTTGGGTTGGTCTTGCCAGAAGCGCGGGATACGTTCCGATATATTTCTGGCGGCAACTTCAGGTTCCAATGTAACAGGATTGACTGGAGCGCGTAGTGCCATTTTCCTTTTTATTTCTGGTCGGGTCCTCAAAACTTCTTGCTTCATTGGCTGCGTGACTAACTTCGGGGTCACCACTTTTTACGACCAGGAAGGGTTGATAGAGCAAGACACAGTTACGAGTTGATAGACAATTTATTAACAAACAGAAACAGTTTATATAGTAAGATGTACGTGCATAATTAGGTTAACCATATTTGATTTTATCTTGGTATTGATTTTATCGAGCATGTTTGATGAATAGGAAATAATATATTGATTCTCTGTGGGTCACGTCGGAGGACGCCACATGATTCATGACCGCATAGGAGGCAATGTCTTCACTGCACCAGCCCTGTATGTTTTTTCCTCAAAAACAGTGTTTGATAAAAAAACGTAAAGGTGACCAAAACCGCGATTGATTTCAATCTCACTTGACTTTGTGTGACGAAAAATATGTTGTGTCGGTATTATTGCATTGGATATTATTGAGAAACTTTTGATCCCGTGGGAATTTCGGGATGAAATATAGCCTATAACCTTCCTCAAGAGTATCAAATGCAAAAATAAATTTCAAATCCCACTTGTAGTTTCTGAGATTAGCGCGTTCAAACAAACAAACAAAAAAACAAACTCTTCAGCTTTATATATTAGTATAGATAAAATATTGTCTATATTCGTGACCATATAACCTAAATAAATGTCCGAGACGACTTTAGCGATAAGTGTTCGCTCGCAATATTACTTCGTTTGAAAATCTCTTTGTATCGTACCGACACGTTTTAATTTATTGTGAACGTGTAAGTTGGTAGAAGAAAACAATTTATCCACATTTGCAGTATAATGGGCATGGTATCAGCGTGGTGTCTGTCAACTTAATACAAATCTTCAGAATTTTCTAAAATATGTGTCAATCAATAGCCTTGAAATATCATTAGTCGTTATGGATAATCGTTAAATAATAAATTGAGGTCGCAAAAATCATGACATCGATCGTGGGAAAACTTATGAAAATCATAATGCATGGACACTCTCTGCAGTAAGTAAGGCATACCCCGTTCCTAGGGTTGCCAACTATACTGTTTTTAGCAGTATTACACTGTTTTTCACATCATAACACTGTTTACTGTTCAACAAAATAAAGTATACCAAATACTGTTCTCAGCATAAAAAGCTAAACACTTTATAAATGTTAGATTTTAATTGATCATTTGTGCAAGAAGCTCTAAAAATATGTGTTTAAAATATTAAATATGATGAATATCGTTTTTTTTTTTTTTCTCTTTATTTAATATAGCCTTACACCTTTGCGGTTACGTCGGCTAGGTATGTTTACAATAACTAAGACATTACAAACAATACATAGTCAACAATTACTTATACAATATCAGTTAATCTTTTTTCGAAGGAGTAAATAAGGAAATTTAGTTCTCTGACACTATAAGTACTTTCTAAATTAGAGCTAAGGCACGAATGCAAAAGGAAAAACAATTCTAGTTTGTGGGTCCCAGTATCAATTTTTCCAAAATACTGTTTGATATTCTTTTCAAACTCGAATATACTGTATTTTTAGAAAAAAAAAGTTGGCAACCCTGCTAGTTGTTCACAATATTGTGCTCTGTCCTGTTATAGATATGTCAAAGCCAACGATAAGCTTCCAAAAATGTTCCCTCGCAATATTACTTCGCTTGAAAATCACTTTGTATCGTACCGACACGTTTTCATTTATTGTGATAAAAGTAAGGAACTATGTTTCTTACTTTTGACAACCGTGATGTATTGGTACCTAAGTTTTAAATGAGTCTCTTTAGCTGGCTAATTAGATACACGGCTTTACCTGCGCAATTCTAATAAAAAGCGTAGGATAAAAAATGTTTAATTGAGGTTAAAACATCCATCCGTACATCCTTCGTATTTTCGTATAAATTTAATATTAGTACGATAAGAAAAGTATTCAAACCACCACCGCACCAGTAAACACCAGATATCAAGTAACGCTTTTTGTTTTTCTTCACGATTTTATTAGTATAACTAGCTGTGACCCGCGACTTCGTCCGCGTGGATACCGTTTATTAGAGTTGGATAAATACTATTATTATATCCTCCTTGAAGTTAAAACTTACATACATACATACATAACTTCTCGCCTGTATCCCTTATGGGGTAGGCAGAACACCAGAGGTTATAAGACCATCCGTTGTCACATTTGACAAATTTGGAGGTATTATAATGATGGTTAGAGACTATTGCAGTGATAGGGAGTCAGCCTATCGCCCGCAAAAACGGCAATAAAACCTCTTTCCCATAACTGACTTTTACAGTACCTATGCCCGGGAAGAGAAGCAGCTGGCACATTCTATGTTTTTCTTTCGCTCCCAGTCCAGCATGGAAGCAAACTTACCTTATTCTAAATTTCGTCAAAATCGACTCAGTAATTTAGCTGTGAAAGCGTTACTGATAGATAAACAGACAGGATTACTTCAAAAACTGTAACAACAAAGCAGTGATCCGCAGTTTCACCTAGGTTTTGTGAAAAAGTATAGGTAGGTAGGTATATTACATAGATGATGCCTGCGACTTCGTCTGTATTGAATTAGTATTTCGAGTAGGTTATTTTCTTCTCCAAGGTCCTAACTATATTTAATAACAAAAATAAAAATGAAGAATCTTCGCCCATATAATATGTATAACTCCTAACCACAAACATAGGTAGGTAACTATCTATTAGGTACATTACAAAGGCACATAGCGTTATAAACAAATCGGGTGCCAAAGTGCCTTAAATTTTAATATTGTCTTAAGTTTTCGCGATAACTATTATGTATGACTATTAAATAAAACACATTTTAACCGGATTTTCGCGTATATTTACATTTTAAATTTTAACAGTCGCTCGTGACCACGGGGTCTGCAAAGACACCGAAACGTCGAGTTAAAATGTAAAATAAAAATTATACGCCATTAATCCGGTTAAAAAGTGTTTTATTTAATGCCTTCAATTTTACTTAATTCATGCAATATCTTCATTAATTATTAAGGATCAAACGAACTTACCAAGTGAAGTTCGATCACAATTATGTGAACGGCTTAATTCGAAGCGATTTAATGTTAACATGTTGTAGTAGTACTTCCAAGCGTCAGCCTTGCACGGTTTTCAGAGACACGTTTTTTTTTTATTTTTTTTATTTGGCAACCCTGATCCCCGCTCTTGAACTCCTCTCCACTTACTTCCTCTCATCATCCCTCCTCAATTATCATTTTGTTTAAAGCTAAAGTTCCTAGGTAGTACCCATAAAAATAATTCACATTAATTATGGGTGGGTGATATTACTTTAAAGGAATACTATTTGCGCGGGTTTATATCAATCGCTTCGAATTAAGCCGTTCACATAATTGTGATCGAACTTCACTTGGTATAACTTCGCATAACGGTGTTTTACATAAGATGTTTTGATTTAATTGAATTATTTTGTATGAAAAATAAAAAAAAAATAAAAAATGATTCACATGTTATTTGATTCTATTACATGGTCCCATTAATACCCCAGAGTTATGGGAAATCAAGCGGAACACCTTGTATAGAAGTTAACCGATTCCTACTGATCGTATTGCTGGGTCCTCTTAAAAGATCGACATAGAAGTTTAATAAAATCACATGAATTATGAAGGCTTGGCTTTATATTGTGGTGCAAGTTTTACTTTATCGTAAAAGTAAATTAAAACATGATGATGACTGTGTGACACTCGATTGCAGCGGTAATTTACTAACACTGAAATTCTAAAAAAAATCTCAGACAGATATAAGTATAGATATAGTATGGGTTTAGAAGACATGTTAAGGCCCAAATACAAAAAGTTGCAAACGTCGTCGCATCTTAAACAGTTTCACAACATCGAGATGAGAGAGCAAAACCCTTATAAATAACCGTCTTTAATGTTTTTATGACAACTTAACTAAATAACATTTCTCAATACCTACATTGTACAGACTCCACCTCGCTCTACCCCCCCCCCCCCTACTCTCATTATTTGATGAATCGCTCTACGTGGGACATTAACAGTCCTGGGCAACCATTTCAGCTACAGTATATTGTTAGTTATTGCTTTATTGCTTGTAAGCAATATATTGTTTTTACTAGACCTTTACTGTATTAACAAATAATTAGGTTTTGATTGCTTATCTGTTTAAATCAAATCCTGCCTAATTAATAAACTACATTGTTTCTTGAAATTGCACGAGGCATGCAGTGATATTTCCCTTGCAGCTTTCATAAAATGGAATTCGTCATAAGTTTTTTTCAGTATCAGCATCTATTCCAAGCTAAGGTGAATTTGGTGTGACGAGATTTAAGTTTTATTGAACAGTTAATATTTGTTTTATTCATTAGTTCCACTAGGAATTAAATCACCTACCTTACGCAACAAATATAACCCCAAGGTAAGCTTATAGAAGTTTGTACACATTGGAGTTAAGGGGTCTACGTAGTATAGATCAAGACCCAATCCAGTTAAGATATATTTTGTGTTCCCACCCAGAACCTCAAACCACAACCGTACTCTCGACCAATGCACCACGGAGGTCACAAATGAATGAATGAAAACCTACATCCTACAACCTACAAGTTGGGAACCGAAGCCATAAACTCTCGTATAAAAAAAACAAGGTAGGTATTCACGCTACTAAAGACATTTAACCTTCTTAATATATTGTTTATTTTGGGCTTCTGATGGCGTACTTCAAATACCTTCAGCTGATCTCATTCCGTTTGAGTTCCCAAATGTCCAAGTTTTTACTTAGAAAGTTAACTTCTACTCTTTCAGGGTGATAATTGCTAGCCGATTAACAATACCTATAATATTCTCTCTTGAAAGGAATTAACTGACTTGAATCTTGTAGAAGTTAACTTCTTTGAACAATTTCAAAGCCAGGATAGAAACGATTACATGAAATTATGCTTTTTTATTTATAGATCTGATTTCTTCATTGAAAAATATATGAACTTGAGTAAAAACTCAATTTACGGTGCAATTACGAAAACACAATGAAGCTCTTAGTGACGATCTTTATGCAAATTGCAATCACGGCGCTGGAAATGGGTTCATTAGAGTGGAAATATTCTTTTGGTAAAAAGACATGACCTCGTTCCAAACAGATGCCAACATTTAATTCGTCATAAAAAATGTTCTTCTGTCTGATAAACGGTCATGTCATTAGTCCAAGTCACAATGTCACGTGGTCTGTAATGATCAACTAGACTGAACTTCCGGTGCTCGTTTATATATCGTCGGCGTTCATGAGTAGATAAATGTTTTATGATAAACTTCTTAACAGAATATTGTACAGAAGGCAAAACATCAAGCGTTACAATTCTTTAAAAGATAAATACTTGAATCTGAACTCTATGCCCTAGACATAACGTTAAAATTGGTTGGGGAAATTTGACAGGTAATGTAACGCTTGATCTGCTGGCTTCTAGATATTAAAAAAGCTCTAAACTCAGAACTTTTTATTTCTTCCTTTATTCACATTTTCAAGTTATTTTATCGCGTTTAATATCGAAACCAATTTGCAAGATCATTCCTCGCGAAGTTCCATTATAAAGATGAAACAGCGCCGTCATTTGCTCTGATCTCGAAAATAATACAATTTCAGCGCCAGATTGCTGCTCACTCACACGACAACCCGCGACACAAGATACATGACGTTGACTGCGATACAAGTTATCTAATATTTATACATCGATTAGCACATGTCATTGTACTCTGCAATAAATGGATATTGGAAGTAATTAGTTTTAACCTATCCGTATTCAATTTTACCCGACTACGGCGAAGCAAAAAGGAGGGTTATTGTTTTGACGTGTATGTATGTATGTGAGTATGGATGTTCATCTGTTCCCTCAGAACTTCTAAACTAATAATCATTATAGGGAAAATGAGGTGTACTTGGCAGTCCCGACTGTCCGCTGGTTATAGGCTACATAAAAATACGTTAATTTGACTACAGCGCCCTCTAGGGGACTTAAGAACTAAAAAAAATCTTTTCGTTTTCGTGTGGGATATCAAATAAAAAAACTTCGGTAGCTCATTTCAAATATGTAAATTGTAAATATGTTATACTCCAAAACGAGTACATTACGAAAAAAAAGTTCAAAAACTAAAACCCGACTACTAAAAACACGATCTAAAAAGTAGGAAACAAGTAATAGTCTCCGCTGAAATATTTATATATTTACGTCAAATTGATAGAAAGGATGTTTAAAGGATAGCCGTGGTCGTATGCCACCTTTTATAGCAAAGCAGATTCATTTTAATAATTACATATTATAATTAATATAATTAATGGAGAGTTTTAATATTTAAGTAACTTAGTAACGTTTACTCAGATATTAAGTTACAGTGTTACTTAAATACAAATATACAGTGAGAGTCTGGATAAAGTGCACAAACGAAAAACATGAGAAAAATAGACTTCTTAAGAAAAAATACCGATTAGATCGGACGCCTCAGCTTCGACGACTGTTGACTTGATCGGTCTTCAATTACACAGTTTTTAACCTCTTATTATGGAGACCAATCTGACGGCATTGCACCAAAACTGCACCAGCCTTTTTGCACAAATCTTTTGATTGGAAATATTAAGTAAGTAGAACGTGCTTAAAGTTAGATAATGTTTATAAGGAGTTATCTTTAAATATAAAGACTCATCGGCTACTTCCAAACGTAAGAAATTGGATAAGTATGACTATGAAGAGAGTAAATTGTTGGACACTCGATTTTTCAACGATCAGTTTTGTCAAGTATAAAGTTCAACAGAACTTTGACAACCTAGATATAAACTGAAGGCGCAAGTTTTTACGATTGATATTAAAGAATGTTTTCATCATTGAAGAAGATTGTGAACATAGCGATCTTTTACTATTCGTAGTTCAACGAAACTCTCAATCTCGGATCAAGGTCAAAATCTCTTTGAAAGTAAACTGCACTTTATTTTGAATCTGTCTATTGATTAACTACTATGTATTTAATTAACACTGAACATCCATTAAAATAACAGATAAAGTTTATCATTTAAGTAAAAGCCAACATAATGATTTAAAGTAGTTGCTCTCCTGGCCCGACTTATTTTTCTATGCTGTAAAAAAAACATAAAAATTTGGATGCCCGGGTCACCTGTGAACTGTAAATAATATTAATTATTTATGTATAAACAATACATCATATATGTCTTTTGTAAGAGAGAACAATTTGTAATCCGCAATATAAACATCTAATATTCGCAAATATAATCTATTATGTATATCAGAATGCGCAGAGCCCGGACGCCCTCGGGGACCCTATAATTATTAACCGGGTTGCTTTTTAGTCCCCAGCCAAATTTAAATGTTATTTACTTTGAAACGATATAAATATACCTGCATATTTATATTAGTATCGGTCAGTACAAAAATATAAAAATACGGCACCAAAAACTTTTTTACAAATAGTCGCTGCTGATGAACGACGCGGCATTTATTATTTAATATTGACATTAAACATAATATAACATTCATTTTATAATTTTATTAATAATTCTAATGTTTTTATTATTTATTTTTGTACCATGATCTTTTAATTTATTGAAATAAATGATTTGAGTTGAATTGAATTTCATTGATAATACTGCGACGTAGTACTACAAGATGTTTTGTAGTAGCGCGTAGTCGTCTTTATTTTGATGGTATTTATTCATAATTTAGAATGACCATGCTTTGCTAAATATGTTAGCAAATAAATTAATTTCCTTGTAAAAAATAAATACCTTCCTTTTGCAAAATCTTTTCTATAAATGATACCTATTCAGTAAAAAAAAAGGTCCAGTGACTAAAAAACAACCCTGTGTATGCAAATTATCTATATTTTGTATTCTTTATAATTATTTATAGTACTATAAGTAACACACACAGTGAATACCCGATAGGCAGCCCGGCCGGTGCCTTTGATTGCATTGTTATTCCAAACTTGCATATTGTTGATAGTAATGTGTGGCAAGGCGGGCGGACAAGCGTGTCTAATAAGCTTATAGCTCGTGTTACGTGGACTAGACAATAGAACCAGGTAATTAGTAGCAGTGCAAAGTTAGCACAGCAGACTGATGGAGCTGCTCTAGTGTATACCGTTCAATACAAAAGATATAATAATAATAGAAAGTATCCATGTATAGCAAAAACCGGACTTAGGAATTGCTGTTATGAACCGATCTAGATTCAGAGAGTAGTTGATGTTGTTCGGCTGCTAGGTAAAAAAGTACTTGCTTTCGTCACTGGTTACAGAAATTCTACGCATCTTTTAGTTTTTTTCTAGACTTTATCTCTGTCTAAAAAATCTCATGAAAATTTTCGTCAGTATACATTTGAGAAGTGTCTGATTGGTAGTAGGTCTCTATTAGGGTCTTTGGGCTAACAACTAATTGTAACACAAAGGCTGCAAATGAAAGTTGTATTGCGTTAATGGTAAGTAATTACAGTTACTTACCATTAACTATGGCAAGGATTTTGCAAGGGCCATTGCCCTAACAGCAGACATGCCCTTCTGCAATGCTTGTGCTCTATCTCCACAGCTGCATCGAAACTGCCCTTCAACACTTCAGCGCCAACATACACAGCTATGAGTCAGGAACAGCCTCAGGCCTACTATAATTCTTTGGGTGATAATGAGTAAAAAAGATGATGTTCATTTAAATAAATCTGTCAAATTATACATCTTAGAAGACAGGATCAGGTAACAGATGTTGTGATCTCTGATTTAAACTGTCAATAATATTAAGTAATTTGGAAAAGTTACATATTTGAAAAATGATTTACCCTTAGAAAATTACACGATTAAAACCTTATTTTTTTACCAAAATGTATTAAATTAACTACCTATCTTTAAAAGCACATATTGAACGCAAGCATTAGTCACGGGCGGTAAATACAAGCTGGCCCTTTGCTTAATGATTCATTGCCTCTGGTTTAGTCAAGCTGGTCCCATCTTTGACCTCATAGTAATTTTTTAGCAAGTGACACTTTGACAAATATGAAAGATAAAATTAATGATATGAACAAAATGAATATCTCTCGCTTGGTGGACTTTTCTCTAATACCCGTTTATATAAAAAAATCGAAGACATCTAAATTGTGATTCGCAATGCCCCGTAGGCATAAGTCATTATAATAAGTCTTTACGTAACGCTATTACCTACAATAATGTCAGTAACTTATGAATTAGAAATTTGCTTACATTAGACGCGTGCCATTATCACAAAAATGTGAGACATTTTTGTGCTGCACACATCGAACTCATATCCTTCCTCATCCGAACACCAACAAGCGCCATGACTTATGAACACACATTACCTTTAATGTTAATGACGTTACACGTATTCATTATAGATTTATTACATTCCCTGACAAGTCTACGCGAGATATTCTGAAATTGTTGCGAAGTTCAGATATCAATTAATAAACATTCCTTTCTCGCTGTGTATTGAAAACTTGGCAAATAACGAGATCTTTTGAAACTTTATTGCCATTATTTATGTTAATTACTTTCCGATGTCAGAGACGGTATATAATATCCCCTGTAGATTAGTTTAATGACAAATGCGGATTTATTAATATTTTTTAATCATGGTCTTCTTTTTCAGATACTTATGCACTACTAGTGGTAGCCGTCAGTTCAGTGAACTTATACCTGTCCTATGCTAAGTGAAATTTGGATCGTTAACAGCTATTTTTAAAACAGAATAAATTTATGAACTTGCAAATTTTAATCACCGCCGGATATTTTTTTAATGTTCTGAAACTTTTATCTTTTAGATTTTTTCCTCTTTTTGTTACCTTTCAAGGGCAAAATCTTTTAACATACATCCATACATAACTTCACGCCTGCGGGGCTAGCATGCTACCGTAAATATCGATAAATCGATATTTTCTTAGAATATGGTATTAAGTGTATGTAATTTATTAATATTATGACATATTTGGTACTGTGGTCTTAATCATGGTATCAGATCGAGTAATTCTATCTATTTTGGAGCGCCTTTTAGCTTACATAATAGGATAAAATAACAAAATAATATTTATCTTGTCGATTCAACCATTTATCGATGGTTGCACGCTAGCCCTGCTGGATCCCTTATGGGGTAGGTAGAACACCAGAAGTCATAAAGCCATCTGATGTTTTGACAAAATTGAGGCATTGTAGTGGTGAAGAGATGCAAGGGGTCAGCTTTTCACCCACAAAAACCAACAAAAACAAAACAATAAAACCTCTGTCCCTTAACTGACTTTTACAGTATGCCCGGGAAGATAAACAGCTAGCACATTCTATGTTTTTCCTTGTCTCCCAGTCCAGCATGGAAGGATTGTATGTGAATAAAATTAGGTCTTTGTTGTAAAGTTATTTTTACAAAAGCTCTTTGACTGTATTTGCCCTAAATAAAACACTTTTTAACCGGATTTATCGCCTTTAATTTATATTTTACATTTTAACTCGACGTTTCGGTATCTTTGCAGACTCCATGGTCAGTCGCTCGTGACCACGGGGTCTGCAAAGACACCGCAGGTGCTGGACTGCGTTATGAGAGCTCCTGCGCTCGTGTTCCAAGTTTTCTGAACTTCCTTGGGTCTGGGTGTATACGCCTCTTGTGTGCTCTCTATAACTCAATATCATTAAAACTTACACCTATTTAATAATAATCTGGCTCCTATTTGGATTTTTTTTATCAAATAATTTAGTTTAATATTAAATTGAACATTTTATATCATGTTTAGATCTTTTTAGATCATATTTTGGTCCAAATAGTGTCGAGCATTGTTTACTTATCATCATTGTTAACAACTGAGCTTTGCTTTGCAAATAATAAATCACTCAGATGTATCTAATACGACGATGAGTGTTTACAGAAGTGGCACAAAAGTAAATACTGACTAAATCGTGTGTTTGTGTAGTTGAATCGTGTTACAGTAATGGAAATTCTAATGGTCGGAATATATTATGTTCATATCAGTATTTCACATAGCCGTGTAGAGTCTGCTTGTAATAGTCCTACCAATCAGTAACTTAAATGTCTCAAGCTGTAGCCACTGTTTTTTTATCATCTTCACTCAAGCATTTGTTGAGAACTTCTTCAACTAATGAAATTGATCTTCCATTGAACTTTAGCGGTGCATTGAACTTTAAAGTTACAAGAACATTGATTAAATACACACGAAACATGTCCACAGTCCAAGCGCAAATGTTAGTAGTTTCAGATAAACAAAAAAAACAAAATAAAAATTTTGTAAAACCCACGACACGACGGTTCAAAATAATTGAAAAAGAATAAAATAATTTAAAATCCCCCGACTGAAATGATTTATGTGACGAGAGATAATTAACGTGAAAAGCTTTTTTAAAAGTTCACTTAATCTCACACAGAGTCGGTCATATTATGAACAACATACTATTCGTTTTCATAGCACTTCCCTACGCTTACCTATTCGGTTCTCGAAGATGTAGATGTCGCAATAACATAGGTATTCAACTCCTTATGAACTTTATAAGAAGAGCAAGAATATCCGTCTGGGGCTGCCATTGAATGAATTCGTTTTGTAGTTTTATATTGAAATTTAAAATATTGATGGCAGCCCTCGACGGATTTTCTTGCTCGTCTTATAAAGTTTATAGGGAGTTGAATACCTATGTTATTGCGACATCTACATCTTCGAGAACCGAATAGGTAAGCGTAGCGAAGTGCTATGAAAACGAATAGTATGTTTTTCATAATATGACCGACTCTGTGTGAGATTAAGTGAACTTTTAAAAAAGCTTTTCACGTTAATTATCTCTCGTCACATAAATCATTTCAGTCGGGGGATTTTAAATTATTTTATTCTTTTTCAATTATTTTGAACCGTCGTCGTGTCGTGGGTTTTTCAAAATTTTTATTTTGTTTTTTATTTCAAACTTTTTAAAGAGCATAATATAGGTACCATTCATTACATTACACAACACCTCGTTCCTCGTCAGCCCTCTAATGTCCCCACCACTGCTGGAAAAGCCATGTAGTTTATTTAAATACATAGTGAAGTATTATAATAAGTATTTACAACTCAACTTTGCTGGTGGGTCAACTTTGCTGGGGCTTTGTTGTAACGTAACTCGATATCATATTACTTAGAATGGTTTGTGTTTAACCTATTTAAGAACATTATACCAATCAAATCCAAAGCGATAATTGAAAACGGCATTCAAATCGGACCAATGGTTTGCAAACAAATATTAACTGCAGCGCCCCATGGTGAGTTGTTGCCGTAACACCTATCTCAGAACATGCGCTAATCAAATCCAAAGCGATCACTGAAAACAGCATTTAAATCGGACCAATGGTTTTGCAGATAAACGGTAACATTGGCTTTTACAAACAAATGTTTACTGCAGCGCCCCCTGGTGAGTTGTTACCGCTACACCTATCTAAGAACATGCAACAATCAAACCCAAAGCGATTACTGAAAACCGCATGAAAATCGGACCAGTGGTTCTGGAGATAAATGGTAACATTGGTTTGCACAAACACCCTCTCACCCCAAACGCATATACCGTCTCCGTTCCGTCGTGGGTAAAAAGATTTTGGTGTCAGTTAGTGATTATATTTAAATTGTAAGGACTCCCGAACTTTTTAAATGCCTCGTTTAAAGTAAGTTTAATGCTTGTAATGTTCCTTGATTGCTATAATTTTATAGGTATATTTATTTTATGTAAGTGCTTCATGTGGACTGTAAGGTAAGGTGTAAGGGCTTTAATACGGAAATGAAAGTCGTGAATAATGAAAAACAAGTTTATTTCCCAACATGGCGCCATCACCGGCGCGGCAGCGCGCGCGCGTCCAGCAGCAGCTCCGGCGGCGGCGGCGAGCGCGCGGCCGGCGGCCCGGCGCCGGCGCCGTGCAGCGCCGTGAGGCACGCCGCGTCCGCGCGCGCCGGGCCGGCCGCCGCCGCCGCCGCCGCCGGCTCCGCGCGCCCCAGCAGCTCGCGCTCCACGCACGCGTTCTCCCACACGTCGCGTTCCGGCCGCCACACCAGGATGTACACCTGCGGGGGAGCACTCGGTCACGGGACAGGTTCGGCTTGCAGGCGGTCGAACTCGAGACGAGGCCGCGATTTCAAGTTGCGTGATTACTCAACTTTTATCGCACCTCGGGAAGGATCGGAATTGAATGGTAAATTTTTAGAAAACGAGAAAAGAAAAGGGAACAGAGGAAGCTGATCAGAAAAGACATAATTTTACCTTCGGGCCGAACACGCAAACGAGCGTAGCGGTGGCGGCGAGCGCGACGGCGGCGGCCGTGGTGGCGTCGCGCAGCGGCACGGCAGTGACGGCGCGCAGCGGCAGCCACGCCGCCCACACCACGCACGACGCGTACACCGCCGCGCCCACGCGCGCGCCCGCGCCGAACGCGTGCGGCAGCCGGCGCACGCGCAGCGCCCCCAGCGCGCAGCCCAGCAGCAGCAGCGCGGGCGCGGCCAGCGCGGCGGGCGGCGCGCCGCACGTGCGCGTGGCGCGGCGCCCGGCCAGCGCGGCCTGCACGCGCGCGGGGCTGGCGGCCTGCCACGCGGCCGCGGCCGCCGCCGCCGCGCCCGCCAGCGCCGCGCCCGCCGCCGCGTACCGCGCCTCGCGCACGCGGCGCCGCGCCGCCAGCCGCGCCAGGCGCCGCGTCTGCAGCAGCAGCGCGCCGTACACCGCCGTGAAGCTCACCACCGCACCGAACCTGCGCGCCACACTCGCACGCTGCTTATCCCGCGCGACATCTTAAGCGTGCCGGTCGATAAGTACGTATAGATAGCGCTACAATTTTGTGAGACATTTAGCGAAGGTTTTTCTTAAGTAAAACGCCTTGCAACAGCTTCCGAGGAGACTAGATGTCTGACGCGATCTATACTGGGTTGTTTTTTAGTCACCAGCCACATTTAAATGTTATGTTCTTTGATACGATATAAACGTATCTGCATAGTTATTTTAGTATCGCTCAATACAAAACTATAAAATATGGCACCACCAGTGAACACAAATACATAGAAGCATAACCAGCGCTTAAAAATGGCCAAACGAAAAATCAGTTTTAATCAGTTGATTCGAGTGGTTTCGTGTTTAGTTCGTAGTTTATAAAATACGGTCGATGACATATGCTGCCAATATGTTATCGACCGTATATACTGTGTGTTGTCTAGCCAATTCGCTACGAGCGTTGACAGTAAAACCAATCACATTTTCATCATTTTCAAAGAAAACAACTAGGTGTTAAATAAAAACAAAGGATTTGTTTGAAGTTCCAGGCTTTTTTCGTTCCCTGGGCACTACAAACTTTTGACAAATAGTCGCTGTTGATGAACATAGCTACTACGACGCGGCAGCGGCATTTCATTGATAATACTACGACGTCGTACTACAAGATGTTTTGTAGTAGCGCGTAGTCTTCTTTATTTTAATGGAATTCATTCTTATTTAGCATAACCAAGCTTTTCTGAAAATGTTAGGTAATATATCAATTTCCTTGTAAATAAAGTACCTTTTTTTGCAAAAATCGTTGGTATAGATGATTGTTTACTACTTGTTTCGGACATAAAATGCAATACTTACAAAATGAAACATTTCCATGATTCTATCAATGTTCCTTGGAGCCTCTAAGGTTACAGACATAATGCCCGCCGTTAAAAAAAATTCAAATTGTTTTAATGTCGACCGGCTGGTGCAGTGATAACATCCATTGCCTTATATGCCAGAGGTCCTGGGTTCGAATCCTGGCGGCGGCGGATATCGGTGTGATGAACACAGATATTAACCGTCAAGTCATGGATGTTTATATGTTTACTTCATCATCATCATCATCATCCACAGCCTGTAGACGTCCACTGCTGGACATAGGCCTCCCCCAAGGTCTTCCACGTCGCTCGGTCCCTCCCCGCCCTCATCCAGCGTTTACCGGCGACTTTGACCAGGTCGTCGGTCCATGGTGCGGGGGGCCTGCCTACGCTGCGTCTCCCAGTACGTGGCCGCCACTCGAGAACTTTTCTGCCCCACCGGCCATCTGTTCTTCGAGCTATGTGCCCTGCCCATTGCCACTTCAGCTTTGCAATCCTTCTGGCTATGTCGGTGACTTTGGTTTGCCTGCGAATCTCCTCATTCCTGATTCGATCCCGCAGGGAAACTCCGAGCATAGCCCTTTCTATTGCCCGCTGAGCGACTCGAAGCTTGTTTATAAGGCCCATAGTTAGCGACCACGTCTCAGTGCCGTATGTCATCACTGGCAACACACACTGGTTAAAAACCTTTGTCTTCAGACATTGCGGTATTTGTGACGAGAAGATTTCACGGAGCTTCCCGAACGCTGCCCAGCCGAGTTGGATTCGACGATTGACCTCTTTCTCAAAGTTGGACCTACCTAACTGGATTTTGTACATATGTTTACTTAAGTTTATTCTAATAAAAATATGTGTTTATTCAATAAGTATGTTTACTGTGGCGTCCTCCGACGTGACCCACAGAGAATCAATAATATTATTTTCTATTAATCAAACTTGCTCGATAAAATCAATACCAAGATAAGATTAAATATTGTTAACTTAATTATGCACGTATATCTTACTGTATAAACTATTTCTATTTGTTAATAAATGATCACTCAAGATGTAATCGTGTCTTGCTCTATCAACCCTTTCCTGGTCGTAATAAGTGGTGACCCCGAAGTTAGTCACGCAGCCAATTAAGCAAGAAGATTTTTGAGGACCCGACCAGAAATAAAAAGGAAAATGGCTCTACGTGCTCCAGTCAATCCTGTTACATTGGAACCTGATGTTGCCGCCAGAAACATATCAGAACGTATCTCGACCACGCAGACTTCGTAAGCTACCAGTTAGGTTTGTTTGCGATAGCATAATAATTTATCCCTAAATAACTTTGTTTAATTATTTTTATGCTTACATTTTCAAAGACATTCATTTTGTTAAAACTATGTCTGTTTAAAATGTTATTATTTTTAAAGAAAAATGTTATGACAAATATATATATATATTATAATAAGTACCTAATTCAATTAATTGCAGCATCAAACGCAAGCTATTCGATTTAATTGTTATTGTGGTTCGACGTCATAGTTCTATAGAAATTGCTAGGTTTGCAAATATTTCTAATATTATGTCAACAAAAAAATGAGTGTTTTGCTTGAAATTGTTATGTAGTATTTAATTTTAGAGTAAGAATATTGAATTGTTATTTTGTGTTTACCTTTTTTTAAGGGGGGAGTATCTGTGGCGTCCTCCGACCTGACCCACAGAGAATCAATATATTATTTTCTTTTAATCAAACGTGCTCGATAAAATCAGGTTGAATCGAACAGGTTGAATCTAGAATAACTTTTATTCATGACCGCTTATTGAACAGAAAAATGGCTATTTTTATTTATTTATTAATACAATTGCTTATACAATTACATAGGTTATAAATTAGAAACTACGACATAAAATTAACTTTGATAACAATATTTAGATTCCTAATTTTAAAAATATATTTTTCCGGTCCAGCTCTCAATGTTGCACGCAATGTACTATGATGATGACGAAGATTTTTAAGCAATGTGCGCGGGCGTACCTCTGCGCGGCGCACACGGCGGCGCCGGGCGGCAGCACCAGCAGCGCCGCCAGCACGTAGGCCGAGCCCACCGCCGCCAGCAGCTGCAGCGACAGCGCCGCGCCCGCCGCGCGCAGCAGCGCGCCCGCGCGCCGCGCCCACAGCAGCGCGCCCAGCGCCGCGCAGCCCGCCAGCCCCGCCGCCGCCAGCGCCAGCGCCGCCGCCGCCGCGCCCTGCCGCGGGCTCACGCGCAGCACGCCCGCCAGCTCGCAGCGGCGCCGCAGCGCGTCGGGCTCGGCGCCGGCGGGGCACTCCACGCAGCGGCCGGCCGCCGCCACCGCGTGCCGCCCGCAGCGCTCGCAGCGCCAGCAGCAGCGCTCGCCGCGCGACACGCGCATGGCGTGGCCGCGCGCGCACGGCGCCGCGCACACCGACACCGGCGCGGCGCCGCCCGGCCCGCCCGCGGCTCCCCATTCGATTTCTATCGGCCCACCAAGACCAATTGTCACTTTATTTTTATCACGGCTGTTTTGAAATTTTAGTATATTTAGATCGAAAATATTACATCGGTATTTTTATAATCTATAATTTGGTCTATGGAAGATTTGTAATATTTTTTTATCTTGAAATAAATCGCTAACTTAATCAAATAGTAATAATTTATATATTTATTTTTATTTCGCCACTTCTTCTTAACAGATCGACTTTTTTTTTAATTCAATTCAATTTGTAAATATTTTTCCTTAAATAACTGAAAAAGTGCTAAATAAAAATCACCTGACCAGGACTCGAAACTGGGAGCTCTCTTTTTCCGGACGAGTGTTCTTCCACTGAGCTACCGGGGTGTGGTGATTCGAGTCCTGGTCGGGTGATTTTTATTTGGCACATTTTTTTCAGTTATTTACGAACAATTGAGCATTTTAAATGCAAAAACTTAAAAATATGATTATAAATAATTTGTTTTACTTCAAGTGTATATGTGTACCTACGAAATAAATATTTTATGACTTTAACTATTACTTTATATTTAAATGGAGACATAGAACGACACGAGTGACTATCAAAAGATTATGAACTGACGATAAATTAATCGTACAACTGCAGTGGAAACGCACCCTTACTTACTTGATATAGAATGTTCATTTGAAACGCTGCCTATATCGAATGTCTGTAACTCTATGAACTGTTCCACATTCCATTGTTATAGAATTAACAACTTTATTATCCTGATTGAAGAAATTACCAAACAAATGAGAATTTCAAAGTTCAAAATCTTGCAAATCTTGTTTGAGGAGTTCGTTATCTGACGGAATATATTCAAAGTACGACGTAATTCCGTAATAGACGATTTTAACTGTATTTCAATGCATTTAGTTATTTTAATATTATCTCAACATTTCAGAGTCTTTTCAGAAGTCATGGCGATATCTCCAGTCACTATTTTAGTGAACGCAGTGATACTCAGTTTCAACTTAAACTCTATCACCACCCAGAAGAACTACGGTTACTATTCAATACCCCTGTAAATATGAGAATGGATGGATAGTGTCGGACTGACGTGCGACGTCGAGGCGCAGCTGGCCCTCGTCCCAGGCGCCCACGGTGCGCCAGCGCAGGCCGCCGCCCGCCGCGCGCTGCAGGTTGATCACGTCGAACCGCGCCGGCCCGTCGCCGTTGCTGTCGAAGTAGAACTCGTTGCCGCTCATACCTGATCGAATCATTCTATTTTGCAGTTTCGCAGCTATGAAAAATGTTTATAAATGCTTAAAAAACGTTTAAAGGTAAGAAGATCCTTTTCTCTGAGGAAAGATCTACATTTAAAATACAACTTTATTTTTTGTTTATACGAAACCTTATAACAGTTTGTTCCGAATCCTTTACAGAATCGATTGCAATAGTTGTTGTATCATGTTATAACTCAATAATCTTTGCAGATCCTCAAATAATTTACACACTCACTCGCACGCATATCGCACACGATCCCTGGATGCAAGTAGGTACCTACGTCGCATGAAGCGGTAGCGGCGCTGGGTTTCTTCACTCGCACGACAAAAGCAAAACGCCACAAGAGGCTTGAAACTTATTCGAGGCGTTTTAAGATACTATCATACTTTTTGTCGATCCATTTGACGACCACTATGGCGTTGGGGTAAACCTATCTGCCTCAGACGCCAGTGGTTGCGGGTTCGATCCCCGCACGGAACAAGAAAAAAAAAAAAGTTCCATGTCTGGGTGTTTATCTATTTATGTATTTATATTCTAGGTTCCCCCCTAGTTCGCTATATGGTATCCCATAACACAAGCTATGCTTACTTTGGGGCCATGTAGTTGGTGTGATTGTCTGGGGATTTTATTTATTTATTTATTTATTTTGTTTACCGATTTTTTTTAACGATAATATTTAACACATGTGCTAGATTTCGCATGAACAAAAATTGACGTTGTATGTATGTAGATAAATAGATGTATTTCTTACATTATCTCTAAGCTATAGCTTTGTGTACTAATTAAATGTTATGTTGGAACTAATCAACAAATCAGTTTAATATTTACAGACATTTGATTGTTTCTGATATTCTGATTAGCTTTATTCAGAGATATTAATTGGGTGTTGCATGTAATTAGGTTTAATATTGTATGTTTTACCTTTACCATGAATATTATTATATAAATTTTCTATTACCTAGTAGACATGTCTTGAATAACTGTTCCTTATTCAATGTTTTGTAAATTAAAAGAATCCAACAAGATGAAATCAGAATCCAAAAATACAGTAAGTATACAAAATTACCAGTGAAGCGCACCGCCCTCAAGTGTTTCAGCAGCTCGGCCCCGCCGGCGGCCTTCATTTCTTCGCACAGACCGGCGCGCGAGCCGCAGTACGCAGCGTGCAGGGATCTGGTGAACATTGCTACTGTGCATAATCCACATAGGTTCGGCCTTTTGCCCCTGGATGTCGTAAAAGGCGTCGAATCCGAGCGATCAACGGTTGGTGGTACCCTTCAAGGTTCGTCTGTCTAGCGACTACCCTTCTTCTAAAGTTTGCCGCTTAAAATTACCACACGATAGTAATTATATGTTCTGGTTGTCTTTTATGACTATTCGATTCCTTCCTATGCTGCATTACATCTGCAGTTACCATTGTGAAACCGAATTTGACTGTATTCAAATGCGGGGTAAACAAGGGCCAACGCCGCGTCACGCGTGCCCACGCGCCGTCGGCTCGCCTAGATTCACTAGGTATACCCTTTTTTTGTTAGGAAAAAATAATTCAATGCAGTAAATTGACAGTTCCAGTGTGCCCACTTTCGGGAAGAAAAAAATAGTTATGTGGTTTAAGTGAATGAATGTACCTAATTGTTTTTTAAATAATGATATCGTAATGTATGGAAAAAGTATATTTTGGCTCACAAAATTTTTCTTTTCTTATGCTGCTGTTAGCGAAGGGCAACTGTCCTTGAAATTTAATTTTTAAGGACAAAACGCATTTAAAAAGCAAGAAGCTATAAAGTCGATTTTACTTCTACTGTAACCGTTTTAGTTAAAGTTAAAGTTACCTTAAAGATATAGTACACACCTCAAATTCAATCAATATAATATAGGTATATTATACCTATAAAACTTTTCCGTTACTGACTGTGTGACTGAGTGACTGAGGTACTGAGTGACTGACAGACAACGAACAGCCATAACTACTGGGCGTAGAGAGCTGAAATAGGACTTTTTAGTTTGTATGAAAAATCTTATTCCTTGAGTGCACCGATGTGAAACTTGGTGTAAAGGTTTTTCAATGTGTGTCTGGTTGTGTTATGAAAGAAATTCCCGAAATTTCCACGGGAACGGGAAATATATGATTTTTAGTTTTTATAAAAAAAACTTATTCCTTGAGTGCATGCGTGTGATACTTGTTATAAAGGTTCTTTCAGTGGGTGTCTGGTTGTATAGTTTCTGAAATTTCCACGAGAAGGGTAGTTAAGCGCATACGAAGTTGCGGGATAAAGCTAGTTATTTATAAATTTCTTTAAAATTTTATGCAAAGCGAATTACAAATTCTCGTTCGTTTTCAATCATTGTCATTCAGTACTTACACTACGAAGTTTTTAACTGGTATATTATTTTTCTGTGTGACATTTCGATCTGTCAGTTTACTCAATGAATTATTTGCCAGAATATAGTTAAATTCCATTAGTGTGCTTGTATATTCGTGGCAATGGAATACTAAGCTCCGATTTAATCGATTTCCAATTTGTTCCTTCTGAGCCTAGTTTTGTAATCTCTTACTATTTGGTCAAACTTCGATTAAAATTTGAAAAACGATGTACGCGGGCGCTCTTCCGTGTCGTATGCGCGTGTCCACGAGACGGCAGTTTGGTATGAACACGTGCGGGGATGCGTGTGACGCAGCGTTGGCCCTAAGTATAAGTATAAGAAGTAAGGCATCATTGAGGTCGCAGCTGCCGACAAGCCGCTGTCTCGCTCACTCACTTGACGGCGTGCGCGAAGGCCAGCACCGCGTCCGCCACGTGCTGCAGCTGCGGGTGCGGCTCGAGGTCGACGACCTGCCGCCCGGAGCACGCCGCGCGCCCCGCCCGCCGCCCCGCCCAGCTGCAGTTGAACTTTTCTTCGTAGTATTCTACGTAAGAAAATTAAGTGTATAATATTTTTGGTTTCACTGGGTCCCGGTCGTTAGAATAAATCATCATAATAATAATTCTTTATTTGCCAGTACATGGTATTACAAAACAATTAAATAAAAAAGTCAATTTATTTTTATTTTTATATAAATTTGGCGTTATTTACGAATATAAGTTCCGCCGTGGAACCAGTGCTGCAGAAACAGCTCGAAGAATTAATTATGTGTATGGCAGTGGTCTCGCTAGAGAAAGCGCAGTGCGTTTTTTGTTCCAACGTTTTCGTTCTGGAAATTTCAACCTACAGAACAATCCCCGTGGACGGACGGAGACCAAAGTCGACCATGAAGAATTGAAGGCTATTGTGGAAGCGGATCCATCGCAAACTACGTCCGAGTTAGCTGCAAGCTGCGGTGTTAGTGATAAAACTGTTTTAATCCAATTGAAACAAATTGGGAAGATAAGAAAGCTCAAAAGGTGGGTATCTCTTGAATTGAGTGAAGCAAAACGACAAAAGCGCGTCGACTGTAATGAAGGGATTTTAAATTTTAATAGAATCATTACCTGTGATAAAAAGTGGATACTCTACGACAATAGGAAGCTAGGACTGCAATGGCCGAACCCTGGTGAACCATCCAAATTCTGCCCCAAGAGAAAATTTACTAAAATAAAGTTATTGGTCAGCGTTTGGTGGACTAGTGCCGGTGTGGCGCACTACAGCTTCCTTAAATCTGGCCAGACGATTACTGCAGATATCTACTGCAGTCAGCTACAAATAATGATGGATAAACTAGCCTCTAAACAACCGAGATTGGTCAATCGCACAAGGCCGCTGCTGCTTCAGGACAATCTAAGACCACACACTGCAGAACAGACTCCTGCCAAATTAAAGGAGCTTTATTTGGAATGTTTAAGACATCCACCGTACTCTCCGGACCTTGCTCCAATAGACTACCATTTTTTTAGAAATTTGGATAACTTTTTGCAGGGGAAAAAATTCAACTCCGATGAGGCAGTCCAAACCGCCTTCAAAGATTTTATTCCCGCCCTACAGGTTTTTTTAGAAAAGGTATAAATGAACTACCTATGAGATAGCAGAAGTGCATAGATAGCAATGGATCATACTTTGATTAAATAAATATATTATATTAAAAAAATAAACGACTTTTATTTCTCCCATATAAAACGCAAATTTCATACGTAAGGACGTAATAATTTAACACTTAAGTAAATATGGTTAAAGGTTAAATAAAAAGATGTTTATCACATAATCGCATACAATTTAATCATAAAGTAGGTAGTAATCAGATATTAAAATCAGATATTTCACGCACAAATAAATTATGCAATCAATTATAATTACTTCGACCACTAAAATTAAATTGTCATGTTTTATATTAATTAAATAATCAACGAATGCAGAGCATTAAAAAAACCGGTTTCACGTTCACGTCAAAACTTTGGCTGAGTTGAGAATGTCATCAACGTAAACATTCTCCGAAATCATAGATATTGATCAAAAGTTTGAAATTTTCAATGAACTGTACCTAGGGAATAATGGCGGTATTTACCGAGAAACCAAGGGTCGGTGAGATTGAGCGGCGACAGCGCGGTGAGGTGCGCGCGCACGGCGGGCGGCACGCGCGCGCGCGGCGACAGGGCCAGCGCGCCGTGCAGCGCCGCCGGCCGCGCGCGCGCCCACCAGCCCGCGCCGCCCAGCCACGCCGGCCGCTCGCCGCCCGCCGCCCCCGCCGCCGCCGCCGCCGCCGCGCGCCGCGCCGCGCGCTCGTCCGCCAGCAGCAGCACGCCGCGCGCGCGCGCCCGCGCCGCCAGCCGCGCCAGCGCCGCCGCCCACGCGGCCCGCCCCGCGCCGGCCGCCACGCGCTCGCGCCCCGCCACGCACGCGCCGCTCGCCTCCAGCGCCGCTTCCAGTGCTTCGAACGCCTGCATTAGATCATTCCTAGCAACATTTTTTTTAAGCTATTGCATAGCTTCTATCGCAGGCCTTGAGCGTGGGGACCGAATCCAGAAATTCCGTATGGAAAAAAACCTAACACCCCCCACTCCGACCGGCACAGCGGTGATACTTTGATTTCATAACTTTACATGCGGGCTTTAATAAACAATCAGCGCCATCTACTAGGAACTTGTGGAACTTCATATTAGATGAAACATCACTGCATTAATAAAATAAATAAATAATTATAATTGCATAAGTTGATAAAAAATGCTTTGCAATAGCTTTACCGCGGCGGTCTCCGAGTGCCACACGTCTTTTTTATATAAGTGAAACACCAGTCTTACTTTGCCATATACATACATATATTATTGACGGCTGGCTGATATAATTAACAGACACCTTATATACCAGAATGATCCTAAAGTTTGCTTCATGGTGGGTGTGGATATTTGTGTGACGAACACAGCCACTTACAGGAGTTTTCATGTTCCTTAATTTTATTTCTCCGTTATTCACAGTTAGCACAAATAACGAAATTTAATTTGAGGAAAATAATGTCCACTGATCTAATGACGGTGCTATCCGTAGTCCATTGCAGACAATATCAATAGATATTGCAGATTATGCAACGTTCAGTTGGTTCGGTGCAAGGACGGGTGAAAACTAACCATTTATTTCTGACGGCGACTTCCAGTCTTCGGAGGACACGTTAAGCAGTCGGTTTCTGATATTGAACACCTGTATACAGTTGTCTTTAAAGTTTGCTAGAAGCCATTTTGGCGCCTTGGTGTTTCTGACGTTCATCTTGGTTCAACTCAGGTTTAGCTTCGAGGTTTACGGCCTAAGCCTTCTCGTCACCCAGAGGAGAGACTAGCCCAGCAGTGGCTTTTTGTAAAACAAATGTGATGCCGATGATTTTGATAATGAAATAATAACCTTTTTTCGTATGCTTTTTCAAAAACTTTAGTTTAGTTTTAAAAACTTAGTTTATCAATCAATATACATATATGCATATGTATAAAACTGTTCCGTTACTGACTGAGTGACTGACAGACAACGTACAGCCGTAACTACTAGGCGTAGAGAGCTGAAATTTGAAACATACATTCTTTAAGGGATGTAGAGATGCACTAAGGAAGGAATTCCCGAAATTCCCACGGGAACGAGAAATATAGGACTTTTTAGTTTGTATGAAAAATCTTATTCCTTGAGTTCACCAATGTGAAACGTGGCGTAAAAGTTTTCCAATATGTGTCTGGTTGTGTTATGAAAGGAATTCCCGAAATTCCCACGGGAACGGGAAATATACGATGTTTTAGTTTGTATGAAAATCTTATTCTTCGAGTGCAGGGATTTGACACTTAGTGTACAGGTTCCTCAGTGAGTGAATGTGTTGTGAAAGGAATTCCCGACATTCCCACGAGAACACGAAATATTGGACTTTTTAGTCTGTATAAAATTCTTATTCCTTGAGTGCACGGATAATATTATACTTGGCATAAAGGTTCCTTAATGAGTGACTGGTTGTGTTAAATATAAACAATGTTTATGCGCGTACGAAGTTGCGGGCAAAAGCTAGTTTATTTATAAATCTTATTAACTACTGAAACCTTTTTTGCACAAATAAAAAGCAAAGGGCATCGGCCATGAGCGTCGCCCGCTGGAGGCTGACCTCGAGGCCGCGCTGCGAGTCGTCGTAGATGACGGACACGTAGCGCCAGCCCAGCGCGCGCGCCACGCCCGCCAGCGCGCGCGCCGCCGCCGCGTCGCTCGCCGAGCTGCGCGAGAAGTACTCGAAGCGCGCCTTGTTCGACAGCCCCGCCGCGCGCGCGCCCCACGACACCTGCACGCAATGTCAATGTCGTTGGGAATTGAAGATAGGTAATACTAAAATATAAACCTTGCCTTTTTACCTATTTACCACATCACACCAATTGAAATTCAATAACTTTTAGTCGCGTAAAGTTGAATTGAAATAGATAAACATTTGAAAATCATGAATTAATGAGTAATTCAATTTAGCTGGTTGATGTTCTAGCACTGGCCTGAGGTATCCGGAAGAGGCGCAGCAGCGAGGCCTGGTGCGCGGCGGCGCGGCTGGCGGCGGCGCCCAGCACGCCCCACACGCGCCGCGCGCCGCCCGCGCCCCCCGCGCCGCCCGCGCCGCCCGCGCCGCCCGCGCCGCAGCCGCCCAGCTGCCCGAGGGAGCCTGCACACGCCGCACCACTATAGCATTCAATAAAATAAACAAACTCAAGGCATGCACGCAGACCACGAGCCTAGCTTAGGCACCATTCTCACACAATATCCATTTTATTACCGAAAAATATTGTTATTGAATTATTGCTTTCATGTAAACATTGTGTTGTATTTTTTTATGCATCGTTTCAAAATGTTTATTCACTGCTCGTATATGACATACACAAGATGAACGGCATATAGAAATTTTGCTCTAAAACATATAATATATATCATAATAAAAACTAGGCCAAGTGTGCGGCATAAACAAAAAGCAAGGAAATTTAAATAAAGGAAGTTTGAGTGTCTACAGTCCTTAGTACTTCATTAGAATATTTCTAAAAGTATAAAAAGATTACATACTACACTACTATATTCTACATATACATATATTACTACATATATTCTATTTGCAAGGTAAATTTTTCATACTCTCTTTAAGTATTAACAAAAACAATAAATAAAAAATAATCTTAATAATTTACTCGGAATTAGCCTAGATGCACTCGAATCGGAAGCCTCCCGTGCTGTACAGTCTTACAACCTACTACGCTTCCGCATACGCTTATTTATGGCGTTAAGCTGTGGGGAAATAGAGCAGAGGCAAATGTTATTGTTCTTTATAGAATATAGTAATCTATTTATAAACGATTAGTTAATATGAAAAACTTGCAAACTGGTTTCAAATACACACATTCCTCACAAATGAGTAGCATTTGTGGGGTATATGTATTACTTGGGTTATATATAACAGAGGGTTATACATAATCATGTCCATCTCAGAAGGAAAGTCAACAAAAAAATATACTTCACTTTGTTTTATTTCACTCACCTAACAGTACAAGTACATAGATCGGGTGGCGGTAGCAGACTCCCGACTTAACGTCTCACGCATAGGTACAATGGTAATAAATGCTGATTAGGATTAAATGCAACTAAACATAAGTATATAGTACATGTGTCCCTACACATTTTTCATTTTGGAAATAAAAAAATTGGATTTTTATAATTTGGTTCAAAACACCCGGAATAAAACTAAGCAATCATTTCGAGAACAAAAGAGATTCATGAATCCCCGACCCCATTTATAATTTTTTTCAAAGAGCCCTTTTTGTGGACTCAAATAGCTGTTAAAATACAATAGGTACATGAATACTCAAAAGATAAAATAACTTATACAGTACATAAATGAAATTCTAAAGTTTTATAGTCAAATATCTAACACACCAACTTCCAAAATATTCGAAATTTATCATATAAATAAATACTTACAAAAAATTAAATTAAATTAAATCTACGCAAAAAAATATATGCCATAAAAAACCCATTAACTGTTTATGAATTAATAAATTAATATATAATTACAACAACAATTTCTCACAAACATCTTATTTAAATTGAACCATACAATTTAAACGTCCTCTACTATCCTATTTCAAGTTACTGCCCTGCTGGGTACATAATGTATGTATTAACCTAATATTACAACTATTCTACCATCGTGGAATGCATCAAATGATTGAATACAATACTTTTATCTTGCTTTTCTGGCAATGTAATATCTTTCCGAATCCCCATGACCTCAAAGCTTGCATTCCGGGTTCGAATACTGGAATGTTGGACAGCAAATCGAATTTCGTAAATCCCGTTACCTAACAGGGATAACGCAAGCTATGAGATTACCGTGGGTTCATAAAACGAAAAGCATATAAACAGGTGGGATTCACAATGCCAAATGTCTAATACTAAAGTCGGCCCTTTTAGTGACATGAATTTTTTGAAAATTAAATTTTGGGCAAATATGTATCTTATATTATAGTGTATTTGTTGCGACTAATACTAAAAATCTGCATATTATCCTTCAGTTGTCAGTGACTCGTGTTGAACTAAGGAGATTGATTGATTTTAGTAAAGTTAACTTTGATAATAACCTAGAGCAAAACGTAAATACAAATATAAAGTATACAAACACTGTAATGCATAATTAGAGCGTATGGAAATATCAAGTACAGGTGCTGCGCGCCTAAACCAACATGCTTAACAACAACGTTGTTATACCAATAACAATGCGATACAATACAAACACACGCTATGTAAGTATGTATGTAAGCAATAATTATAGATCGTATTATTAATGCTGCTTTGCCTATCGACATACGGAGTGTTTTTGTAATTTACCAACTTTACCTTTCTCTTTACACGAAACAAAACTACGCTTACCCGTAGTTACTGCGGCGATTATATAAGTGGGGACAGGAGTACAAACCAGGCACAGGTGCGGAGGAGGCTCGCCCTGGCAGCGCTACCTTTGATGAAGTGCAGCGCCATGTCAAGGCCGCGCGCGTCGTCGCCGCAGTCGTCGGCCAGCAGCGCGCCCAGCGACAGCCGCGCGCGCCGCAGCACGCCCGCCGCCGCCGCCAGCGCCGCCCGCAGCGCCGCCGCCGCGCGCAGCCCCGCGCCGCGCACGCGCGCGCAGCCCGCCCCGCGCACCTGCGCCCACCGACACATGCGTCACACACGCGGCTACGGACATTTACTCTAAATGTGTCCAACTGGCCTTCCCAGATTATGGCATCTAGGATCTATAAATTGCCAATACCAAACTTTTACTAAAAAGTTATAACCAAGTCAGCTATTAAACTACGTTTAGTAATGTTAAAGATATCGACTACTTTAAATTCACCTAGGAGCTATTAAGTTATTTTTATTTTTTATTGATATCTTTTTTTATTTTTTTGATTATTTTAATTTGATTTTTTTATTTTATGTTTTATTGAATTTTTAATGGACTTATTTTATATTTAATTGAACTTATTATAGTATTTTGAAGGCACTATTTCAATTAATTATGTGATTTCTACCACTAATTATTGCTTTGAATTAATTAAAGAAAGAAGTTATAGTTAGTTTTTAATTAATTTTATTTTTATTTATATTTGTTTTGAGTTTGACTTGACTGACTTTGGACTTGGTTATCCATCTGATTTTTATTTAATTTCAACTTATTTCTTACACAATTTTCATGAACTTAGTTTTTTAAAGCACTTACGGGGAGTTCATCGATTCTACCGTTTTCATCGATTCATCGGTTTCATACCAGAGGTATGAATCGCCGAATAGCTGTTGCGAGTTTCGTAGATAGATTTAAAACTATTTTAATAGCACATTCCCGTTTGAAATGTTCATAGAATTGTAAATCCTCATATTCTAATTTTTTTTTATATTGTAAGGATAGGACGTTTGTCTTCCACGCCACCTGATGGAAAGTACGCATGAAGACTATGGTGTTACACGTCCATCCACGAGAAACCTATTCACTCGACACTTAAAAGTTCCAGGACTGTAGTGGTCAGGAAAAACAGACGCAGGCAGATTGTTCCACACTTTGGCAATCCGTACCAAAAAGGAACTATCGAAGCGTTTTGTTCGACTTCTTGGTAAATCCACTATATAGGGATGGAAGTTCTGTCTGCGTCTGGTAGTCCGGTAGTAAAAAGGAGTGGGTTCAATTTGGTCAAAAAGAGCACTCGCACACTCACCAAAATGTAGCCGATAAAATACTGTCAAACAAGCAACCTTACGACGATGCTCCAGCGTCTGCAATTTTTTATTTGTAAGGTTGTTGTTATTTATGAGTTTACAGGCTTTTCGGTCAACACAGTCTAGCGCTTCGATCCCAAAGGTGACAGTACTCCATGCACCACCTCACTTGGGCTGTGTATAAGTTGAGCAGCCGTTCAGGGCTGAAGTACCGCCGGACCTTCGAGATGATACCCAATTTTTTGGAAGCCGTTTTTGCCATAGACTCTATTTGTAGTCCGAAGTTTAATTTGGACGTTATAGTGACGCCCAAAAGCCCTAGATGGTCGGTGATGGGAACAGATACATTCTAGAAAGTGGGCGTAAAAGTAAAGGTGCTCTTTTTTGTGGAGAATAGACACGCTTGTGTTTTGGAGGCGTTGAATTTGACCAGGTTAGATTTGCCCCAATCGGACACATTCCGCAAGGCCGAATCAACGCGCTTGAGCGCGTTGATTGATCATAGACTCTCTCAAAACCTGGATTTCATGGGCGCTCGTTCGCGCATAGGATATAGATCTCTCAACAACAGTGCTGTCATCAGCATATCCAATAATGCCTGGTGTCTAATTGCACAACTACACTGTTGGAGTACACTACTAGGTGGTAATATTAAAAATATGGTTATATTCGCAATTAGAAACGATTTATTTATATAAAAAAATTATATGTTTGAACTATCCGACTAAGGTATGGGGGAAATTCTGCAATTAAATTTAATTGTAATAAACAAGTAGTCGAACCGCCAACTAGATAGAAAAGTAACCAAATAAAACACTGTTGCCTGGTAGAAATCGCTTGGAGCGATAAGGCCGCCCATATTGTCCATACTTGTTTCATGAATACCTAATGTTTGTGTGTTGTGTTCTGATTGACAATAAAGTGTATTTATTATTTATTATTATTAACCAATAGAAATGTTTTCGACCACGTACGACTGTGTAACGACACAATAAATATGCTGATATCAATAGAATTATGTGTTTAGAAAACAATTCTCGTTTGGCGCATCCACGAAAAAACTTAAATTGATCAGCAGTAGGCCTAATAAAAAATATGAGCAACAATTTTGATATCCTTCTGCACAATCAAAATAATAACCTCCGTAGAAATTGTAAGTATCTAACAAGTTCTTTAAAGAACTGTCCATCGAATACTCATCATTCATTTATTAAATATGTCAATATGATGAACGGGACCACTAAAGAGTGGCTGTTCCGCGTCACGAGTTTGTACAAGCACAGCGAAATGAAAATACGGCCCCATAATTCAAGTCGACTTTTTGTGTTGTATCTGCAATTCCTTTTTTAAGCATGAAATAATATACATCTAACGCAAGAAAGGTAGACCTTTTTTCAGTATTCATAATAAAAAGGTACAAATAATAATGGTGAAATCAGTGAAACAGAAACCTTAAAAGTATAAGGATGATATATTTAACCTTTTATTTCGGTAACTAGATAAAAATCTGGTCCTATGTATATGTTTATATTATGTATAGGTATGTTTTTTGTCACCGGCTAAATTATTTTAACCAATAAGTATCATTTATAGAAACAATTTTCGCAAAAAAAAATGTATTTTACACGGAAATTAATGTATTCGCTTACATATACAATAACATGATATCATTAAAATAAAGACAACTACGCACTACCATAAAACATCTTGTAGTAGGTACTACGTCGTAGTATTATCAATGAAATGCCGCGTCGTAGTAGCTGTGTTCATTATCAGCTACCATTTTTATTAAAAAGGTTGTGGTGCCATATCTTTATTTTTCCTGCTGAGCAATTACTTAAATAAATATGCAGCTACATTTATATCGTATTAAAAACAGCATTTTTGTCTGGTGACTAAAAACATCCCGGCAGCTCATTTTCTTTTCATTAATTTTTCCGTGCCTACGCTTATATGCAGGATATTGTTATGTTAAGATTGTAATAATGTCAATTATTAACCTCCCGAAACAATATTTTCAACTCCTCATAAACTTATTTCAAAGTAGAAGTTGACTATTTATGACGTCTTTCTCCTTAAAATCGTTCACGACCTGCTGTCTGTTCATAGAAAGGTAACTTTGAGCATCTCAGCGACTTTGAAAAGTTAAAGCTTCCTGAGAAAGCGGAGACAATGCCGCATGTAACGAAGCTTCCTGATGCGACGCGGCGCGACGCCATATCAAAAACAAGATAATAAGTTGGACTTTGCAATTGCAATTGTATTATGCAAACTGTCAAGTGTGGGTTCTTCAATTTAGTTCGTAAAAATAAGTCACTTCTTATTTAACCACATGGAATTTACTACTTCGATAAAAACTAGAAAAACGACGACCATAAATTTCAAGAATGAGTTTGGTCCACAAAGCATGATCATATATCCTCGTTGCATCCTCGAGATCTATATAATTCGCTATGTAGTCCACTGTTCATTGTACAGGGCATTTGCACAAATGTCAGAGCTATCTAAGTCAAACAAGCTTTTCCCCACTATCTGCTCGATGGCGCCACCATCCGCCCATGTTCCTCATTTACTTTTGTTGTGTTGGTATAGCAACATCTAAAGTTTATTTCCCTTGAAAAATATTTGATTTTTGATTATAATGGGGAAAGAAGAATAAAGATTACATACTGTCTTAAATCGAAGATTAATAACTTTACTGTGAGTAGTTCGACGTCTTAGTTCCTCGGATTCATCAAACGAAGGTTATTACTTATCTTATTTCTATTACTACCAACTTTACTAAAGAATTGTGAAGTTAGGCTAGAATTAACAAATGATTTTGTCGGAAGAAAATATGCAGTGACAGTTTTTTACACCTACCCTCAAAATGGGGTATTTTTCGTGTACAACATGAACATAATATGGCAATGAAGTTTTTAATTGATTTATACTATACCTACGTAAAAGTATGAGGTCGTTAAATTATTCTTGAAAATTGGAAGTTACGATATGAGTTCACTCTCTTTTTCTAACAACTAAATTAAAAATAAATAAATAAAAAGAAGCTCAAGCTTCAATAACTAATACAACGTGTTCTTTGCCTCTCTATTAAAAAGTATATAAATAACCTATGTGCATTACCTACGCCTAACTACTGAAAAATGTGTACTCCGACGTGATCCGAGTTGAACGCTGTTTTTATATACTCCTAAAAATGTGACAGTATCTTTAAAGTAATGTATTGTTAGAAAACGTCTCAGAAGGGAGTCACTCAATTAAACAACTTATCAGTTTAAGTTTTATATTTATTATAATCTACCACCACTTCGGAAAGTCGATCTGTTGAGAAGAAGTGGCAAGAAACTCAACAGCAATCATCTTGTAAAATACATAGTAACAGTTTACAGCCAGAGAACAATAAATAAGTAAATATCACAATCTTAACGACACTGACCTTTATCACAAAGCGGCTCGTTCTCCTCTAAAAGCGGAGAGTAGACTGACTAAATCAATCCCGGTTTCTCTTTCCCCTCCAATAACTTTCCCGCCAGAACTATCGGACCACGTTTTGCTATGTCGTCGTCTACCAACCGTCGTGTCAGTCTGCTCTCCGGAAATCAATAGACTAACTCATTTATTACTTATAAAAATCATACTAGAATAACTAAATAAATTGATTAACATAAATAAACATTGTATAATATAACTGCATAATTAACTATTGATGACAGTCGGCCATCCAACTTACATCGTGCGTCCTCGAACGATTTACAAATCTGATAAGATGCTAAGAGTATATATTACAACAAAATTTCATAAATTTCAATTAGCAATAATTACTTATGTCTTAATTTTTTTTTATATTGTAAAATCTGTTATCACTTTAAGCATATCATAAACATACATAGTTTTATGCTACATAGTAGCACCAGTTTTGTCCAAAACTTATCTATATGGACCAGGGTGTCCATTACTTATAAACAAGGACCAGGGTGTCCTATATGGACCAGGGTGTCCATTACTTATAAACAAGGACCAGGGTGTCCTATATGAACCAGGGTGTGAATCACGACGACGTTCGGTTCGATCTTGCAAGCTGCGGCTTGCACGCTCCCTGTAGTCTTGACCGAAGCGGCTGCGAATCCGCAGCATACGATGGCTCGGTTGGCGCCTGGTAGAACTGCGTGACCGACGACCTCCAGCAGGTGACTTAGTTGGACAAGTCGGAGTGTAGACCACGCGTTCCCGACATTGGTTCATTCTGG
Organism: Stenoptilia bipunctidactyla; assembly: GCA_944452665.1. Taxonomy (NCBI): domain Eukaryota; kingdom Metazoa; phylum Arthropoda; class Insecta; order Lepidoptera; family Pterophoridae; genus Stenoptilia; species Stenoptilia bipunctidactyla. The sequence goes on from OX101732.1 coordinate 479,558, forward strand.
AACGTAAATTCTTACGCGTAGTTCATGTAACCCAAATACGTACTCCCGCAACCCCATAGCAACATAACCATAGACTAGAGCATAAGGGGTAGAGGAGCTTATATGAATAAATAAAGTATGTAGATGCGCATAGGGCAAAATAGTTTGTACACTACTGAATTTCAAATTGTATTTCTCGAAGACAAGTGAATTGTATTCTTTTATTTCGGGAAATAAACTTCTAAAACCACATCTACATGATTTAAACTTATTTCAACTTCGCTCAATAATTTAATACTTTTGTCAGGACTCATGTGGACGTTAAACAAAATTTATGTTTTTGAGTACAATCCCACTTCTGAGATGTTAGAAAACGTCTCAGAAGGGAGTCACTCAATTAAACAACTTATCAGTTTAAGTTTTATATTTATTATAATCTACCACCACTTCGGAAAGTCGATCTGTTGAGAAGAAGTGGCAAGAAACTCAACAGCAATCATCTTGTAAAATACATAGTAACAGTTTACAGCCAGAGAACAATAAATAAGTAAATATCACAATCTTAACGACACTGACCTTTATCACAAAGCGGCTCGTTCTCCTCTAAAAGCGGAGAGTAGACTGACTAAATCAATCCCGGTTTCTCTTTCCCCTCCAATAACTTTCCCGCCAGAACTATCGGACCACGTTTTGCTATGTCGTCGTCTACCAACCGTCGTGTCAGTCTGCTCTCCGGAAATCAATAGACTAACTCATTTATTACTTATAAAAATCATACTAGAATAACTAAATAAATTGATTAACATAAATAAACATTGTATAATATAACTGCATAATTAACTATTGATGACAGTATCTAAATATTTAACTACATACTTGGGATCTGAGTCCAGTCTATTGTTCTATGTGATACTGCGATGCAATCGTAGTCGCTGAAATTTCTGACACGAGATTACATTTTATATGTTTGCTCCGACGTGATCTATGTCGAATGCTGTGTTTATATACTCCTACAACTTGATCGTTATTTTTTAAATTATGTATGTAAGTTTTTTACTACATACCTACTTTTCATACATTACATTTCGTATGTGTACCTACTGCGATGTTATCTTTGTCTTCTTGAATTATGTAAATAAGTTTTTACCTACTTAATTGGCTGATATGTACTCCGACGTGATCTGAATCCTGCCTTTTGTTCCATGTAGTACTGCGACGCGATCGTAGTCAAACATAAATACCTTGTATATCGTGACGTGACCACGATCCTAATTCTCCCACATTTCTATGTGTTATGACTTGACCTTGAGTGAATGCTTTTTCCTGTTAACAATAACCTTACTAATTGCTTAGCGATGAGAACTCGATAGTGGAATAGTCGTATTTAAACGAATCGATTGAAAGCCAATCATAAATCTACTGTACTGGTAATTGACAGTTCAGAAAAAGGCTTACCCTGTATGCTGTATCCTTCAACATCACCTGAACAAGTTCCAAGGGAAGTGAAATGCCTATTGGAGATCTTACAAAGAAGTAAAACTAAACATATAAGTCTCGAAACGCTGGGGGAGTATTCTGTATGTTTGCCTTAATAAAGATGTAAAAAGAGTATAAATGACGAAGATGCTTGGGCCAGGAAACTTTCAATCGGTTAAAGTTGTGAAACTGAATGTGGTTATATTATCTGACGCTCGGACAAGAACAAAGGTAAAAATTTTGAAATAACTCAATCCATACTTCCGTGGTGCTGCAAATGGCAGTAGGTACATCTTTAGCTTCTACCCTGCTTAGTACAAAGACGCAGAGAATTTCATTAATGAAAAATGTGTGTCTGAAGTAAATCAGATACCACTTAAAAATAAAAATCAGAAGATACTGCAAATTAAAAAGATTGTGCCGCAAACTAAGTTTTCTGCAATAACAATCAAAAACCAGTCGTAAAACAGACGTGGCCCACCTCGAATCGAGATATCTCTAGATATGCGTAATATGAAGTCTCCGAACTTCCGCAAAAGTCAGTGTAACTATCCTTCTAGTTTGTGCAAGACTAATGATTTTAAAATTGGAGTCAAATATATATGTCGGAATCGGGGTGATTCCTCTCTTTTATCCAACATCAGGTATTGTTGGGGATTTCAATCATGATTCTCTAATACAGTCTTTTGTGTGGGCGTCTTTAGGGCGAGTCGGTTTTTCTACTGTCGACAATGCTTGTGGTGCTGAACTGATTGATCTTGGCTGCATGACAGTTCTACATCTTCGCTGGCGTGTCACTACATTTTTAATGATCTCTTGAAGATCAGGTTGTCTTGAATAATTGTTTGAAGAACACTTTCCTCGTGTCCATCTTCTGTATTGTTATTATTCTCTCTCCGCTGACAAACTCGTGACGTAGACTCTGTCAAGTACCAAGAAGGTACTGGCATCCGAAGACAATCGAAATAAACTATAAGGCTCTAGCTAGACACCGCCGACATATATATAAATATATATTTATATACACACGCAATATTTTTTGGTGACCTGACGCCTGCATGTCCGGCTACAAATTATGGTTGGCTGTATAGGTGATAGGTGATGGATGTAATCCGGCCGATTTCGACCACGGCTACTGTCTTCAACAGCGGTTTTGCCGTTGGTGTGCCACTTATGTAGCCAATTTTGTTTGTAAAAGCTCTCGCACATTTTGGGCATGAGAGCACACCGTTCACATAAGTATAGCTGACAGCCACAGGTGCTAAGGCTTTCAGCTCATCGCGTCTGGCGTCCAGAACAAGGAGCCACCGGTTTTCAGAAGCTTGGGCACTAGATTTAACAAGCGCTCCCCACTCCGGCCGTCTGACAGCATGCTGTTCCCACAGCAAAGGATTGATGTCGCACTGCTTCATGTGTCGCTTCAGCACATTTTTGTACCTGAGGAGTTGTCCGCCAATTTTTTCGCTTGCCTTCCACAAGTTTTGAGTAAAAGATGCGCTTAGCTATTCTTACCTCCGTCATATGCGTCACGTGTCCGCACCACCGAAGCTGACGCCGCATAAGGTACGATTCAATGCCACCTACATTGGCCCTTCGCAGCACTTCAGTATTCCGTACGCGGTCGGACCATCGGATGTGAAGTATTTGTATAATATATGGCTGTATAATAAACTCGTTGAAAGGTAAAAGTTTTTCGTTTTCAGACATTTTCATGACAATTACAAGTTGATCATGGATGTCTCAAGGAGGTCCTGTGAATGGTGGCAACAAAATTTTGCTGTCCACCCTATTGACAATGCATAATTATTTGAAAGCAGATATTTTCTGACGCTTCGGTAACGGGCGATGTGTACGATGAACGTTCAAATGGGTTTTGAACTTCAGCAGAGTCATCATCTACAACCTACATTTTCTAAAAATAAAGGCGATCATAATTGGCCTTCAACGTTCTGCTAGTGAAGTTAATAATTAATAATCAAATATAGTTACGGATTGACAATACAAGTGCAATAACTATAGGTTATATTATATAGGGCTATAAACGAGACCGCTTGATTTCTAATGAAGATACATTTACAATAAAATGAGGTCAACATTTATTTTTACCCTCTAATTCAGTACCATTAGTTTTTGAAATGTCTTAGAATTATTTATTATTATACAGGGTTGTTTTTTAGTCACCAGCCAAATTTAAATGTTGGTTTCTTTGCTACGATTATCCTGAATATTTATTTTAGCGTCGCTCGGTACAGAAAAATATAAATATGAAACCCCAAACTTTTTTTAAAATAGTCGCTTTTGTAGAACATAGCTACTACGAAGCGGCATAACATTAATAATACTACGACGTAGTACTACAAAATGTTTTGTAGTAGTGCGTAGTTGTCTTTATTTTAATGGTAATTAAGAGTGACTATGGTTTTCTTCATATGTCAGCGGATATATTAATTTCTTTGTAAAAAAAATAAATACTTTTTTTCGCAAAAATCTTTCGTATAAATGATACTTAATGTGTAAAAAAAATTGGCCGGTGACTACAAATCAACCCTGTATATATATATTTTTAATTAAAGCCAAATTATTTATAAAGCTATTGCTATTGTATTCATTCCATACTTGCCTAGTCAGCCATGGTTCTCGTTATTCCAAGAATCGTCTTGCAGAAATCCAAACTAAATTTACCCAGATCGAAAATTATTGTTATATACTTTTCAAGGTGGCCACTCACGATTCGAACATGCTAACCTGGTATCCTGTCAGTTATCAGGTCATGTCAAACGGTCTCTTTACCTAGACATAGTCGACCTCATTATATCGTCACTTCCCAAAAACTTGAATCAGTTCAATGTTGCACTAGAGAAATGGTTATTTTTTTTCTTAACACTAAAAGCAATCTTAAACTATTTTATCATAATTTGGCATACCTATCTAATTATAAATAAAATAAAGTAAGTTTTCAAAAACTGAATTTTATAATAATAAATGTACTTGTATTCTACTCTAAGTGAAGTCTTGTCGTTCAGCACTTTGTGTGATCTTTGGTACAATATTTGAAAAAATGAAATACCTAGTTGTTAGTTTCTTAAAAGGAGTTTAATCGACGGACCTTGTTTGACAAAATATGACAATATGGGAAATATTATGTAGATTTCTATTTTTTATCGAACTTTTTTCCTTGAATCAATGATGCTTTGGCAAATTAACGAAACAGGTTGTCATTTATTGACAACGAGAGCAGACATATAAGGTACATAAAGTAATAACATATGAATCAAAAGATATTATATAATTTTAATATATAAAATCTAAGTGATAAAACCTAGATAAATGTTAGTTAAAAATCAGCTCCGAATTCTTATATGCTAATCAATATTGCAATCTTATTGCTATCAATTCCATTTTGTAAACGCTTTAACATACTTACACCAATAACAATTTAACTCAATAGCTATTTGGGCGGCCTTGTCGCTTGAATCGATTTCTGCTGGGCAACCCGTATTAGCAGACGGATTAAAGAAGTAATGACGGAAAGTGGCGTCGTCTCAAAGATGTCCTTTGAGACGACGCCACTTTCCGTGGTGCACCGCGGTGGCGCAGCGTCGGGTGGTGTCTCTTTGAGCCTATTAAGTACTTCGCCTTTGCTCGGGAAATACTAATATGTGCTTAATTTTATAAAAAAACATCTAATCTTGGTTTTGCAGAGACTGTATATACTATAAATATAGTTCATTGTTGATTTTTACATTTTGCAAAGGCTCTAAACATCCTACATAGTAAATTATGTAGATCTCGAGGATGCAACGACGATCTATAATATAACTCAACAAGTCGGATTAAGGGCAACCACCTGCATTCAGAATAATGGCGGGCACTATAAACAATTACTGTAAAATTTTAGAAGAAGACGATGTAAAAATTAAAGAATAACAATTAGAAGTAGTTTTAGTCTCACTCACGCCTAACTATCCGCTCACACTCGCACGCTTATTGAATGTTACCTGATTTGTACCACCTAATAGACGTGTTGTAGTTTTGATCAAACTAGCCCAAATTTTAATACTAATGTGATGTTTATTTGTTAGCATAGGTCTTTGCAATCAAATAAAATGGCAAAAAAACGATATGTGAAGGGGCTAGATTGTTAGGTAGCGCACAATAACTAAAAAAAATAATGATTTTTTTCCAAGTTTTTCGGCTATACTTAAAAATTTCATGAACTATTTCGCATTTTATCTTAACCGGACCATATTTGTGTATCGGGGTGACATCTAAGTTAAAAAATGAGTTTCAATGAAGTCGTAGAAGTACGAGATATCAAATTTTAAAATGGCTGTCATTCAGAGGGGTTTGGGGTGCGCCCCAACCCCCTTTATTCAATATATATAAAACTGTTCCGTTACTGACTGAGTAACTGAGTGACTGACAGACAACGTACAGCCGTAACTACTGGGCATAGAGAGCTGAAATTTAGAACATACATTCTTTAGGGGATGTAGGGGTGCACAAAGGAAGGAATTCCCGAAATTTCCACGGGAACGGGAAATATAGGACGTTTTAGTTTGTGTGAAAATTTTTATTCCTTGAGTGCACGAAGACGATACTTGGCATAAAGGTTCTTCAAAAAGTGACTGGTTGTTTTATGAAAGGAATTCCCGAAATTCCCACAGGAACGGGAAATATATTATGTTTCAGTTTGTATGAAAAAACCTTATTCCTGGAGTGCATGGTATAAAGGTTCCTTAATAAGTGTCTGTTTGTAATATGGAAGGAATTCTCGACATTCCCACGGGAACGGAAAATATAGGACTTTTAAGTTTATGCGTGTACGAAGTCACGGGCAAACGCTCGTTTTGTCGATAAAATGTATCGTGGGCGAAGTAGCGGAAGTCTAACAAACTGTATATTTCAGATGCACTAACTACGCAGTTTGTATCCCGATGTTCCGATCAATTTTACCGCATATTTCAGTCATATAAGTTTCTCAGTCACATATTTTTAAACCCAGAACGATATAACTGCTGCTGCGGTTATTGATTTGCTCATAGTTAAGTAAACGTGAATTGTCGGTTTTTTAGACAACATCAAAGGGACTCGGATTGCAAGTTCGATAATTACGAAAGCAACTTGAAAATGTGATTTTTTGTTTGTTAAGTTATCGTAACGATTTTGATGTCAAATGAAAGCTCTGGGTATAAAACCAATTTATCCATTTGAATCATGGTAATCAGTTTAATCATTTAGGAGATAATTTAAGAATTAATTTGTATCGTGAAAATGTAAACAATCAGAACATTTAAAGTTATTGTTTTCTCAACTGTAAGCCTTCTCTCCTTTAATAATTTCTGTGCGCCTCCAACGTCGCGGTCTTCGCAGTTTTTTTTTATGAGTACAACGATTAGGTTTTGCTCCTGACTTCTTACGCGAATAAACATTGTCTATCTAGTATCCAAATCGTAAGTTCTTAAGCATAATTTATTTGGCCCAGATAATGTGGTGTTTATGTTGGAAATAGTTATTTATTTTTAATTTACCTAACCAGACACCCATTTACGAACCTTTTTAGCAAGTTAAATAAATCTTACTAATATTATAAATGTGAAAGTTTGGATGTATGGATGCGTATTCCTCCATCACGGCAAACGGATGTGGATGAAATTTGGCATGGTGATAGTTTACAGTCTGGAATAGCACATAAAGTACTTTTTATCCCGATAAACCGCGCGATACAGCTAGTAAATATATAAATATTTCTGACTCACACAACATTATCTAGCCCAAATTAAGTTTCTTAAAGAACTTGTGTTATGGATAGGTACTAGATAACCTATATACTTAAGAAATATATAAACATACATATTCAAAAAACACTCTTTTTTTATAGAATAACCTTAAATAAACACATAAACATCCATGACTTGACGACTAATATCTGTGTTCATCACACAAAATCCGCCGCCGCCGGGATTTGAACCCAAGACCTCTGGCATAGAAGGCAATGTATGTTACCATTACACCAGCCGGTCGTCAAAGTTTCACATCGGTGCACTCAGTGAATAAGTTTTTCATACAAACTAAAAGTCATATGTTGTATAAGCTTCAGCTCTCTACGCCTAGTAGTTATGGCTGTACGTTGTCTATCAGTCTCTCAGGCGAGTTTGAATATAGGTATGTATGATACTGATGAAGGTCTGATAAAAATTAGAGCACGAATGAGGTCTTCGGACTCTATACCTCGTGTGATCTATTAATTTTGTGAAGTGTCGCGGAGCGAGGTTGGTATTATGAAATGCAGAGAATTAAAAAACCAACTTCACTAACATTTTTAAATCCTTGTCAAAACTTTGGCTGAAGTGAAATATCACCTACGTAGGAATATATCCTCCGCTTTGTTACATACTTTTGAAATTAGGTACTGAATCAATTTCCATTAAATTTCAATGGGCCACCTTTTTTTTTTTTTTTTTTTTTTTTTTTTTTTTTTTTTTTTTTTTTTATTCGTAGTAGGTAATTTTATACACTTTACGAACGTCAAATACTGGATGAGGGCGGCGCGGGTCCGGACGACATGAAGAATCCAGGGGAAGGCCTCCGTCGAGAAGTGTGCGTCTCTCAGCTTATAAAGATAATGATCGCCCATTATCCACCAATGTCTTGGTGATGTCTACTACTACTTCTTCTTCGGCTTTAAAAAACGAAATGAAAGTAGAACCCTAGGTAGACCGAGAGGAAAAAAGCCGGCGGAAAAAAAACTCTCGGCACTCTTTTGTAAAAAGTGCTTATTATAGGTACAATTTGGCAGAAATACAGCTCTGCTATGACATGAACAAACAAACAGAAGACAGCTATTCGTGCTTGCCAATATCATGTCGCAGCCAAGCTGCTTACATAGTGATTAATGTTTAATATTTGGAAATAACCTGTGGAGACATCAATCCCACGCTCTTTTGTCATCTAAATAATCTTGGAGTTTATAGTAGCCTTTTTTGCATAATGTTTCTTTGATAGTTCTTTTAAATTTATTAAACGTTAGAGATTGAATTGACTGTGGTATTTTATTATAAATACGTATTGACATTCCCATAAATGATTTGGTGCTTTTAGCCAGCCTTAATTTGGGAAACGCTAATTTATGGTCGTTCCTTGTCATTACAGAATAATTTTTATCATGCTTATCTTTCATGGTTTTAAATTTACTACTATTCTTATAAATATACATAATGTTTTCATATATATATTGTGATGCAAAGGTCAAGATACCAATCTCTTTAAACTTTTCTCTTAGAGATTCTCTACTTCCAAGTTTATACATTCCACGAATAGCCCTTTTCTGCAGTGTAAATATCGTGTTAATGTCTGCGGCATTGCCCCAAAGTAGGATGCCGTAGGACATTATACTATGAAAATAACTAAAATAAACCAGCTTCGCCGTATTAACATCAGTCAATGAGCGAATTTTCTTTACCGCGAACGCTGCAGAACTAAGTCTACTCGCTAGCTGTGAGATATGGGCGCCCCATTGCAATTTAGAATCTAAGGTAATTCCAAGAAAAACAGTGTTATCTACTAGATTCAACCTGTTCCCATTAAGCCGCAGATCAGACTCAACTTGTTTTACATTTGGTGCGGAGAATTTTATACATTTAGTTTTTTTATCATTGAAAGCTAGATTATTTACATTAAACCACTGTACTACATTAGAGAGCGCATTGTTTACATCGTCGTAGTTGGTTTTCTGCCTTATCATTTTAAAAATTAATGATGTGTCATCAGCAAACAATACAATATCGTGATTATTGCCTACCATATAGGGTAGATCATTTATATAGACTAAAAATAAAAATGGGCCCAGAATTGAACCTTGAGGCACTCCCATTCTCACAACCGACCCAGCTGACCTTTTCCGGTTAACCTCAACCTTCTGGATTCTATCACTCAGGTAAGAATTCAAAAGTTTGAGGTCAGTGCCTTTGATGCCGTAGTGGTGGAGTTTCCTGATGAGAGTGTCATGCTGAACACAGTCAAATGCCTTGGATAGGTCACAAAATACACCTAGAGCATCCTGTGACCCCTCCCAGGCACCAGCTATTACTTCAAACAGTTCAACACCAGCATCAGTTGTCGAACGACCCCTTGTGAATCCAAATTGTTTGTTATGAAGTAAATTGTTTTTTGTGAAGTGAGCTAATAGTTGGTTGAGAATAATTTTTTCATAAATTTTGCTACATGTTGGTAAAATCGAAATTGGTCTAAAATTAGTAGGGTCCGTAGAGCTACCCGATTTAAATAAAGGAATAACCTTACTATGCTTCATTAAATCAGGAAACTCCCCACTTATAATACAGTTGTTAAATATTTCAACAAGGCAAGGAGCTATTACATCTATGATAGAACTTAAGATTTCAACAGATATGCCCCACAAATCAGTTGTCTTTTTAACATCAATTGTCTTAAATGTTTTAAAAATGTCCCCGGTGTCTATGGGTTGGAACTTGAAAGACTCCTTGCACTCACTTACATGATTTTTCAGCAATGATTCAGCCACCACAGGTGAAGAATTTAACAATTTAGTAGTTGAAACTGGAATGTCAGCAAAACTATTTTCGAATGCTGTCGCAACATTTTCATCTACATTAATGGTTTTATTGTCAATTACAAGTTTAAACTCAGTATTGCGATCCTTAACTTTTCCAGTTTCCTTATTTATTATGTTCCATGTTGTTTTAGTCTTATTAGAACTATTTTTTATCTTATTACTTAGATATATAGATTTGGCTGCGGCACATACTCTTTTAAATAATTTTGAGTAAATTCTAACGTAGTTGCAAAAACTTTCACTTTTGTTATATGATTTCTCATGATAGAGATCATATAGGTGCTTTCTACTTATATGTATACCTGTGGTAGCCCAATCACTGAAGGATTTACAATTGTTTGGAGAGACTTTTTTCGGAATAAATACACTCTCATGTTGTTTATTTATTATACTACTTAAATTACTGTATTGTAAATTTACATTGTTGGAGTGGGCTATATGGGGCATATTTTTAATAATACTACATCTAAATCTCTCCAAACGCTTTTTATTGACCGGAACAACCATTATATTCTTATTAACCTGTATTTTCTTTGAGTATTTATTGTTCTGACTTATTGTTATCTATCAAATGAAACAAGAATCATCCAAATCGATTCATAATTGACCAACTAATCAAGTAACAAACATACACACGATTTGATAACCTCTTCCTTTTGGAAGTCGGTTGAAAATAACGTGTGCGACGGACCGTGCTCGCGACGAAATACGGAAAATTCTTTCTCAGGATGCCCGTATTGAATGCTCAGTTCGTGCGCAATACACAGCAATACACGTCCAAATACAGCGAGCGCAGGCGTCGGACGCTGGATATTACATTACTGGTATTGGCCAAAGTAAAAGCCATAAAGTATTGGCTTTTTTAAAATTTTTTTTTCCGTATCTGGTTGATAATAATATTTTATGCATATTGATAATACTCTTCAATATTGCTTAGTATTGAAGAATATAAAGCGCCATGTAATTGTTGTGCTTGTCTGGGAATTATACTTTTCATTATTTTATTTTGTTACATTGACGCTGTGTGGAGCAAGAGCATGATGCGGGTGGTATTCATGTATCGTTTCACTCCTGAAAATTGCCGTGATTTATAAATAGCTCTTTTAAATTCGTAAAAATTTAAATCATTCCGCCATAAATAACAAACTTGTATGGAGGAGTTTCTTCTTTAATAATTACAATAAACCAATGTGCCTTTTGAAATCGTGATACTTGATCGTTCAGCTGTAATTGGCTTTATGGTTCTCATTAACCTACGTATCCAACAGATGTATTAACTAACTAATGTAATTATATTATTCTCACATTGTACATACATTGTTTTTCTTATTCCGTTATAAACTAACTAGCTGCTGCCCGCGGTATTACCTACCCGCGCAATTTAGAATGAAGTGTGAATGATACATGTAAGTATATTGTGATTCAGTAAATTGAAAAAATTCCATGACGATAAGCGATGTATTTTAAAATTGTATATTCTTCCTTAAAGAAATATGACTTGATAAATCCGCATCCTGTTTATGCAAAGTTCATAGAAACACAAGCAGGAATTTAAGTTTAAGATCTTGTCGTTTATTTAAACGTGGGTTAAAACAAAACGTGACAAATTAACGTTCGTACCGCCAGGCGGCGAGGCGGCGGCGCGGCGGGGGGCGGGGCCACCGACATAACAAGGGCATCTACACCAAATCCCAGAATTCTTGATTGCTCTCATCCCTTCACAATTAGGCACGTCAATTAGCCACACTTGTATTTACTTAAACTCGGAGAAAAGCTTTGAATTCTCGCAGCCCATGGGGACAGTGACGTGGATGAGTGACGCTCTCGCTCCGGCTTTGTTGACAGATTTGTCAAGCGTGTTCGCTGCTTTATTTTCATTTTGTTGGTTATATACAAACTATGCCAGAATTCATAAATTCAAAAATATCAGTTACTTTGTAATAACAACATCCAATTTAACATCGAATTTAATGCTTACAATTTAGGCTACTTGTCGCCTATCTCTGCTGAAATGGATGCATTCGTTGAAAAGCTAGCTAAAAATTAGAAACTGCTGTAGCCAAAATTCAGATTACAAAATACAATAATGTACGACTATAAGAATGTGCTTTCATTTTAAAAAAAGACGTGTGGCACTCGGAGACTGCCGCGGTAAAGCTATTGCATAGCATTTTTTATCAACTTATGAAATTATAATTATTTATTTATTTTATTAATGCAGTAATGTTTGATCTGATATGAAGTCCACAAGTTCCTAGTAGATGGCGCTGATTTTTTATTAAAGCCCGCATGTAAAGTTATGAATCAATCAATCAATCATTTATTTGCATAAAATATGGTACAGATTTAGGACTTAAAATTAAAAAAATAGGTCATACATATTTTACCTTTTTAGGGCATGCATAAATAAATTACTATTGTTAAATTTAACAAAAGTCTCAAAGTAGGCATATTGTGATTTTTCCGTAATTCATTTAAGGTAATTTCCAACAAGTTAGTTTTAGACAAAAGACCCGCAATATTTTGTTGAAATATTTTTAGTTGATTTGAGTTGCTATCATTACTATTATTTAAATTTACTTTATTTACGAAAAAAATTTAATTCATTATTTTCCAAGTTATTTTTTGTCTTTTTAAGAAAGTAGAACGAAATCGTCCCCTTTTTAATTATATCCTGAGTAGTATTCGGATGAGATTTATAGTTTGCATTTGAATGTCCAATTTTTATGTCTATTTTATTTTCAGTCATTTTTAAAAAGTATTACGGAATTGTTCCCTTTTTAGTTACACCCTGAGTAGTAGTTGAATTATATTTATAATCTGCACTTGAATGTATATTTTTTTAACCTTTGAATGTTTATTCTTAATATGATACTTAGTAAATGATTAATAATAATAATAATTTATTATTTTGTCCTTTTCTTTCTTTGGTTCTTAAGCATCGTCAATATTTCTTCAGTGCTTGCGTAAGGTATAGTAAAATATATAACTTCATATTTTTCGTAAGGATTATTAAATCTTGATCTTACTAATCTGTTACGAAGACCTTTACATTGCTGTCCACCAATTACAAAGATTCTGTGTTCTTCATGTCTATTTTTCTTAGATGTCACCAATACCTTATCCTGTTCCACTGCCTGGAGATTTTTTTTTGTTTTTAGTAGTGAGGACTCCGGTTCCACTCGTAGACAATCCTTGTTACTCTCCTTCAATGGTGATGATAGTGAGTACGATGGTGATGGTGGCAATGATTGTAATTACTCTACGTTTTCATTGTGTGTATTAGCTATTGTCTGCCGACGACTTTTTTGTCTTTTTGTTTTGTTTCGTAGAGTTTTTAGTTTCAAGCGTTTTGGTGCACATATTTTTGAGTAAGTGCACTTGTCGAGATAATTGACTAACTTCTTTTTTTAAGCCAATGTTTTCAATTATAATATTCTCCATTTCCATGTACGTGCTTTCAAACTGCCTCTGTAAATTAATTATTTCAAGTTTGGTCTGCACTTATATCAGTCGATAAATTAAAACTTTTTGAAGCTGTGTCAAGACTCAAGATCAATAGTGTCTATAGTCGGCGCGACAGTAATTTCCACAACATAACCTTGTAGTGCCGTCACCGTTACATTAGAATCGTATTGGAGGCTTCTAAAAATGGCATTTATTTATTTTACGTAGCTATATTCCAATAAAATGATATTCCGTTGGAATTATAACAATTCATAACATTTGCAAGAAATTATCTCAATCTCAATCACACTTTACGTTTACGTTGTGCAAAAGTTCCTTCGTAGGGTATTTATTGAATCATACCTAGGTATAGAGACAAATTGTGATCCAGGGATTCACATGAATGTGTGTGCGTGATGCTAGGCGACTTGGCTGCCGGAGGTTTTAAGCCTTTTTTCTCCTAGTAGTGACGGTACTTATCTGGCTATTTGATGTACCCGGCTTATTTTTAATAAATAAATATATAAATAAATAATTATAATTTCATAAGTTGATAAAAAATGCTATGCAATAGCTTTACCGCGGCAGTCTCCGAGTGCCACACGTCTTTTTTTTTAATGTCGATTTTTGGTGTCATCATTTCTGTTTTAGTCAATCAATCAATTTTTTTGTAACTGCCTTTTCTTTTATTTAATCCAAAGATTGGATTTAAATCTTTGATTTAATCCTCTTAAAACAAAGAAAGTTTCCAATATAAAAAACTTAAAAAAATATATTTATAATTTTAAAAGGAGAAAAGAAAAACATAAAAAAGAATGCATGTCAATGCGATTATCAGGGCTTGAACTCGTAACTCTTGATCGGGAAAAAATTATCAGTTTTTTTTTGTGCTCAGCTGTTAAGGTTTTATAAAACCTTTGAGTCGAAATATTTTCGCATTCTATGTGATAAATTAATTTACAATTTCAGGTAAGGTTTTCATTATTTTATTCATTATACATTTCAGGTTTTCATTATTCAATATATTCTTTTTACATTTGTCAAATTTTTTAATGTCGTATTTTGGTGTTATCATTTCTGTTTAAATTAGTCATTCAATCAATTTGTATGTAACTGCCTTTTCTTTTATTTAATCCTCTTAGAACAAAGTAAGCTTCCAATATAAAAAACTTTAAAAAAAATGTATTTATAATTTTAAAAGGAGAAAAGAAAACATAAAAAAAGGATTCATGTCAAGGCGATTATCAGGGCTAGAACTCGTAACTCTTGGTCGGGAACCTTTTGACGTTACCACTCGACCACTCATCGATTTACTCAGATTGGCGAAATAAAGGATTTGTTATGAAAGCCAACTATTGTTTATTTACCTGTCAACTCTAAAAATTGTCATGTTGCCTAGAATGCCTCTCGATAGATGGCGCTGATTGTTTATTAAAGCCCGCATAAAAGCGCAGATTTTTTCGTTACGGAATTTCTGGATTCGGTCCCCACGCTCAAGGCCCGCGATAGAAGCTATGCAATAGCTTAAAACATTCCCCTCGATGGTTTCATTTGTTACTGATCACGTTAGCGCACTGGAGCAATACATAAGGGACAGAAACCGAGTCGTTCCAGGGCGAGCACATGCATAGTTTTTTAATCATAGGTCCCTAGATTGCCAGAGTGGTGTCGTATAAGTAAAATCTGCAAAAGTAAAACTCACCAAGTTAGGAGAAAATCAATCCGATTTCCATTATGTTTCGACTAAAAAGTACAAATTTATAAGTGTGTTGCGGCACTTATACTCAAAATTTTTTCATATATAAGTTGTTTCACGCCGCGGTCAAAAAAATGCTCGTCTAATTAAGTAACGTGATTCAATAATTTGTATTTTCTGCACAGAACTTTCTACAATGAAAAATCATTGACTGATTCAAGCATGACAAATACGTAAATGAGACGTAATGTGTAACAGTGTAAGTAAATGAGATTATTTTAGTTGTGATTTAAAATAAAGTTGTAAAAGTTTATTTGTACAAAGATCCGGCAGTCTAACCAAAATGGCTTAGTTTATATGAGGAAGAAACAAAAAAATCCCACAACATAGGGTCATTGAATATAAAAATTCTGATATTATCGATTTGATGCGACGGTTTATGTGTTTTTTATGCTTGCATGAGATTATCTTTGACGAATTCAAGTGTAGGTCCTACTGAGTATTTTGATGAAAATTATATGATAGTTTATCATTATGATAAGTTGTATAGATATTCTATTTCACGAAGTCCGTTCGGCTTTGATTGTAGTAGTGACGTATCCCGACAAGCGCGCTTGTGTGTGTAAATGTAGGTAACGTTAGCAAAGAAATCATAATAATATAATATTTCAAGTCGAGATTTAATAATCGAAATCAAATTTTGGTTTTAAAAGTATATACTTTTTGTAAATAAATTAAATTAGGTTGCAATAAATACAAAAATATTAAGAAGATGTAGACATTTAATTAAGCATTGGTGTTACAGAATGGAAACGAAACAAGTAGTACTATTCAGTATTTTCAATCACTATCAGATAAATTTTCGATTTCCGATTCCGTTTTGCTGTCGTCAGAATCATCTTGTAGGTACATTGATTATAAATTCAAAATCGAGATCAAAATATTGAGATAAAACAAAATTTAATCAACATAATTAAGAAATATAAACATCTTATAACACAAAAAAATATTCATTTTATAAATACTTCTATTGCTATATTAAATATCTTTGCGTAAAATTTTAATCAAAAACGTATAAATAAATATTGCCTCACTATGGACAACTCTTCTTCGTTTTGTTGCCATGCTGACCTTACTCCGTGAAACAATTTGGCGCGAACTAAATACACTACTGATCCGGACCGTGTCCCGATCGACACCAGGGCATGATCACTTTCGTGTATGTACACACATCACGCACACATACACAAATCTATGATAGTTGATCTGGATTAAGTGTTGCTATTGTTGGCGCAAATCACTGCATTATAGTTTCATAAGTTCGTGATTTGTTTTTAAAAACAGTGAAATTATTATCAAACTTCTTTGATTAACAATGCTATAAAGAAATATACCTAATTTTATTAAAATATTGGAGCTTAAGATTAATTTTAACATGAAATTAAATATTAGGTTAGTATATCGGCGGATTTTTGAACATTTTTTTATGGCAACAAATCACGGCGGCCATTACCGACCGACCGGCCGGCGGCCATATTTATTTACGTTTTCATTGTGAGATTTTGTTGCTTGTGTTGATTGATTTCCTTTTCGGCTTTTGGTTTTATTTTCTTACAATTAGATTTACGTATTCACTTTAGCAGAAGTTTTACATAGGTACGTTGTGTATTACGCTGTGTTAGCACCTGTTTATACCCTGTATGGAGGGTTATCCTTGGAAGCATATTGAACAGTTCTTTGAACTTAATTCTGTTTATCGACACTTTGTGTTCACTCCATACTTATCAAAGCGTCATATCAAACCCAATGAAAAAGAAAATGCGAGTGAAATTGGCCACCCAGATATTTTGACAATGGGCATAAGTATATACAAAAGCATCAACAAGTAAGTTAAACTTTGATCATTCTATTGGCAATTATA
Organism: Stenoptilia bipunctidactyla; assembly: GCA_944452665.1. NCBI lineage: Eukaryota > Metazoa > Arthropoda > Insecta > Lepidoptera > Pterophoridae > Stenoptilia > Stenoptilia bipunctidactyla. Next base: position 496,670 of record OX101732.1, read on the forward strand.
TATATTTATCTTAGTACCAGTACACTTAAACGTAAATACATATATTTATTACAGCCCAGTAAATAATCCATGATAATCCATGATACCCTCCCAATGCAGCAGTAGCTTGAACAAACAAAAGTAAATAAACTCAAATAAATTATGACTATATCTTATAGTTCTGCTCTTTGTAAAGTACATATTAATAATAAAATGCAAATAAATATTAAAATAGATATTAACATCATGCCAAAATACTTTAAAATATATTGAGCTGTAATTTATTATAAAATTTTGTATTATTTCCAATAATGATTTTATTGTTTTCATATTCAGTTTACATTTCTTTACAATTTATCAAATGAGAAACCAGTAGTGTAAGAGATCAGCATATGTAAAGAGATTTTTGACAGAGTGCTCATAGTTACATTTTCTTTTTCAGATTAAATGCCTGCGGTAACCATTGCAATGGCCACATTCCTCCTACATTTCAATAATTTATTCGATTTACTAAACTCCACCTCAGCTCCACAAGGAAGATGGACAAGTATTTAAAACTAATTGGACAGCCGGTAGTCCACATAAGGAATTTATCATCCAGTGAAAAACAATTATAAGGAATATTGAGTTTATAGGATGTAAAAGAAAACCACCATCACAACTGGGCTGACTCAAGTTATTTAATGGTTATGAACGGCTGTGGGATAACCAAATAAAAGAAATAAAATTGAAAGACTAGCCGTAAGGAGTATCAACAAAGATCCTTTGGAAAGTAGCTGTGGTTGTTTTGCTTGTAAGAGCCAACGGTGGCTCAAATGACAATCCTACAGTGAGTTGGCTAACAAACATTTATTGAAAAAATTAAAGATATTGAAAAATTCTTAAATATCCTTGTTTTATTGAAGATGTTGTATTCTGTCTCGAGCAATATATTTAGCTGTTGTTTTTGTGCTTCATGATTATTTTTAATATTTACACTGTTGCTCGAGGTAAAATTATTAAGAATAAAATTATAATATTACACAATGAAAGTGGAACCCCACCTAGTCGATCTCGTAGTAGTTTAAATCTCCCGCCATAAAGAAAATGCATGAATTTTAAATTTCCCGCCAGCTCAAAAAAGCCGACACCAGCGCTATCTGACCCTACTTAGCAGGTACTATTTCTTTGACGGGGTAATTTCTTTTGTATGAAGTGGCGCTTCTTCTCTTGAGTATAGTGTTCCTTGATCGACACTGAGCGCTCTCGAGGTTACGCACACAAAAATAATGTGCATGTGCACGCTTGACAACATTCATAGCCAAACGGACTTCGTGAGATAGAATATCTATATCTATATTGTGCCACGCAAGGAAGTAAAATGTCGTAGGTTTGTCAACAAATAAAGATCTCCTTTCAATATGATCTTAGAATAGTTTACTAGTAAAAAAATCTAGCAAAACAATTCTTAGATATGGCCCTGCTTCCAAGCGAACGAAGTGCACTTTAATATAGTTGCTGTAGCCTTTGTAAAGCTATCGAGATAATGACTAGTTTCAATGTCTAATTACTGTTAAATAAACCCCGTTTCTAGGAAAAACATGTTTCCGTAGTTAAATTAGTTTTTACTAAATGTCTTTGTTACAACTAGAATAAACTAAATCTCAAAATAGAATATCAGTTAAAACTAATTCTGACTAAGTAAAACGCGTATTTCTGAAGCGTATTACTTAAAATTTAATGGTTATATTTATATATCTTACTTATATCCCCTCAACTTATACGGTCCCTACAAGAACTCGCAGACGAAGTGGGCGCTGAGTCTAAGGAACCTCCAGAAAACTTCCAGCAGCGATCGAAGACTATCACAAGCGAGCCATGGCACGCCTAAACTTATTTTAGTCACCTAACTCCACAAAATTGTATTTGGAACCTTGTTCATATTTTTTTGTAATCTACCAATCACACTTTTCCGTACACACTCAGCACAAACACGAACATATCAAAAATCATCGAACAGTGCCTAGTCAAGCGCTACTCAATGGTCGAACTCTTCCATCTTTTCATTCAAACTTTTTTCATTTGGATTAACATAAATAAAATTCAATCATAATTCTAAATTTCATGTAAATGCCCGTACATTCCTATTAAGTAATTAAACTAGATACTATAAGTTTAAAAAATGGTATTTTTGCTGTATTTACTGTCTCCGTTTTATTGAAATAAACAATTATTATTATTTCGAAACAGCGAAATTCTCCGCCAAGAGAGGCTGGTTTTGACTGCACTTACGGGCAAAAGCCAAATAGGCGCAGCTTTGTTTTGATGAAAGGGATATGAATTTAGTTTTCTTCGGTTTGCAAGAACTTCCTAACAATTCTACATGTATTTAGAATGTTATGTATGTGTGCGTACCGCCATATAAGAGCTAAGGTCTATCGTACAATAAATCAGTGTTAAGCCAGCTATTGGTCGTTTCACTTGTCCTATCATAATTCGCATATAGAACATTTTGGCGACGAGTTACCCGCGTGTGCTATTTAAAATAATATAAAATGTCTCAATTTGGTATATTAAATAGTTTCAACCATAACATCCAGACATGGAAAACCTACAAAGGCCGCATAAATCAATATTTTATTGCGAATGACATCAATGTGTCGACGGATAAGACGGGAACAAAGCGAAAAGCGATCCTACTCAGCGCACTCTCGGAGGGTACTTATAAACTGGCAACGGACTTATCGCTGCCTAAAGACGTTAACGAAGTACCCTATGAAGAACTTCTACTACTCCTGGACAACCACTTTAGCCCTAAAAGTGTGGGATTTGGTGAGCATCACAACTTCTACGCAGCCGCTCAACTAGCTGGAGAAACCTACCCTCAGTGGGCCGCAAGACTTCGCGGCTTGACTGAGAACTGTGGTTTCCTGAATGTTGAAGAAGCGCTACGCGATAAGTTTATAATGGGCATGCTCCCTGGACGAGAGAAGGAAAAGCTGTATACGCACGACCTGGCTGACCTCACGCTGGCCAAGGTCGTGGAGTTGGCGGAGAGCATGAGCTGCGCGCGCGCCGCCGTAGCCGCCGCGACCGTGCCAGGCACCAGCTTGTCTACGTCGGGGAATCAACTATTCAGCATCACGAAGAATAGCAATGTGATAGTGCTAAGAAAGTGAAGTGTAGTGTATGTGGTTATACTAATCACAGAGCGGCCGATTGTAAATATGCAAATTTTACTTGTAAAAAGTGTCATGTGAAAGGCCACCTGCGAAAAATGTGTTCAAAGGTGAATTATGTGCAGGTGGATTACGGTGACAAGGGTGAGGATGATGCAGATGATGACGGTAAGCTCTTTTATATACGTTCGTTGAAGGGAGAACCCATGATAGAAACGGTTGTGATTAATAATTTACCATTAAAGTTTGAAATTGATAGCGGCTCGGCGGTTACAGTTGTATCGGATCTGTTTTATAAAACAAATTTTAAAACTGTGCCATTATCAAGTACTTATAAACAGCTAAAGACATACAATGGAAGAAATATTCTTTGCTTAGGAACTATACGGGTACCAGTGCAATATTTGGAACAAATTCACTTATTGCGTATTTACGTCGTTCGCGACGGTGGCCCGCCGCTACTAGGAAGAAATTTTATATCCCTGTTTAATTTACAGTTAATGCCCATAAATTATTTGGCGGATTCGAATCTTATTACTAAAAACATTAAAAAAAATATTCGAATCTTTTTTCAGACAAGCTAGGTACATTTAACAAATACCAAAATAAAATTATTACTAACGGACGATGTCAAACCGGTTTTTTGTAAGGCACGCCCGGTAGAGTTTGCGTTACGTAAACAGGAGGAGAAAGAAATCGATAGGTTGGTCGATTTAGGTATTTTAGAACCAATCGAGTACTCTGACTATGCTTCTCCTATATTTCCAGTTTTAAAACGAAATGGTTCTATCAGACTTTGTGCGGATTATTCCGTTAGTATTAACAAACAGTTATTAGTCGAACAGTACCCGCTACCGACCACCGACGATCTGTTTTCTAAGCTTCACGGGGGCGAACAGTATAGCAAACTTGATTTATCTATGGCTTATAACCAATTAATTTTAGAGGAACAGTCGAAAAACATTACTTGCATTAATACTAGTCGTGGATTATATAGGTACACACGTTTAGTTTTTGGCCTAGCCAGCGCGCCTTCAATATTTCAACGCGCTATCGAGTGTGTGTTGTCGGGAATAGATGGAGTTTTATGTCTGTTGGACGATATTTTAGTAACTGGAAAGGATAGGCAGGAACACCTGGAAAGACTGGACGCTGTACTGACCCGGCTACAGGACGCAGGCTTAACCTTGCAAAAAGAAAAGTGCAGTTTCTTTCAGGATGAAGTTGCATATTTAGGTTATATCATAACAAAATTTGGTTTAAAGAAAGCTCCAGAAAAAGTAAAAGCGATGGTTGAGGCACCTGTTCCTAACAATGTTAATCAGTTACAGTCATTTTTAGGACTAATTAACTATTATAGAAATTTCATTCCAAACGCATCTACTGTTCTCAGTCCCTTCTATGAGTTACTCAAAAAGAATAATTCTTGGAATTGGACCAAAGACCATGATGCGGCTTTCTTATCAAAAAAAATAATAATTCCTTCGGATCAGGTTCTTGCTCATTTTGATACAAACGCAACGATAATATTAACTGTAGATGCGTCCCCAATCGGACTAGGGGCTATCCTTTCACAAGTAGGTAAAGATGGGTTAGAAAGGCCTATTTCCTTTGTGTCGCGTACCTTGAACACAGCTGAGAAGCGGTATGCTCAGATACAAAAAGAAGCAACCGCCATTATTTATAGCGTGCGAAGGTTTCATCAATACTTGTACGGCCGTTCCATACCTTTTATACTACGAACGGATCACAAACCTTTGCTGTCTATTTTTGGACCACATAAAGGGATACCAGCAATGTCGGCAAATAGATTGCAAAGGTATGCTTTGTTTTTAAGTAGTTATAATTATAAAATAGAATATGTGCGTAGCGCGGACAACTGCGCTGATTATTTATCTCGCGCCAGCCTGCCGCGCGCGGTGCATGAGTGCGCGTGCACCGAACAGTGCACTTGCTACAATCATAGATGAATATAAGTACTAAAGTATAGATGACCGTCTCGCGGTTTTTGCACTTTAGCGCCATACTGTATCCACTCTAGGAACCTTTTTGACCAAAGCAACCCTAGAATGCAGCCCGGCCGTACCACGCCACTTTCATTTTTTCAGAAATTTGTAGTACAAGTTATTACTATTGCGCAATTATAATTTGATTCCTGTAACGAGTCAAATTTAAACTGCGCAATACTAATAAGTTGAAATAAACTGCACAAAGCATGATGCTATGGGAATTGGGAGTAATAAAAAATATGCATCTCAGACAATTATTTATTTCTTCCTAATAACTTTTTTTATTTTTATATTTATGTTTGATATAATAATTGTAGGCCGTAGATTTATTCGGGTCGTCTTCGTCAAACTCAAAACTTTTGCCACACAAATTGTTCACCTCCTTGCACCAGTCATTAAAAATCAATGCAAATTCTTTTCTTATCTCACTATCTCACTAGAAAGTCAGTATCCTACGTTAAAATATCACTTCACAAAAGTAAAATCTTCAATTCGAGATCGTAAAACCGTGAGGAGTGAACACTCTACTCAACGTACTTTGTAGAAAACACTAACAAAAGAATTAAGCGACCAAAAACACACAGAAAAATAAGCAAATGCAACGAGCGCAAACACTTGATTGGTTGAATACCATACTATTGGTACTATCTATATACTATAGATATATCGATATCGAACGCAGCAAAAAATACAAAAAGTTCCAGTAGTGCCCGGCGCGTAGCGCTAGTAGTAATAGAATTTTGGTATTTGTAGGGAAGACAAACTAGCATGGCTACGATTGCGAGGTAGCCTACGACCGCGCGACTTATGTGTGTTTTATAGTCGACGGTAGTATGCCGGTGACACTCGATAAGTTACGCGAGGAGACCAAAAACGACTATATCTTAAGGAAAGTCACTGAATATATTACTAATGGTTGGCCGCCGAAAGTTAATGACTCGAGATTTAAACCATTTTTCCTATGCAGATCACAGTTATCTTTCGAAAATGGATGCGTTATGAGAGGCCACAAGGTTGTTATTCCAGTAAACTTATACAAAATAGTTTTACGAGAACTGCATACCTCTCATTTAGGCATAGTTAAAACCAAGGCCGAAGCGCGTTCGAGATTTTGGTTTCCCGGAATCGATCAAGCCATAGAAAATATGATAGGTTCATGTGATATTTGTATACAATTACGTACCTCGCCCCCGCGAGCTTCAGTCGCTCATTGGCAGTATCCATTTAGCCCTTTCAGTAGGATACATATCGACTTCCTAGGTCCGATCAAGGGTTGTGTTTATATGGTGGCAGTAGACGCCCATACTAAATGGGTAGAAGTTTATAACATGAATACGGCTACGTCGTCTGCCGCTGTTATTGCAAAGCTATGTGACTTTATTGCTCTTTGTTCTCGAGAGTTTGAATTGTTTTGTGAATCAAACGGGATTTCACATTTAACATCACCGGTTTATCATGCAGCTAGCTAGTAACGGCCAAGCTGAAAGTTTTGTAAAAGTTGTCAAAAAAGGAATTAAATCTTGTCTTCTGTCTACTCAAACCGCGAAAAATGCTTCATTACAGTTATTAAAATATTTGATGGACTATCGTAACTCAGTTCACTCCGCTACGGGGCTGTCCCCTGCGCAGTTAGTGTATGGCCGCAAGTTGAGGTCACGGTTAGATCTAATTAACCCAAAGCCATCGTCACCCCCGTCACCGTTTTCTATTACCGAATTTGTACAAAATCAACAGTGTATGCAATCTAAAAAAAGAAAATTAGAAAGAAAACTGAATATTAATGATCGTATACTTTACAAACGATATGTAAATAAAAATAGTTATTCATGGGGTAAAGGCATTGTGCTAAATAAAATTGGAAAAGTTTTATATTTAATTAAAGATTTAGAAAACTCAGAGTGTCATAAGAGACACATAAACCAACTAATGATGTATAAGGGGCCATCACACAATAATCAAACTCAGTTGCAACAATCAAGTGCAGCCCTGCTAGGTTGTGCGCCGCCGCTGTCACCTGAGCCGCCGCCGCCGCCGCCGCCACCGATGACGACGCGATCAACCGCGCTACAAACGCCGCCTACCTCGTCAACGATCTCTCAAGGGCCTGCTGTCACGGACATGCTTGAACCACTTGAGCTCCCCCAAGAATGTGACTCTGAACTCTCCATATGTGATCGCGTGCTTCCAATTAAAGCTCGGAGAGCTGAAATCTTCGAACCAAACACGCCGCCACTGACAAGGGAGGAAGAGGTTGAGAGTATTCCTCAACAGGAATTGCAGAACGAACAGCTAGCTAGTTCAAGCTTTATGAGCGAGGCTGACAATGATGACTCCGGGGATGAGTTCCAAGAAGCAGAAACCCAGCCCGATGTTCAGAGTGAGACTCAGGTCAGCGGTGCCACTGCACAGGTGCCACAGAGATTATTACGTGATCGTCCTACGTTCAATTATAAAATAGTATATTTCATTACGAGTGCGGAAAGCCTGTCATTGCAAAGAGTTCCGACAAATGTCTACACGAGCCGAGGTGCAGCCGAAGGCGAGGGTTGACAGTCGGAACGAGTTGCAATGACGGTTCCGCACGTGTACTGAACGACTATTTTTAATACAGTTGCGAAAAAATTAAGCAATTTTATAAAATATACAAAATGGCGCCAGCCGTGAAAGATTATAAGAAGAGATTTTTTTGTTTGTTTACCCATTCTGCGTAGGCAAAGGGAACTATGCCCATACAGCCAAGTCGATTTTTTGTATTGACATGAAATGAAAATGAATTTAATGGGATAAAATGAAATGAAACCTAACCTAACTCATTGCATCAAATCATTATATCTGATATTGAAACAAATTAGTAGCTTCTTTTCAGAAATATTTGCATGAATCGCAAAAACTTCTATGAATTTCTTTTTTGTAAAAACTTCGTGGTTGATTTTTTCTTTTTAATAGACATTATTTTGACATTTGGGAAAGAGAACGCACGAGTGCGGAAAAGGTAAAAAAAAAGCACAAGTGTGTAATAGCCCACATCCCGAACGCTAAACGTCCCTGCAATACGCCACTTTTTGAGCAACTGTATTAAAAAGTATTTTTAAATAATAGTATATTTATAGTTTAGTGATAAGGTGTTAATTTAATTATTGTACTAAGGGGAGGTATGTTATGTATGTGTGCGTACCGCTATATAAGAGCTAAGGTCTATCGTACAATAAATCAGTGTTTAGCCAGCTATTGGTCGTTTCACTTGTCCTGTCATAATTCGCATATAGAACAGTATTGCAGCTTTTTGCAGGGTAATATAAAGAGTATCTTTGAGATTAAGTAATTGTAGGCTATGGAGAAGATGATTTGGGATAACACCTGTAGATGATAGGACTATGGGTGCCATGTAAACTTTGTCTTGCCTCCAGATTCGGGTAATTTCGTCCTTAAGTTCTGCATATTTACTGATTTTTTCAGTGATTGTTTTTTGTATGTTGTGTGTATTAGGTACTGCAATGTCTATTATGTATGTAATTTTATTTGTTTTATCCTGTAAGATTTTATCTGGTCTATTGTAGTGAATTGTTCTTTCAGTGAGTATATCATGGTCATAGTAAAGTTTATGGGTTGTTTTCTCCAGGATAGTTTGTGGAATGTAGTTATAATAGAGCGTGTTTGTCTCTTGTATGAGTGAATATTTTAGTGCAAGTTTTTGATGGATTACGTTCGCTACTTGATTGTGTCTGTGAGTGTTATCTGCTTTTGAAAGGGCGTTGCATGCTCCAGTTATGTGTTATTATTATTATGTTGAGTTACAGTTGAGTATGTCGAAAATATTGATATAATATATGTAGGTACAGTCAATCCATCAGACGTTGCTCGCGACTTGTCTATCACAACAGTGTCGGATGAAGGGACAGTCTACTCTGCTCGCTATCATCTGCAGGACTGTGTTGGAGCTGGCTTGCATCCGGCGCACCAGGGATGCGCATCTTTTGCGCATTGTTGCGTTGAAACCGTCAGTTCGTGCTGCTGCGAACATTCCTGACGCACTAACATAGCGAGACAGCCTCAACAAAGCCCTGAGAGCGTTATTGTATTGTACACGGAGAGGGTTGTAACATTTTTGCGAATAATTCTCCCATAGGCTATGCGTGTACATGGAAGTGCAGACTGCACGAAATAAAGTGTTTTTTTCATATCTCATGTTCGGTAAGTAGGTTCTTATTACCTCCAAATGAGGCTTGTAGGTGACTAAATAGCGCTTTAGGATAATAGTCATCACATTCTTCGGCTTTAACATGAAAAAAAAAACAAACACAAGACAGCTAATTGTGAGAGCCAATGTCATGCCACAACCACATTGCTTACATTGTAGGTGCATTGAGTTATGGATGCACAATACCAACATGACAAACTGGGACCAGAGAACAAGAATGGAATAAAATAGTCATAGTATCATCAGCAAAACGACCTGGCACCGCTAGTAGCACCCGTTCACGAGTATAATGCAAGCACCAGCCATCACCCTCCTCAACGATATTTTAGGGAAGAGGGTGACCCGATACCCGACGCTACCACTAGCCATGCTGCCTGAGGGAGCATGTCGTTCTTGCTGTTGTCTTGACAAGAAAGTAAGTGAGTGGAACAGTCACCAGTAAGCCATATGTCATACTGCACAGCCAAGCCGTAAACAAAATTAAAAGTAATTAGAAACCTTTAGAAATATCCTGTTGTCCTTAATCCCTTTTTATCGTCTAAGTAATCTTTAGTTTTATAATAAGCTTTTCGAGATAGAGTACTTTTAATGATTGATTTAAATATATTAATGGCAGGGATTGAATTAACTTCGGAATTTTGTTAAATATACGTTCCAATAAATGATTTGCTACTTTTAGCCAGCCTTAATTTGGGAAACGCTAACTTATGGTCGTTCCTAGTCCTTACAGAGTTATTTTATGATGATTATCTTTCCTATTTCATAAATATATTGTGATGCAAGGGTCAAGATACCAATCTCTTTCAACTTTTCTCGAAGAAATTCTCTATTTCTCAGTTTACGCCTAGCCCTTTCCACGAATAGCCCTTTTCTGCAGTGTAAATATCGTGTCAACATCTGCGGCATTGCCCCAAAGTAGGATGTATGCTATGATGTTATACTATGAAAATAGCTAAAATATACCAGCTTCGCCGTACTAACATCACTCAATGAGCAAATTTTCTTTATCGCGAACGCTGCAGAACTAAGTCTACTCGCTAGTTGTGAGATATGGGCGCCCCATTGCAATTTAGAATCTAAGGTATTTCCAAGAAAAACAGAATTATCTACTAGATTCAACCTGTTCCCATTAAGCTGCAGATCAGACTCAACTTGTTTTACATTTGGTGCAGAGAATTTTATAATTTAAGCGTATCTATTGAGTCATTCTTCTTGAAGGACGGAGGGACTTAAGCCGGCAGCGTGTAGATTTTAAGCTTTATACTCTAAACGCATGGAATTAAAAACTGTTACATTGTGGCCATCAAATAATAAATGGAATTTTGTGAGTATTTTTAATGCCACTTGGTCGCTTAAGCAATACTTATAATCATTTTTATACGAATAAAAAAATAAAATCTTTTAAGTACAAATGGCATGAACACAACAAAGGCACTTGCGAAGGTTCCAACCGAGTAGTCCTGTGCCATATATGTACCTTATGTATATTTACCTTTACATAGAGATGTATTAGCAAAATGATCTTTATCTTTTGAAATAATTAATCAACCTTGGAATATTGAAGAGGCAGCTTCTTTAATCTTAAGGTAGCATGTTAGATAAGCATATTTGATTATCAACACCGGTATAAAAATTCATGTCCTAGCATCTTAGTCGATCGATCGGTACGGTAGCCCCCTTAGTGACCCCGGCACTCCTTAAGGAATGTATGTTGCAAATTTCAGCTCTGTACGCTCAGTAAATATGGCGGTACGTTATCAGTAACGGAACAGTTTTATACAGGGCTTTTTTAGTCACCAGTCAAATATAAATTTGATTTTCTTAGATATTATATAAATGTACCTGCATATTTATTTTAGTATCGATCTCCAGAAAAAATTAAGATATTTACAAAGTTTTTTACAAATAGTCGCTGTTAATGAATGTTCTGTACTACGACGCGGCATTTTTTTGATAATACTACGACGTAGCAATACAAGATGTTTCGTAGCAGCTCGTAGTCGTCTTTATATTAATGGTATTCATTCATAATTTAACGCTCTGCTTACTATGTTAGCGAATATATTAACTTCCTTGATAAAAAAACCATACCTTTTTTGCAAAAACCGTTTCTATAGATGATGATGTGTAAAAAAATTTGGGCGGTGACTAAAAATTAAGAAGGTTAAGAATGATGCGCGGGTCTATATTACAAAAAGAAAATTTATTATTATTTTCAATATTTTTTGTACTGCTACTGACTAAGTGACTGACAGACGTACAGCCATTATCACTGGGCGTAAAGAGCTGAAATTTGGAACGTAATTCCTAAAGGAGTGTAGGGGTATAAAGGTTTTTTGATGATATTCCCACGGAAAATAAAAGACTTTTTAATATTTATAAAAAATATTATTCCTTGAGTGCACGTATGTGAACCTTGGTATAAAGATTTTTCAATGGGTGTATGATTGTATTATGGAAGGAATTCTGAAAATCCCTCGGGAACGGGAAATACAGGACTTTATAGTTTGTATGAAAAATGTTCTTCTTTCACAGCTCGGATGTGAAAACTGGTTGTATTATGGAAAGAGTGTCCGAAATTCCGACAGGTAGTTTAGCGCGTACGAACTTGCGGGAAAAAGCTCGTATTATTTATAAATCTCCTTTTCGAGTGTCAAGGATCCCGCTCGCTGTTAATGCAACTCACTCTATCATTAGAGAGTTGACTTATTTCAAGTTTATGTTATGTTGTTGTACCTACGAAATAAAGATTGTTGTTTTCTTTGACATTGAGACTCAAAACACAAAACTAAAGCAGGCTTGATCATTTAAAGTTATCACTGTTCATTTTCATGTTAAGTTACTTTTCATAAAATGTGCCTTGCTAATAGCTTTGAAGCCATGTTTCTTAGTACACGCAAAAACTCACGCTGCCTTATTCCAAAACAAAGTTTAAATGTAGACCAGGTTTAAACCAGGTTTGGTCTATATTTAAACTATGTACTAAAATAAACAGTATTACAAAATGTAGTTTAACGCTTAAACCTGGATTGTCTATGGTACTAAAGTTAAACCACCGAGACCCCTAGTTTATCTGTTGCCTTACTTTAGTACCACAGTTTGTGACATTGTTGACGCATTATTTTGAGGTTAGCTTGAGTTATATTTGGTGAAAAATGGATTTTGAGAGGGAATATTCGGAGGAGACAGTTTATTGAAACACATTTTCAATAAGATCTAGTTGTTTAATATTATATTTATTTGGTTATACATTATTCTTGTTACTTTCTAAGATACTTATTTCTAATTCTAATTTTTTTATTTTTAACTTTGCTATTTTTATATTAAACTGATGTTCTTCTTCCATCATTTCAAGGTGCCTTTTTTTAAAATCTATATTACTCTGCACAATTGTATGGCGCTCTGAGTCATTTCTGTAAAAGAAAAAGAAATTTTATGGGTTATTGATATTAATATACAAAATCATTTTTTAAGTAAATATATATAGTGTTGGACAAGCATATCCTATTTCCTGCTAATCCTTTCCTACTTATAAATACAAAAAGATGTGTGTATGTGCCTATGTATGTTTGTTACTATTTCACACAAAAACTACTGAACAGATTTTGATGAAACTTCGCAGTTTATACATCAGAATAATATATGGGCTGTAAATTATTCAAGTACCCCAAGCAGTTCCTTCAAGATGCGGGTGAAACCGTAGGCGGAGAGCTAGAAGTTTAATAATTACCTATTTTGAAAGCGTTTTTCTTTTTTATTTCTGTTTTTTGTAGTGATGGAGGTTTCATTTTCATGTCTTGTGTTCATTTTGGGTCGGTTATCTGCAACTGATATAAATGGCTATAGTAGGTAGGCTGGCTAGGAAGCAGAATAAAATTAAGCTTTTGCATTTAATATTTTGTAATTACCTTGTTCCTCTGCCACAATCTGTTCAGAGATATTCATATTTATAGTGTCGTCGATGTTCATAATAGACTCACGACTAGGCCCAGGTTTTGGGTCAGTGTAGTCTATTATATTTTCTTTGGGGGTCTAAAACAAAAATTCCAATGATACTCTAGTGAAATGAGGCAAATTAATCATTTTAAATAAAAAAAATAGGTACCATTGCATCACTATCGTAGTCATTAACTTCAATTACGAAATCATGAGGAGCAATCGCCATGATTGCCAAGTCCTCGTGAGAAGGTGAAGGTGGTTTTTCACCGCCGCCGGTTTTAACTGACTCCCTCCTATGAGTAGATAAGTTGGACTTGGCAGACAATTTCATTCTCTTCCAAGCCAACTTCATCTCTTCGACTGTGCGATGCTTGCCGCTTATTTCATTGAATCTTAAGAAAAGGTAAATTTCATATAAAAGCAAGTAAACAATAACTAACAGTAATTCATATCAAAGTGGTTACTTACTTATTGGATATGTTCTTCCACTCTTTGACTTTCAAGATATTGACTGCCGTTTTTGTGGATTTGTCTTCTATGATGTGGGCTGACTGAGCTATAAGTTCACGTAATATATCCTATAATAAAATAACAATAGTTTTAACGATATAGTAAATAGATAATGGATTACACATTACATTATTAAATATTTGTTTTTACTTTACTAACTTTCTCTTCAGGACTCCAGTTTTCACTCCTTTTTTTCTTCTGGAACTCCATACTTACACAAAATAAATAAATACGAATGCTGAGTTCTCCAAATTACTATACGCAAGTTCAGAGTGCTGAGAAAACAGTCTCGAATTACGCGCCGTAAGCATTTTATTTTCTTTCATAAAGAAAAGACAGTAAACCATGTCCATACAGCCTCATTTGACGTATGAATCCAATAGAAATGAATGAATGGTTGTCGATTTTAGATTTTTAATCTGTTCAACATGTTAGAACCACGAATGATTTCTGGTCTATCTGATTCTCGAATAGTCTTGGTTTTGTAATAGGAATGTAATTTAAACCTGGCTTTGACTTTATTACCGTAACAATCCTAGATCTTTTAGTCCTGGTTTAAACCAGTCCTAAAGCATTTTTTTGTAATAAGGGTGACGGTGTTTACAGGTAACCTTAAGTCTAAAGCTTAATATTTCAAGGAGATAAGTTTCCTGGATGTGACTTAGGTTAGTTTCACTGTGAGCAGTAACAAGCAAACCTTTCTCTTTCTATTCTATTAAGATACATCCCTGAGAGTGCTTAGACTGGAGACTGACCAACTACAGTGTAACACCGAGTGCCGAGCCTTTATTTAGAAGAGTCTTTATGTAGAAGATATTCATGTGACAATAAGGTTCTGGACATTGTCAATTTTAAATTTTGCCCTTTAGGAGCTTTGTTATTGAGACAGATTTTTATACTTAGATTTAATAGTCTGACCTTCAATCGAGTATTTCTTAATTCATGTAGGTAATTCTTATAACGGTATTTTTTTCATATAATAACGTTATTTTTTACAAAGTACTTCCACAAACAGGGCCCGAACATTTTTCGAACCCGTAACATAGCCACAGTGGTTAATGTGGATTGACAAATACGCGTATTCCGTTGGAAAGTTACGAAGACAAGATATTCGCGTTGACGGGCAGTTATGCAAATAATCATAATAATAAAGCAACGCAAAAACTTGGACCTTGCACACGAGGTGACTGAAATGTGGGAAGTTATGTCCACTGAAATCATCCCGGTTGTAATATCCGCAAACGGTTTGACCCCAGCCACTTTGGTTAGAAACATTGAAAGGCTGGGATTCGGTGGCGTAAAGCTTCCAGCACGCATGCAAAAAGCGGTTTTGCTCGAGACTGCCCGAATCGTTCGCCGGTTCCTGTCTCTCTTGCCATGATCCCCAACCGACTGGTCCGATTGTCGGGTCTTTCCCACCGAAAGGCGTGTAGCTGTAAGCATCTATACATATAATAAAATGGTAGGAAAGTCAACACTGTACATTGAATATTTTTTTAAAAGAATACTTGGGGTATGATCTACAATCGAAACAGAAACAAAAAATATAGTTTTTAGAATTTTTGTCTGTTTGTCTGTTTGTCTGTTTGTCTGTTTGTCTGTTTGTCTTTCCGGGATAAACTCAAAAAGTACTGCATGGATTTACTTCAAATTTGGCATGAAGATAGTTAAGAAGTCGGGTCAACATATAGGCTACATATTATCACGCTAGCAGTGTTATAATCGTAGGTGCGTTTGGTGCTGCATAGCGTTCACGCAGACGACGTCGCGGGCAGCAGCTAGTACATAATAATAATAATAAATTTCTTTATTGTGGCAACTTGGAATTTGTTACAACTTAAAATTAGATTAGTGAAACAAGAAATATTAATAATTTATATATTCATAACACTACTGATCACTTAGCATCACTATTTCACGGTATAAAATAAAAATAAAGTAGATTTTAGGTATTTGAGATGTTAGAGCAATATAATTATCCCTATAAGAAAACTCGCTAATGAAACAACATGTACTGCCTTATTCCAAAACAAAGTTTAAATGTAGACCAGGTTTAAACCAGGTTTGGTCTATATTTAAACTATGTACTAAAATAAACAGTATTACAAAATGTAGTTTAACGCTTAAACCTGGATTGTCTATGGTACTAAAGTTAAACCACCGAGACCCCTAGTTTATCTGTTGCCTTACTTTAGTACCACAGTTTGTGACATTGTTGACGCATTATTTTGAGGTTAGCTTGAGTTATATTTGGTGAAAAATGGATTTTGAGAGGGAATATTCGGAGGAGACAGTTTATTGAAACACATTTTCAATAAGATCTAGTTGTTTAATATTATATTTATTTGGTTATACATTATTCTTGTTACTTTCTAAGATACTTATTTCTAATTCTAATTTTTTTATTTTTAACTTTGCTATTTTTATATTAAACTGATGTTCTTCTTCCATCAGTTCAAGGTGCCTTTTTTTAAAATCTATATTACTCTGCACAATTGTATGGCGCTCTGAGTCATTTCTGTAAAAGAAAAAGAAATTTTATGGGTTATTGATATTAATATACAAAATCATTTTTTAAGTAAATATATATAGTGTTGGACAAGCATATCCTATTTCCTGCTAATCCTTTCCTACTTATAAATACAAAAAGATGTGTGTATGTGCCTATGTATGTTTGTTACTATTTCACACAAAAACTACTGAACAGATTTTGATGAAACTTCGCAGTTTATACATCAGAATAATACATGGGCTGTAAATTATTCAAGTACCCCAAGCAGTTCCTTCAAGATGCGGGTGAAACCGTAGGCGGAGAGCTAGAAGTTTAATAATTACCTATTTTAAAAGCCATTTTCTTTTTTATTTCTGTTTTTTGTAGTGATGGAGGTTTCATTTTCATGTCTTGTGTTCATTTTGGGTCGGTTATCTGCAACTGATATAAATGGCTATAGTAGGTAGGCTGGCTAGGAAGCAGAATAAAATTAAGCTTTTGCATTTAATATTTTGTAATTACCTTGTTCCTCTGCCACAATCTGTTCAGAGATATTCATATTTATAGTGTCGTCGATGATCATAATAGACTCACGACTAGGCCCAGGTTTTGGGTCAGTGTAGTCTATTATATTTTCTTTGGGGGTCTAAAACAAAAATTCCAATGATACTCTAGTGAAATGAGGCAAATTAATCATTTTAAATAAAAATAGGTACCATTGCATCACTATCGTAGTCATTAACTTCAATTACGAAATCATGAGGAGCAATCGCCATGATTGCCAAGTCCTTGTGAGAAGGTGAAGGTGGTTTTTCACCGCCGCCGGTTTTAACTGACTCCCTCCTATGAGTAGATAAGTTGGACTTGGCAGACAATTTCATTCTCTTCCAAGCCAACTTCATCTCTTCGACTGTGCGATGCTTGCCGGTTATTTCATTGAATCTTAAGAAAAGGTAAATTTCATATAAAAGCAAGTAAACAATAACTAACAGTAATTCATATCAAAGTGGTTACTTACTTATTGGATATGTTCTTCCACTCTTTGACTTTCAAGATATTGACTGCCGTTTTTGTGGATTTGTCTTCTATGATGTGGGCTGACTGAGCTATAAGTTCACGTAATATATCCTATGATAAAATAACAATAGTTTTAACGATATAGTAAATAGATAATGGATTACACATTACATTATTAAATATTTGTTTTTACTTTACTAACTTTCTCTTCAGGACTCCAGTTTTCACTCCTTTTTTTCTTCTGGAACTCCATACTTACACAAAATAAATAAATACGAATGCTGAGTTCTCCAAATTACTATACGCAAGTTCAGAGTGCTGAGAAAACAGTCTCGAATTACGCGCCGTAAGCATTTTATTTTCTTTCATAAAGAAAAGACAGTAAACCATGTCCATACAGCCTCATTTGACGTATGAATCCAATAGAAATGAATGAATGGTTGTCGATTTTAGATTTTTAATCTGTTCAACATGTTAGAACCACGAATGATTTCTGGTCTATCTGATTCTCGAATAGTCTTGGTTTTGTAATAGGAATGTAATTTAAACCTGGCTTTGACTTTATTACCGTAACAATCCTAGATCTTTTAGTCCTGGTTTAAACCAGTCCTAAAGCATTTTTTTGTAATAAGGGTGTGAAGTTATAACTTCTGAGCGAAACAGAGTGCCATAAGCAGCAGGTGTGTACACCTCGAGAATTAAAGCTGACATTAAGATAATCCTTGCATGTGTTAGTCTCGTTTCGTCTTAAATGTTTGTTATTTTTATTTTGAATACGCTTATTTCTGATTTCCTACATAAGAAATAAGGAATGTTATGGCTTCATTTAGTCCAGACATGCTCATCCATCAAAAGTTACGCATTTCAAGCCGCGCAAAGGAAATGGATGGAATGGAAAAGGATGCAAAAAAATTGCATGTTTACGAAGTTTTCTATAAGCAGTAAGTATTTTTGTTATGTTTTAATATTAACTTATATTTCAATTTAAAAAATAAATAGTGGAATGGATTCTGTCAGTGTTTATTTCTTATAAAATAGCTAAAACAGTAGTTTGGCCTACAAAGCGAACTGCCACAAAGACTTTATTTAAAAAAAACTTCATGAAAGTGATTAAAACTCGGTTCTTATGAAATTTGAGAAAACAAATAAAAAATGCTGATGTTTTATGAAGTTATGCTGAAAGAGCTATTTCATAAAGCTACTGCGGCAATCACACTTCAGTTTGTTTTACTGGCCCCGGCCGCCAGCGAGCGGTCCTGAACTTAAGTATTCTCTTATAGAAATTAAATAATTTTCCGCCATTTTGCCAGCGCTCCTCCAACACGACGATGGTCGGAAACGTTTGCAGCTGAAAATTTATACGTGGCACTTTTTGTTCTTTCAATTGAAACGTTGTTCTATGTAAGTGAAAAATATGAAAAAATATAAATGGTGTATTTGCGTTAGACTTGCAGTAATTGGATATTTTATACAGAAAAGCATGCTCTAATGTTAGTTTTATACTTCCATTATAAAAAAATAAAATAATTTAAAGTACATTTATGAAATATGTCTTTTTAACAAACGTTTGTGTTCGAGTTTTTGCTTTTCATTATATAAAATAAAACGCGAGTAAATGTTTAATTTGTATTCTCGCATTGGCTCTTTATGATATGGACGACCTCCGTGGCGCAGAACTGTAAGGCGCTACTACGTTATTCGTGAAGTCGCAAGAGGGACGGAGCTACAATTTTTGTGGGTCTGGTTTTTTATCTTTGTCCGTATATATTATTTATATTATTATATATATATATTCTAGGCCACCCTTGTTTTCTACACGGTATTCCATATCACAAGCTTTGCTGAGTTTAGGGCCATGCAGTTGGTGAGATTGTCTGAGGAATTTATTATTAGTTATAAAAAATCTATTTAAACAAATGTAATTAATATAATAAATTGACATTCTAAAACGGTGATAATAAAACATATAAGTGCGATACTAAATATTTTTATCGACGTCGCAAAAAACTATTGATTTCATTCATTAGATAAACACGGTAGACCCTGTAACCATTACCTTAACGCACTCGGGCTTAAACAACTTAGCTGCAATGAAGTCAGCTTTCTCTTTTAATTTTATTTCTGAACCTATTAATATTTGAAGCAGAACACAAAGTTTGCCCGTATCGGTAAAAGCGCTCACTCGTACAACCATCGAAAATTAATAATTTATGTCCCAATTTGTGTATCGAGAATACAGACCGATAGAAATGATGCTATCATCTATCTATATAATATTACTGCTGCAAATATTTTACTTCATATATTGCCAATTAAGTTAAAATTCTGTTCTTTAGTGAATTCATTACACTTAGAATAAACCACTATTTAAGTATTGAAATATAATGATGATACTGTCTTCAATGTACATGTTGTACAAGCAGCTTTGTTTGTGAAATGTACGAGTACTTCACTGAGGTTGGGGATGTCGCTAGAGCTCCTCGACATACAGAGCAGAAAGACGAATTCGTAAAGATCTCCACACCTAAGTACGGCTATATTAAGTACACCTCATCAGCATAGCATATAGGACTATTATTTTAAATATAATCTATTATTGTAGACCATACTATGAAGCAATAAATACATTTGAATTTAATTACATAAATATGATTATTAAATATTTATTAATATCAACTCTTTGGCATACTCAAACATCACTCATAGATACAAGTTGCTTCATATAGAGAACAAAACACTTAAATATCTAGTGGTTGCTTCACTAAGCCTTAGCCTGTATAGAAATGGTTTATATGTTCTAAAGATCTGCTTGCACTAGATTTTTTAGTAGGTTTTATACTAGAAATATGAATTAAACTCATTTAAAAATGTAAATCCAATATTTGGCAATAAGTTTTAATCCCATGACTTTTTATCGTCTAATAAGATAGAGTGTCTTTAATGACTAACAAGGCAGAAACTATTAATTCTGTAAAAAGTACCTATTATTGTTACGAAGCGATATTTTACTGCGCAAGGTGCGCGGCATACCTACGCTCAGAATAAATAGAGTTCCGCCTCTAAACAGAAGCTATAAATATTTTTTGTATGGGAAAACTAAAATTTTAAAAGCTATTAATTTTAAAAAGTTGTATACGGCATAAAAAAAAGTTGTATGTCTGCAAGAGGTGATGCGCTAATTAAAATTAACCCTGTATTTATGAAACACACGAACATCAAACACACGATTTTATAAACAAACATTAACACATTTTTGTAAAAGCACAAAAGGTCCTATAAGCAAATAATAGGAGTTCCTAATGATTTTTTTAAAGTTGTTTAAAGTCTTAAAAATGTTTATATGAAAGTTACAACTCCCCCAAGCCCTTAACACAGATATAATATTAGCAAAGGCATGTAGTTGTGACTTGTTTACTTCCCGACCTTTTTTGTTAACCAATAAAATATTCAAGTAAAGAATATTATATTTCTTTTTATTTGTGTATTTTATTGTTTTTTTTTTATCATATATTTTAATCCGGGAATTTTGTAGCTTGACTTCCCCGTGTGCAAGTAACAGCCAGCAAAAACTATTTATTGCAATCAACTCGACAACAACAACACGCTTAATGGCAAGTATAGTTACCGTGACGAGTGCGCCGAGCAGGATGTCCCCGTCGATGAGCGCGGCGTTCTTCATGAGCGCGCCGGCGGAGGGTGCGCGCGCGCGTGCCGCGCCCTTGGCGTTGTCTGCGCCCTCTTCTACATCCTCCTCAATTTCTGGCTCCTCAACATCAGACTCAACCTCATTAACTGCAGCTAGAAATTCAGAGTCCTCACCTATCCCAACTGACGTAGAACTCATTCTGAGATCTAATGGAGCATTGCTCGTCGACACTCGTAGGTATTCATTTTGAGTGTTGAAGTCATCGAAGGGTAGAGTTACTCCTGTTGAGAAACCTATTTCTAAGATTGCAGGTGTGTAGCACGTGGTGCCGTTGCAGGCGTAGTGGGGTTGCGTGGGTGCGATTGGCGACAAAGAGGTGATGAGGGGGGTCGTGGCGAGGCTGGCGCCCGCAGCGTGCTGCAGCTGCAGCGGTCCCGCGCGAGGCCCCGGCGCCGCGCGGGGCGTCGGTCGCGGGCGCCGGCCGCGCCGGGACAGGTCCCATGGCCCCAGCAGCGCTGCTGACGTCGGAATCGTTCCACCATTATTAAGATGACTCTCTGTCGTCGCGGAGTCGCTTACTATTGTCGTAGAGAGATTCGCACCACCCACTAAGTTGGAATCAGCATGATCACTGGCAGTTACCCCTACAAACACTATAAATAACACTCTAAACATGTTTATATAAAACGGCTTACTTTTTTATTTATCATCATGCTTTAAATAAATTTCAGTATTTTTATATTGTTTTAGAATAAATACTCCACTGTTTCTAGCACGTAAATTGAAACTTAAGTCACGCAGTACCTTTCAAAATAGCATTCAAGTATTTCGTTTTTACGCGTGTTAAGTTATCGGCTAGAGGAACCGCTCGACGCAGCGTCACGTCCGGCGCCGCCGCTGGTCCGCGCGACACTGCCGCCGCCGCGCCGCGCCGCTCACGTTGCCAACTTATTCATTAACTCTCACAAGTGATGCTGTCTTACAAGCTTCAGCAGACACTCATTGCATTTGGCTGCAATACATTCATGGCATATTTATTTAAATCAGTCAAAGATGTTTTTTTTTGTATTATATTTTAATGAAAATATAAATCTATAATCCGCGTAGTAACTGCTACGGACTACGATTCTTGTTACAATTAGATCCGAAACTAATATTTCTTATTAATTACACCAAATAAGATAATGCAGGTTGATTGGTTCCATAATACATTTACTTTAAGGTTATTTGAAACAATTTCACCCTATATAAAATAAGATATGACATATCGTATATTTCGTTACGAAATTACTATATGAGTCGCTTTGGGGACAAGGTTAGTAGAGTCCAGCTGGCTATCGATGAAATGTACATTTTGCCTCTAACTTAATATTTTATTTAAAGTTGTTTCCACTCCAAATTTAATTGCTTTATCTTTGATCTTTAGCCGTCTCTTGTCGCCACAATCTCATTATTTACTGCCTTTACTTTGTTACAACAATTCCGATAGCTATCACGCAATTCCATCAATTAGCATTGTTGATAGACTCAACCACCCAAGATGAAAATAAATGCATTGTTGTCAAAGACACCACGCGCTAGTCAACAATATTGAATATTCAATTATTTCCGACTGAAAAATTTCCCTCTTATTTAGCCTCTTCGAGGATAATTTCTACGAAATCTTGAGATCAGAGCCGACGCCTGCGGACAAGCATTCCTTTAACTCTCAGGTAAAACAGAATTACATTTGAGTTTATTTGGTAGAATTGATTTAAACATTTACTAAAGCTGTGATCTTAACTACTAAAAGTAGCATCGAGTGATGATGGACGCTGATGATAATGGCATACTGACTTTTTTGTGAACGGAAAAAAAACATGATAATATTACTAGCACTTGAAAATGATCCAAAGTAGACAGTCCCTCGATTGCCAGGTGTGCCCCTGCGGGAACGATGGTTATTGCGTGTTCTTGCTTTATAATCCAGCAACGTTCCTATTTTCCAATATGTTGTTTCAATTCATTTAAATGATCGTACTTAAATGAGTTTTAAAAATTCTTAAAAAATCAGGATTGTAGTTGTGCGGTTCGATGCTACAGAAATGGAGTTTGATTTGATTGGGGTTCAGCCTGCTTTTGCCAACGCTTTTCGAAGATTAATGCTCAGTGAAGTGCCAAGCATAGCCATTGAAAAAGTTATGATACGAAATAATACCTCT
This sequence comes from Stenoptilia bipunctidactyla, assembly GCA_944452665.1. Lineage (NCBI taxonomy): Eukaryota > Metazoa > Arthropoda > Insecta > Lepidoptera > Pterophoridae > Stenoptilia > Stenoptilia bipunctidactyla. The sequence continues at coordinate 519,818 of OX101732.1, forward strand.
ATCATTCAAGATGAGGTTTTGGTACATAGATTAGGCCTAATTCCTCTGAAAGCTGACCCGCGATATTTTGAGTATCGTCCTGAAGATGCCACCGAGGGAAAAGAATTTGATCCTCTGGAGTTTTCTTTAAAAGTGAAATGTACAGAGAAACATCACATCTCTTCTATTCGAGAATAAACTATAACAAATATTTACATAGAGTATTATAAGTAGTATAAGTTTTTAAACTGGCATGGTCATTAACATTTAAATTAACTTTTGAAACGGGATATTTACCATGTTTTTCATTTATTTTGAGTTCTCGATATTTCGGCACTGTTACAAGCGCCATGATCACGACGGTACTGCAGATGCGGGTAAGCGTGTTTTTTATTCACGGGCATCCCCAGTGAATAAAAAACCAGAACTCAAAATAAATGAAAAACATGGTAAATATCCCGTTTCAAAAGTTAATTTAAATATTATAAGTAGTGACATTTTTACTACACCCCAAATGTTCAAGTCAAGCGTGGTATTGTTTCTATGTGCGGCTCAGCCATTAACGATCAACGTTGACAAAAAAGCCAATTGTGATGTTCTTACAGAACAGCTGGCTGTTCAAAGAAAATATCGCGGGCCGCTTTTCAAAGACCTTTTTTGTTTGAAGTTACAATTCCATTATTTTTTTCCGTTCCCTGGAAATATTAGATCGTAGGAAACCTTAACGAGAACGAGGCTTCTGAAAACTTATTGTTGTTGTTTGGTTAGAATGTAAATAAAATTAATTTTGTTTACTGGAATTGAAACGTATGTACATCTTATGCATTTTGAAGTTCTCGGATTATTAAAGGTAAAAAAGGTCTTTGCAGACCACGAGGTCGAAAGACCGATTAAAAAGTAGTTTCTTTCATTAAATTCATTCATTTAAATTATGAATCGTGAAAACTGAAGACGATATTATTTTTATTAGTTCTGCAAAGTATTTAAAACTTGAATGAATCATTATTATTATTCTGTATATAGTAAACAAAACTTCTTCGGACGGGAAGGACCCGACAATCTGAAAAGTCGGTCGGGTGTCAGGGCAGTACATCAAGAAAAACCGCTTTTTGCATGCGAGCTGGAGGCGAACTAACAACGAATCCCAGCTTTTCAAGGTATCTTACCAGTCTGGCTCGGGTCAAACCGTTTGCAGATATTACAACCGGGATGATTTTGGTGGACATAATTTGCCACTTCATGTGTACCGTTAATACTATAAATTTGTATATGCCGCCGCGATGGCTTCGCCGAGCCTCATCGAAATGATTATCGTAAATTATTGAATCGTTTTGCTGTAAGGTCAAATTAAGAAATCTGAATTAATTGATTCTGAATATTTGTAATCCAATATTAGGTCTATCAATCGAACTATTGCTATCAATCAACATATTGAATCCTTTATTATCTGTGATGTTTGGATAGCAAAACAATCCAACGTTTACTATTGATTATTTTGGTTTCTCATGGTAATGTTTTGAGAATGCTTTAAAGTAAAATTATTAAATCTAATCATAAAAGATAAGTATTCAAATCAACAAATACCGTTTGAAATAAGTGTTTTGTTTTAATAAGTAATTGTGTTTACTAAAGATAAAGATTTAGTACAGATCAAGCGCAATGTTAAAGTAAGTTCAATATTGGTTATTGTGACAATTACTTATGTGATTTGTTTTTAATTAAGCTTAAATAATTAAGATGTTTCCTATTGCCTTGTTATTGCTTTGATAACAGAAGATGTAGATAAAAAGGATTATTCAGTATGTGTCATGACCACCGGCTTTCTGTTGGCTGGTCTCTGGCTAGAATCCGGCCAATAGGAGACCAGATAGTAGAAGGTTTTGGCGGTACGAAAACCAAGATGGAGAGGGCGTCACTTTTGTGGCGGCCTTTACCTTGGTGAGTACTTTTCTTGTTGTTAGGGTTTGTTGATATTTCTCAAATTAAAGAGTACTGTAAGTGTGAATAGTTCTTTTCCTCTCTTTTCGTATTTTCATTTTAGTTTGCTTTGCGATCCTTAAGTGTTTTTAATAATCAATAGCACCTAATTTAAAGTCGATTTAATAAAATAGATAAAATAGATTTAACTTAACTAGTATTGCTCTAACTAACTAGCTTTAAAATGAGTCAATCGTCTAGCAGGACTGACAACCCTGATGGGGTTGCCGGTTCTGCCCATTTTAAAAACCCAAGCGATCTCCCATTTCCGATATATATGATATCTGAATGATAGCTGTTTTTTTTGTTAATCTGCTTTTCCGATTTTGATCTCCGTAATATGCTTCCTCGGGACGTGTTCCTAATTTCACGGAGGTAAAGCCACGGTGACAGCTGTCATAAACATGTAATATATTGTATGACCGGCAGAAAATTCCAAGGTTAAATAATCCTAAAATTGGGGTTGATAAGCAGAAGTAATTAATAAGTATATGAATTTAATATAAATCGTTATTTAGAGTAAAAATACAAAAACACAATATGGTATTAAAGAGCTATATGTAAAATATAAGTGTTCCTTTAGAATAGTTTCTGATTATTGATATTAAATGGTCAAAAAAGTGGGTGCGCCAAAGTTCACATAAAATTTAAACTACAAAAATTGTAACCCCGCAAATTTTCTTCATAACATTTTTTATCCTAACAATCACAATTCCTAACTTCTCTGTTACTAATGTTCATTATTCCGAATCATTGAAATTCATAATGTTGGAAGCAATAAACATCTACATATTATACTAACATAACTGTTTCTTACAATATTATGCAAAGTCATATATCTTTTCATATTAATTTTTATTCATAATAATCATTTTGCGCAACTTTTACAGTTTTGATAATTTTACAAGATGGTTCAAATTTTCATAGAGTGCGTCTCATTTCGTATAAACTTATTTGGTATATTTTCATTTCAAAGATATACCAACTTTTGATATCATTCTTATATAATAACATATAATGTTTATTTGATCGAAAATCATTAAGCATTTCATAAGAAATATATGATTTAAGATTATTTCATTTTACTATTATTTTCATAATTTAATTTAGTAAGACTGAAAATCTACAGAGATCTATTTTAAGACAAGGGGTTTAAAACTTAAGATGATTAATGTGATATTTTCTATTTTTTTTATTTCTTGTATAATTATTTAATGTGTGTAGCCAAGTTTAAAAACAAAATTTGAAAAATAATATGCAAATGACTTCAGAAGATGAAGAATGCGCGAGGTTTTACCGGTTGCCGAAGTAGTCAAGTAGTCAAACTTTGGAAATGTGAAAATTTTAAACTAGGTAATAAAAAATCTAATCTTGAGTCATTATTCTAGAACAAACTGAAAACATTGACTTTTAATAGAGTATTGCTACAAAATCGCTATAGGTTAATAACTACTAAGTAACAGTTTATATTTTAGTAATCAATTTATATTGCAGTTACTACTCGCATTGAATAAGATTAATTTGCCGGATCATACCTGCTGTGTTGTTGTGTGTGGTTGTCGCTAAACTAAATTAATTAAGCAATCTCTTGAAACCTGTACACTCGTGTTTAGTACCCAGGTAAGTAATTAAGTTATCCTGCAGTCATACGACGCCTCACCTTCAACGTTAGCTCGGCATGTTTCTGAATTCAATTCCGCGTTGATTTCAATAATTAGTCTTACGGTAAGTAGGTACAGAGAAAATATACAGGGTGACGAGACAAATTTTAGATATTGAAGGAGATCACTCTGTACTCGATTCTGATCGTAGTTCTGTAATAAATGTAGGTACTTAATTTTTCGTCATTGCATGTTTTCTTCCAGTCAAAAAAAGGCACTTAATTTTTCACCAGAATTTCCTATAGATAAATAAAGAGTTTTATTTAACAAATTATTTAATTTAACTTTTAAGTGTCGAGTGAATAGGTTTCTCGTGGATGGACGTGTAACACCATAGTCTTCATGCGCACTTTCCATCAGGTGGCATGAAAGACAAACGTCCTATCCTTACAATATAAAAAAAAGAAAAGCAATGAATTCAATAAAAAATAATCAAATTCAATGAAAATTAAATCAATTAAATAAAATTGAGAGCAATTAAAAAACTAAGTGTTATTAAGTGAGTGTAGGGTGTGTAGTGAGTGTGGGTGTGTTTCGTGGAAAGTGACTAGTTATGTAGGGCTTCACTTACGTTTCTTTTGAAAGTACTTTTAGAGTCATGAAATAGGTCTGTTACGGGGGCAAACATTGTATTGTACAATTCAATTCAAATTTTCTTTATAGGCAAATTTCATTTACAAAATATGTTGAAGGACACTCCTTTTAGGTACTTTTAGACCTGTATAAGGAGTGAACACTCTTCCCGTTATTACGTTATGTGTTAAGTAGGTATAGTTATTCATAAGGTAAAACTAAAATAACAATTTAGCATAGGTAGGCTATAATAAATAAAAACACACAACATTTATTTCTTTAGATTTCTTGTACGTTCGTTGGATTCTGTTTATGGCATGAAAGTTCTGAGCATATATAGTTTTTGTGTGTTCCGTGTGAAATAAGTTTGTGTGTCTAGTTCTTTTGTTAGGCCGGCGCCAGACTTAGCTTCAAATGTTTGAACAAATGTTTGAACAAATGTTTGCACAAATGTGTGGCGTTGGACTTCGCATATGTATTCAACGTTTGCACAAAGCTTTGCACTTTGCCATCCGGTGTCGGTCTTTTTCCACACATCAAAGCGTTCAAAGTTGAATGTGTGCAAATGTTTGCGTGGCCTGCCACACTTGTGCAGTGTCCAGTTGCTCGAGCGTTGTTGAGCGGGACGGTTGTGTGCATGTTACACTGCATGCGGCCATATAATGGACTGGGGCAGCGAGTGCGCTCTGGAATTTGTAGAGTTGTTACAGGGGCAACTATGTACATGGAACCCGAAAAATAACAAATAAAAAAAATATAATTACATATATACAAATAATACAGGCTAACTGAGTCTACAAAATCGTTGTCCATCTTGTTTGTTGTCTACTAGCATACTGTGGAGAAAAGTGTTTGCGAAGCAAGTCTGGCAGGTTACGTCAATATGTGTTCAAATGACTTTGCAAAGTCGTCAAAGATTTGTGCAAATCTTTGAAGCTAAGTCTGGCGCCTGGGTTAGGAACTTCACGAATGCTTCACGGCTCGACAACCGTTCGTAAAGTCGTCTATACCTACCTGCCTTTACTGTGTTGATAGCGCCATGCGGACGTCCGTGATAGTGTAACTATCCCTCTAATTTGTGGTCCGTGGTAAGTAGTTACCAGTGTATGCGTTGCGTAACGAGTTCTTTATTTTCGGCTAAGTTTACTCAGTAAATAATTTATATCTCAGACTATCACGTCCTCGAATTTCAAGTGACCCACCAGTCACCCTGTATATAAAATACTTAGTTCAAGCGTTGATTTGTACATCAATTACTCATGGATGGACTTCTTGATGAAAACTTTCTAGGAGCGAGCCGTGTAAATGGTCAAACCATACCATAGGGCATGGCATAGGTACTTTAGTATATTTTGACGACCACTTTGGCGATGGGGTAACACTGCCTGACTCAAACGCCAGTGGTCGCGGGTTCGATTCCCGCACGGAACAAGAAATAGAAAATCCTGGTCTGGGCGTTTATCTATATGTAGGTATATGTATTTATATTCTAGGTTCCCCTTAGTTCGCTACATGGTATCTGTTGGAAGTTTCGACGTTAACGATCTCCGTAGTCGTTGCAGGGAATAGTTGCGGGTTGTCGTAGACACCAAACTACCTTTATCCCAGTAGATGTTTATTGAATATTATAATGTTTAATATTCTGAGTAGCACTGTTGTGGCTATGAACGGATGCTGAGGCTCGGTGGCCTTTTTGTGGCGACTGAGTTTTTAGGTTATGTACACCAATAAAGTTAATTAAGAAGTGTAGATAAGCACGAACTAGGAAATGTGCCAGTAATCATAAATCTACATGTACGTGCAAGTTTGGCACGTACAGTATCCCATATCACAAGCTCTGCTTAATTTGGGGCCATGTTGTTGGTGTGATTGCCTCGGGATTTAATTTATTTATTTTAAAGTAATGTTGAGATGATTATGTAGATTTTTTTAAATATATGAGATATTATAATTTATATTGTTTATCTATCACAGGTTCTAATTGGCCCAAATTTTACCTACCCCTCAATCATTGAAGCGAGATTGCAGATATCCACTAAATGTAAATTAAAATTTACCCAATCACTTCATCCAACGCAACGCGTGTGTACATGCTCTTACATCTTGCGTGGCATCCTCTACGTTTATAATATCTCACAATGAGGGCTGCCAAAGTACCCGACAAGTAGTGCCTACTTGACTTCATTTAATTTGGTTTCGAATTAATTAAAGCGAGGAGCGCTGCGAGTGTGCGCGGCGCTTCATTTATGTTTGCCGCAAGGTTACCTTACTAATATTATAAATATGAACGGCTCAACGGATTTGGATGACATTTTCCACAGTGATAGTGTAGAGTCAGGAATAGCATCTAGGCACATATTTGTCCCAAAATACTCCAGGGATTCAAAACTGCGCGGGTAAAACCGCGTGCAACAGCTAGTGTTATTATATTTATCAATTCTATATTATACTAATAATTCAGTTCGCTTTTAAATACTACATTACCTTCGCCAAACTTTAAGCATTTATGTAACGATTATGTTACGATTTGTATAATTGCAAAAGTTTACGATGCACACGAGGATATCTGGGATATTCTCTGTGTGGTCTCATTTACCCAAGCTTATTAAAACTTTAGGACTACATAGCAGGTATACCAGTTTTAGTCATTTATGTTTATTATAACGGGTCCGCCAAATAACTTTTTTTTTTTGAAAATGCTATAAAAATAAAACTACTGAATATTTTCTCAAATTTCTTTTTTTATTTGAAAGTACAATCCTTCCGGTTAATAATAGAAAATAATTTCATTCAAATGGCTGCCTCGGCTGGCCATGCAGTAACCTACACGATCGGTCCAATTTTTAAGCACATTATTGACTGTGTGCAGCTGTATTTCACCAATGGCTTCACGAATATTGTCCTTTAAAGCGTCAATTTTCTCTGGCTTGTCGGCGTAACACTTATCTTTGAGGGCACGCCACAAATAATAGTCCAACGGTGTCAAATCACAGCTCCGAGGTGGCCAAACGACATTAGCTCTGCGGCTGATAATGCGATTTTCAAAAACAGGGCGCAAAACATCGAGTGTAGCTTCGGCTGTGTGGCACGTAGCGCCGTCCTGTTGAAACCAAATGTTGCTAATATCCTCCTCTTCAATTTTTGTGAACAAAAATTCGTTTAACATGGCCCAATAACGATTGCCATTGACTTAACGGCCACTCCTTGCTCATTTTCGAAGAAAAATGGCCCAATTATGCCTCTGGACCAAAATCCGCACCAAACAGTGACTCGTTTTGGGTGAATCAGCTTTTCAATGTATGCGTGCGGGTTTTCTGTGCCCCAAATGCGACAATTTTGCTTGTTTACATACCCGCTAAGATCAAAATGAGCTTCATCTGAAAAAATGTTTTTTTGGCAAAATCAGCATCTTCTGTAAGTCGATCGCAGGCCCAACTAGCGAAGCGAAAATGCATTGGATGGTCAGTTGTTCAAGCGTATACACAACCATATTCGTTCAGCGGAAGGATAAAACTAATTATCTGTCAAATCAGACATGAGCTAAGTGTTACCATTCACGAAATAAGTACTAGTTGAAAAAAAAAACGTTACATGGCGGACCCTGTATTACTTTAAGTTAAAAATTCTTCCATGCTAGACTGGGAACAAAGGAAAAGACACAGAATGTGCCAACTGCACCAAAGTCAGTTAAGTGATAGAGTTTTTATTGGAGATTTTTTGAGGGCGATAGGCAGACCCTCTGTTACTGTCTCTCTCCACATTATAATGACTCCAAATATATCAAACGTGACATTAGATAGTTTTACAACCTCCGGTATTTCTGCTTTTTTTTACTAGAGGAAAACCAATTACGTCCCCGAACGGCGGAACGGCGGAACGGCGGGGTATGTGGGGATGATCTGGCAGAAGGCCAGACCTACCCACTGGAAACCTCCAGGTGTACCTCATTCGCCATAGATGGAGCTCACGGTACCGCCATTGGCATTACTCGCGAGCCCCGGCAGATTGCGCTTGACCTTGGCTGACGCCCTCCACGTAGGAAATGGTCCAGTACACGAGACCATTTCCCCACACATAGCCCTAATAGCCGCAGCAGGTCCCCGCTACGGCTGGCTATCGGGAGGGAGAAGGTGAGCGTACCTCTTTCTCATTACGCCCTCATAGCCGCCCAAGCCTCTCGACTCCCTAACATGGCTTTAACCACGTAGGAAGCGTGAGGTCCTCTCCGACGACAGACGTCAACTCGTGCCGCAGCCGACCCCACGCCGGACACACCACTAAGGTGTGCTCCGCCGTGTCGTCGGCCGCCCCACAATGGGACACTCTGTCGCCACCTCCCTCCGGTTGACCCTGTGCAGGTAGTGACCGAAACAACCATGTCCGGTCAATAACTGCACAAGGCGGAAGGTCAGAGGCCCCCACCTTCGCTGCACCCACTCCACGAGGACAGGACGGATCGCATTATTCGTCCAAGCCCCGTAAGTGGGCGCGGCAAGAGGCTCTTGCAACCCTCTAAGAATCGGTGGTCTGCCTACCCCATAAGGGATACAGGCGTGAAGTTATGTATGTATGTAAGTTAAACATATTTTTCACGAAACTTGGTCTAATTTTTGACTCTATCTGAAGTGATAGTAACAGTAGGAACATATCATAGTTTATATATTTATTATACCTACTAAACGATGTAATTAAATGTTTAATTAATATTCAGTTCCCTATTTAACTAGTGGGTATTTGGTGCCAATGTACTCTGATGTCAAACGCAGGTGGAGCAATGTTTAATGCTAATTTTCGTAGTGAATATTAAATCAATATCGGTAATTAATTCTCCCCATTACATAAATTGTTACACTCCATCCGTTCTTCAAGACAAACACGTGTGCGTTACATTTTCAGCCAACAAATTTTAAACTCACACAACAGTTCGGTAGACTTCAGCGGCGTTGTATGTGCCGAATACGTTAACATTACAACAAGGTAATTGAACAAGTTCTCTAGACACAGTTTAATTACATGTCAAGTTTCGAGAAACTTTCTTGAAGTCGGACTTAAACAGAATTCAGTTTAATTGGTTGAGTTCATGTTTTTGTTTAGTATTAGTCACGAACCTTAGAGTAATTATTCATTTCACTAACATAAGCACACAAAGAAATAACAAAGGTAAAATTTTGATTTAGGTCAACTTGAAAAGTAAGATAACTAGAGTCATTATTTCTGTGGTAAGATGAAAATAGCGTTAATTTAGGAAAAAGTTCTGAGCAAAAGAGGTAACTAAGTATATCCGGAATAACTTTTTTGCAGAGTTGCGTATTACCTGTTATAGTTTTATGGTTGTCTCTTGTGTATCACAAGTTCAACAAACCACTAACACGTTTTTACCGTACAAACACGGAGATACTTGCCGAGCTTTCTTCTTTACTGGCTGATTTTTATGGGTAAAAAGCTATTATGAATAAAAATAGTCACCAGGGGATAAGAAGATTTAACTGACCGGTATTTCCGACTGTATCTGTGTTTAGGTATCATTTATATTTGGTAATTCTCGTTTTGGAAAAGAACAGTAACAATCTTTTATTCATCCATCCTCACAAATTATTAATAAATATTTACGAGTATATTAATAACTTTAATAGGATTTAGGATGGCCTGAAAATAGGACTCAACTAAATGAAATAATTATACGAAATGGATCACACTCAATTGCACTGGATTAAAAAATATGTGCCCAAATATAATTAGTACGTACCGAGGATATCAATTTTTTAATTATTTTCGTAAGGATTTTCTTCACTCACTACAACTTACGTACTAAATTTTACCTTCCAACTACTTACCTCCTAGATGTTTAGTGGAATAAAAACCCGGCAATCGGCTGTCAAACCTATATCAATCGTATCTATCAAAGAATAAAGTGGTCCTCTTACTGATCAACAGCACTCAGTTGCGCGAAGTTACGTAGTTCATTTTTTACTCTTTCATATTATTATTTGTAACTAAGTATATTGTTTTTCTTTGCTATGTATGTATATATGGACCAGTAATATATTAACATTCACTCAATTCAACAAAGACTCAATGCATAATTGTTAAAACCTTCTAACGTCGAGTTTTTATGAATTTAATTTACTGGCCATAAAGTATTTTGTATTTATATAGTTTAAGTTTTTTACTGTTTCTTAAATTTTTTTTTGTTTATAAATTATTGATGGGACGTTTGTCTTCCATGCCACCTGATGTTAAGTGAACATGAAGACTAAGGTGGTACACGTCCATCCACGAGAAACCTATTCACTGGACGCTTAAAAGTACTAGGACTATACTGGTCAGGGAAAATAGACGCAGGCAGTTCATTCCAAACCTTGGCAACCCGTATCAAAAAGGAACTGTCAAAGCGCTTAGTTCGACTTTTCGGAATATCTACCACATACGGATGGAAGTTCTGTATGCGTCTAGTAGTCCGATGGTAAAAGGGTGAGGTTTCAATTTGTTCAAACAGAGCACTGGCGCACTCACCAAAACGTATCCTGTAGTACACGGTTAGACACGCAACCTTACGACGATGCTCTAAGGTCTGCAGTTTTTTGGTTGTAAGTTCGACGTCATTAATTAGTTTACGGGCTCTTCGGTCAACGGAGTCCAGCGCTTCTAGTTGCTATTTGGCTGAACCATCCCAAAGATGACTGCAGTACTTCATGCATGATCGCACTTGAGCTGTGTATAAGTTAAGAAGCTGTGCAGGGCCGAAGCACCGCTGTACCTTCGAGATGATTCCCAACTTTTTCGAAGCTACTTGAGCCATGGACACAATTTGTTGACCGAAGTTTAAACTGGATGTTACAGTTACGCCTAAAAGCCCTAGATGGTCAGTGATGGGGATAGATACATTTTGAAAAGTGGGCGTAAATGTGAAGGTGCTCTTTTTTGCGGAGAATAGACACGCCTGAGTTTTGGACGCGTTGAATTTGACCAAATTCGACTCACCCCAATCGGATACTTTTCGTAAGGTCAAATCAACGCGCTCAATCATTGACTTTCTTAAACTCTGGATTTCACGGGGGCTCGCTCGCGCATTGGATACGTATCTCTCTACAACAGTGCTGTCATCAGCATAACCATTTATATCGTACGGTGACACCCTCTTTCCGGTTATATTATACATTATTGTGTTAATATTTGTCCTTATACATTTTGTATAAATTAAAAACTATATTATAAATGATCTTTCGCATTCACAATATTCAAGGTACTTGTTTGCAATCTATTGTATTTTGTTGATAATGAAAAATAATGCAAAATAATACCAAATAACACGTCCTTCTAATTCAATCGAAATTATCGAAACCGAAACAATGAAACATATTTGTAAGTTTTAATTATTTTTGATTTCATAATACTGCAAAGCGTCAACACGTTTTGTATCTTTCTTTATTTAATAAGACGCAATCGCCTCAGTTTCAGTTTTCAAGTAATTTTCGGCGAAGAGCCGTGGTCAGAGGGAGCCGCTCAACAATCTACGCTTCTAATATTGATTGGGTGCTATTCGGTTCCTGCGAATAAGCTTTGTTTATTTAATTGCCCTTATTGAAGATGCCAGAAGTGCCATGAATAAATAAACATCATTTCCTTATCGACCTCAAGCAATTGCTTTATATGAGTTTTTCATAATATCAAGGCGTGATATAGCGCTATCAAAAAGTTTCATTATCTAAGTCCGGTGGAGTGTGCATGAAATTGAATTGAACGAAGTTCCAGCCGCAGCAGTGAAGAAACTTTCTCAATATGTGTAGGAATTATTGGCGTCGTCTCGATCCTTCCTACAGTCGCCGGTATGAACTTGCTTTCCAATATGCTTCACTAAGTTAGTTTCGTTTGCTTATACTTTGTATTTATTTCATATACTTATTGCGTTACTTGTTGACTCAATAAGCTCATCATTGATCTAAGATACACAGCTTTGATTAGTAAGCTGTGATTTTGATTGCGTTGAAAGTTATCCTGACTTTCAACAACACAAACTTTTTTATTCCATATTGGGTTTATGGTTTGAAAACATGACAGAATTATTCTCTCATTCATAATCTTTCTGCTCTTGATATTATAGTAATGTAAAAATTTCCCGTGCAAATTTACTAAGTTGTTCAAAATCTGTAGAGTACGTCCGCCTCACTTTGTGTACCTGGTGGGTTGCTCGCAGCCGCGGACCCTCCGCGCCCGAACGATAAGGAAATCAAATATTTGAAAAGCTTACTTATGCATTTTTAATGCTTGAATATAATTGTATAGATACAAATACCGAAAAAAAAATCAACTCCGTCTATAAAAACCTAGTATTTTTATCAACAGGGTGACTGGTGGGTCATTCTCGGAATTCCAGGACTTGATAGTTTAAGATCATACGTGAAGAAAATATATATATTATTTATTTACCGAGTAAACTTAACCGAAAGTTAAAGAATTCAATACGCTACGCATGGTTACATAAGCGTAATGCAATGGATACTTAGCGGGTAGTGGTGTGCGTGTGGCGGGAACACATTAATTATTTACTGAGTAAACTTAACCGAAACTTAAAGAATTCATTACGCTACGCATGGTTACATAAGCGTAATGCAATGGATACTTAGCGGGTAATGGTGTGCGTGTGGCGGGAACACTGCTATGTGCGCGTTGACTGAGGCAGCGCGTCGGGACACGTGTAGAAAGGTCCCTTTATTTATTCATAGGGATTTTAGGTGAAAAATTAAATGCCCAGTTTTATTGCATAATCATGATTAGAATCGAGCCCAGAGTGCTCTCCTTCAGTATCTAAAATTTGTCACCAGTCACCCTGTATATAATAAAGAAAACATTTGATTATGTTACGTTGGCGTACCGTTTCCAGGTTTGAATCTGTGGCTTATTTTTTTTTTGGCTTGAGAGTGAGACAATTTATATTCTGAAACTTATTTAATGGCCGTGCTATTTACACCATAATAAATAATAAAAAAATATAATAACTTCACGTAGAGCAGACATACTTTTTTTGAAAAAGCTTTTTTTTTTTTTTTTATAAGTGACTAAACCCGCGTTTGACCTCAATCTCACCTGATGGTAAGTGACGATGAGGTCGAAGATGAAAGCACACGGGTTTAGGAAGGAACTGGCTCTTTATACAATATTGCCGGAACACATTACCGCCGGAGCAGTAACATTTGGCGGCAGACTTTATATAAAGGGTGGTCGCTAGCCAGGCGGACCCAGAAGGGATCCTACCACCAAGCTTACCTATATCAATACATTTTTATGAGACAACCCAATGTATAATAACATTATTATGTACCAAAAAATAATTTCTCGTATAGTATACCTGTTGTGGTAGAAAAATTGCATAGACCAGTTGCTTGATGAATTGAGTCAACCTGAATAATTTCCCAAACCCAAACTATTTAATCACTATTTAAGTGGATTTGTGGTGTCAAGTACATAATAGTATATTGTACGACGTTTTTCAACACACTTGTGAGTAAAAAACAGACATACGTGGTCATAAAATTTATTTGAAGCAGCTGTTGAAGGTACAGTTAACAAACTTATATTCTACATTTATTTGAAGTGCCAGCTCGTCCTGAGTGTATGTCGGCGACATAGACAAATCACTGGAATGATTTGGCATTAAATAATTAATGCTAGATGTCGACGGTTGTGGTTCAAGGCCAGGTCAAAACTTCTTCTGCTTCGGCTCTAAGTGAATGCCGCCTGGACGCGCGCGCTCAGCGGAGCCCCGAGCTCCGCGCCGGTCAGTAGCCCTGTCCCATTACACGTACACACGCTATTGTTGCTTGGAGGCGCCGTGCAGCCGCTGCTGCTGCAGGCGCGCCGCCTGGCCGCGCGCCGCCTGGACGCGCGCGCTCAAATATTTAATGTATAACCCGGATCAATAAAATATGCTCTGTTTACTCGCATGTAATTTGCACTAAGGTACAATTCAACTTTGTGGGATTCATTATATTATGCACTAGGGTATAATATATTATGCACACGTGACTTATGGCCCAGTTTATAGTTCTAAATTCAATAGAATAAGGCTCACTTTACGAGCAAGTGTGTTGAAAATATAATTAGAAATCACTTTAGAAATAGCATAGCTATACACATAGCTGTCTTAAACGGAAAAAGTTTTACATTCTACTAAGAAGTGAGCTTTGCCATTGCCTGTACTCCATTTATTGCGTGTTTATCGGCGCTCGCTGGACAAACTCACTTTGTCTAGGATTGGAGCTTTTTGTTCTCATTACTTACTTCTTTCTTTCAAACTCGCACCAACATTTGAGGCAAGTAAATACACCTCTAACGACTCGTACAAATCTAATTACACCGGGACGATCGACCACTCTGCTTACAACTTTCATTACTATTCATAAAATTATTTATTTATTTACACTTCAGTTTATACAGGTACAGTAAAAAAAAGAACACTTACAATAGACATAAAAACTTGGCGGTCTTATCGCTGAGTAGCGATTTCTACTAGACAAACATTTGTGTTTTTTTTTCTAATAGAAAGAAATAAAGAAGTTCTGTGATAGTGCAAGAGTGGTTTAGACAACAATCTGACATTCGAGTCATTCCTTGGCCTGCGAGATCACTGGATTTAAACCGGATAATTGAAATCAGTTATCAATCTAGTAGTAGTTATAACCAATCGGATGCATCGGTTTGCAATATGTCTCGCGATTGCGATAAGGGTGATACTCGTTCGTCAACTACATTGTTAGGAACCGCGAAAACTAAAATAATAGATAGTGATAAGCGAGTTCATTTTGTTAGGCGTTTGATTGACCCGGGTTCATAAAGTGATTACGTAACGTCTTCTTGTTGTAAACGTCTTGCGATTCCAGTTTCTACGCAAAATAGGTTTAGTAAAGTGCAAGGAATAGGTGGTACTTCTCAACGTGTATACGTGTAACTCAGATTAATTTCACGTCGCGTTTTGATAATGGCGGGACCCATACATCTCGGCTGCTTGTTGTTACTTGATTACGTCACAGTTGCCCGACTCGTGCGTCGACACTTCTGCGCTTACTTATCTACGAAACCTACCTATTGCGGATGATAGTTTCAGCGTTCCTGGGCCAATAGAAATGTTATCAGGTGTTAGCATATATTGTAAAATTTTATTGTTTAATAAAATAACACCAGAAGATAACTTACCTACTGTTTATTTATTTTATTTTATTTTTATTTATTTATTTATACACAATAATAACTACATATTACACCACTAGATAAATAGACTCAGGTAAGCGCTTACAGTTGCAATTAAGGTGGGAACTAAGGCAACCCCAATAGACCAAGGTCTGTGCTAGGGTTAGCCAGGAACATAGTTTTTGACTAGAGCAGAATAAGGTGTATATTGCTAATATCTTTTAGTATGTAAAAATAAAATAACAGTTATTTAAAATTTAATAACTCATAGATAGAATTTTTATATTGCTATAGTTAATACATACATGCATATACGTATATAAAATATAGGATATATTCTTTTGGATGACGTACCTACGTATACCCACATACCTACGCATTCATTTTGCGCCTTTTCTCGTGAACCCGTGGATCGAACATTAGAAAGATTTTTGCAATTGGAGGAGGTACCTACTAAAACTTTTTTATCACCTGATGAACTGGCTTGTGAGGAAATTTACAAGGCTACTCGCAATAATGAAGGTAACTACATGGTTAGTTTGCCTTTTACATGACATGAGTTGGGTAATTCGTTTCTTACTGTAAAGAGACAATATTTGTCGTTAGAAAATAGGTTTTTAAAATATTCTTGTCTTAAAAAGTGAAAAATAAAACGAGGTCGTTGCCGATTATTTAGAGAAAAATATGGTTTCATTAGTTTCGCCGGAAGATACTTCGTCAAAAGGGTTTTACCTTCCGCATCATCCTGTCATACGTAACGACAAGGATACTACTAAACTTCGTATAGTTCTGGACGCCAGTGCTAAGACTGACTCCGGACTTTCGCTTAATGACGTTTTGAACACTGGGTGCAATTTACCAAACGACATTTTTCACATTCTTTTGAATGTTCGTTTATTTGCCGACGTGACACAAATGTTTTTATTTATTTATTTAGTAATTTATGTACACACAAGGAAACTTAAATAGACAAACAATTCAATTGACAACAAAGTACAAAGGAAAAGCTTATTTCTAAAAGAAATTTCTACCAGCAAGAATGAGGCTGGGAAACGAGAAAGAAAAAAACAAATTAAGTGCGTACAACATACTAACATAAAAAAGATATATTACATGAAGAAATAAATCCTAAACACCGAAAATATCAGCGTTTTCTGTATCTCTTTTCGGTTGACTCTCCCATCGAAACTTATCAATTTAATAGAGTTACCTTCGGTCTTCGCTCTTCACCATTTTTTACCATACGTACTGTAAGGCAGCTTGCCAATGATGAGCGAGCTAAATTCCCGATGGCCGCTGAAGTGTTAGTACGGGACGTTTTCATGGATGATCTCGCTCGAGTAGATAAATAAATAAATATTTCTGACACTCACACAACATTATCTAGCCCAAATAAAGTTTCTTAAAGAACTTGTGTTATGGATACTAGTTAGATAATAAACTTAAATTAACATATATACGTCCATGACTTGACGACTAATATCTGTGTTCATCACAAAAATATCCGTCGCCGCCGGGATTCGAATCCAGGACCTCTGGCATAGAAGGCAACGTAGGTTACCCCGACACCAGCTGGTCGTCAAATATCAGCGTTTACACAACAGTTAATACAGCTGTTTAGATCTAGTGGGTTTGAGCTGGTTACATGGACCAATAACTCTTCAGAGCTGCTGTGTGCCAATCCCACGTCTCATCGCTGACAAGAGTGGGTATCTTTCGATGACAACACTACTTTAAAAATTCTGGTTTGCAGTGGCTACGAGCTTCAGATTGTTTTAAATTTACAGTATCGCCGCCGAGACCGAAAGTACAAAACGCAACATCTTGTCGGCCACCGCTCGCTTATATGACGGGACTGTTGGGGCCAGTCATACTATGGCGGGTTTCAATATCATGAAAACTGTTCGTTTTGCCCACGAACAATAGAATTCACTACCAAAATTCCTTTCTATATTCAAAATCTTGACATCTTAACCACTGCTCCCGAACTGTTTGACTGTAATGGGTTGCTAGGCACATTTATCCATTTACAAATTAGGTCATTTTATCTAGCCAACGAAGACGTAACAAGTTACTAATTCAAACCAATGAGGTAAAGGTGGCATGGCGGTCTGCTGCGGCCAAAAGCGAGTTAAGTTTTCATTACATGTGACCAATTACAGGATAAGTAATTTTATCTAGCCAACGACGTAACAATTTATTTATTTAACTTAATATCCTATCAAATATCTGTCAACATATCAATAATCCAGTTTTCTCTTTCTAACTTATCTATAACAGTTTTTGAAAAAAAAGACGAGTATTATTAAATGACATAATTTATGTTTTAAACATTTACTTTGACGTCATAAAAATGTGATTTAACCAATGGCAGCATAAGTCAAAGGAAAGCTCTAAAAATATACTATAATATATTTATCGAATACCAAGAATAAATTGAATAAGTTTATACATTTATTAAGTTCAAATAACATACAAATAATTTTCAGATGCGTGATATTCTATAAACCACGTATCGCCTAGTTTCTTGGAAGAACGTCATGTAAAGAGGGTCCGTGCCAAATTTGAGAACTTACAGCTCGTAGCTAATAGATATTGTGAAACGCTATTTCTTTTTTCTACCAATTTTGTACCTGTTACTGATACCGATCAGTTGAATATTGAAACCCGCCAAGAGCTTTGGCTCCTAAAACTAGACTGGGACGAACAACCACCGCAATATATTTTAACTTTTTGGCATCAATTCATAAAGGAACTTCCTTTAATTTCTAACATTTCTTTTCCACGCCACCTAGGTGTTAATAATAGTTCAACACTTTATTTAGTAGTACGGTTGCGTTATTTACGCATATGTAGTCAATAATGATCAAATTACTGTACGTTTGTTGTATTTGTACGTTTGTTATGTTCCAAATCAAAGGTCGCGCCCATCAAAACCGTAACACTTGCTGGTCTAGAGCTTTGCGCGATACTGATGATGATGTCGAAACTTTTACGTGTTGTATATGACACTCTCTCTGTTCGTTTAAGTATAGCTGATGTATATGCATTCTCTAACTCGGTAGTAGCTGTATGTTGGGTTCACTCGTCCCCACATAGATTTAATACATTTGTAGCAAATCGCATTGCGCAAATTGAAAATAACGTTTCTCAAAAACATTTTTATTTCGTTTCGGGTACCTATTGAAAATCCCGCGGACTGTGTGTCGCGAGGACTTTTGCCTGCTCAACTTCTCGACATAAGCTGTGTGCAAAAATGACGACAACAGACGGACTAAGATTATAAGACATAAAGGTAGGTGATAAAATACAATAGGTATTATGTTTTTTTCAAATATTTGGTAACTTGGACTTTTCTAATTTGTTTTTTGTTTTTTATTCATTTCTTGTATTGTCATGATAAAAGAGATCTATTTAACTGTGAACGTAAGTAATCTGTTATTAAAATATTTGTAATATACCTATAGAGTCAAATGTTTGGACATTTTATTTTAAATATGATATCGGTGCACAATATACATTGTGGTTAGATTCAATGCACTATGGACTTTTGGAAGATCCTTTTGAAAAATATATGATTATGTGTCTTAATATATTTTTCAACACACTTGCTCGTAAAGTGAGCGTTATTCTATTGAATTTAGAATTATAAACTGAGCTATAAGTCACGCGTGAATAATATATTATACCCTAGTGCATAATATAATGAATCCTACAAAGTTGAATTGTACCTTTGTGCAAATTACATGCGAGTAAACAGAGCATATTTTATTGGTCCGGGTTATACATTAAATATTTTCAGAAACAACAAAAGAGGTTTTATACCACTTCAAATCCATATAAATTTTTAAATGTTTGCGCCTTATATTAGTAAAACAAATTTGTATATCAAACAAATTATTCACAATTTACAATAATTTGTTATAAAATATTAAAATATTTGCATTTACCACTCCAAATTAAACATTTTCACTTAAAATAGGCTGTATATGCTATACAGACATTGACACATTTGGCGGAAAAAAAAACCTACGCGCATGCGCGAGGTTCGGCGCCATTTGTCAATCACAATTCACAGCTTTGTTATCAAATGTGTTTGTTATTTTATGACCACGTATGTCTGTCTTTTACTCACAAGTGTGTTGAAAAACGTCGTATGTAACTCGTGAGCGTTGCTAATTACAGTCTCGGCTCATTATTAAGCCCTCGCCTGCGGCTCGGGCTCAAATCACAGCCTCGACTGTAATTAGCAACTTCGCTCACTTGTTACATAATATACTATAAATAAATAACTTTGCATGATTTTATGTATTTTTTTTTTCGTAAAATACGATGATTCATACATACATATAAATTGGACATACGTTCTTCAAAGATCGAATAAGAGAGATTCAACGCAATACGATCCAGATCGTAAATCGATTCATGGGTTTACGATCCATTACGATCCAAAAAATCGATTCAAAGCGAAACATCAGGCATCCCTACTAAGTACTGATGCATTTTTACGTTCAATAGGTATATTGCTGTTTCAAAAATATTTTACTACATATAAATAAATAATAAATAAATGTGAAAAAAAAACACACTTTTCACGTTTCATTTCTTGAGTGTTTTTTTTTTATTCTATTTTTACGTCCTAGATAGATGGAAATATTGTGAACTTTGAAATAATTAGAAGTCCTTCTATATTTTGCAAATGAAATACATTGATATCTCTATTC
This sequence comes from Stenoptilia bipunctidactyla, assembly GCA_944452665.1. Taxonomy (NCBI): domain Eukaryota; kingdom Metazoa; phylum Arthropoda; class Insecta; order Lepidoptera; family Pterophoridae; genus Stenoptilia; species Stenoptilia bipunctidactyla. The sequence continues at coordinate 539,916 of OX101732.1, forward strand.
TGCGTAGACCGTCGACGCTAAAGTAACGAAAATACTTGTAGCAAAACTATAATATTTACCAAACTAGACAAATATTGTAAATATGGATTGCGCAAATCATAATGAATAACTTACTTAACAATATTATATAATTTTTTTAGTATAAACTCAATTAATCATTGACTTTTTTGGCTTCGGGAATCGTAATTGCGTATTTTTAGCGGATATATCCTCTTAAGTGGTTCCGCAAATGAAAACGTGGATCAGTTAGACAATAAGTTCGATGTTAAAATAAATCTTTGAAAGCAAAAGTAAATGAAACACGATTCGCTTACTAATGCACCTTTGAGTGTTTGAAATCGGAACGGTCGCTTTGTATTCCGCCGACCGCGCTCGTGTTCCAGAGGATAGATTTCCCGGAGTTCGCTAGTAAAGGAGACGAAATACATTAGTTTTGAATGAAGTGCAGTGAACAGGGGAGACCACTGCAGTGCAGTTGGGCCCTATAAATTAACTTTCAGGTTTTACTTTGCTTGAAGAAGACCTTACGTAACCTTTAATTAACTTACTGATAATATTTAAGAACAAGATTTTATTTATTCTTAAAAACAATCTACATTTTTCTGTGTTTTAATGGAAGAACTACATAGATGAAATATCACCTATTAGAACCTTACAGAGATTTAAAACTTACAGAATACAAATACTTGTATGTAACATCTTGGTGCCATCCCTCAATAAGTTTGACCCCTGCAGCTCAACTCCTCAGGCATATACAACTTATCATTAAAAACTGCATGCGTTATCACTAGGTGCTTCGATTAGTCATCTGCAGGATTATTATATTTCAATGAGCATGCATTTAATAATTTATTATGGCCTCTCTACTTTAAGTAAAACAGAGCTTTAACTCGTTTTTATTTTTATGTCATGATAATGTTAAATCACCAACGTTGCGCTGGTGTTTCCTTGAAAAACAAAAATACGAAATATGTATGAAAGTATCAACATTAGGTGTGCTAGCAGTGTTTGACTACTGCCTTATAATAAATAGTAAAGAACTAAAGTTCAGTACACGTATCTATGTTTCAGTACTAATAAAAACACTTCAGCACATTGTTAATTCGTAGTAAACGAATTAACACTCGGTGTAGTCCGTAGTGCTACATGAAGCTACGGGTCGTAGTAATCCGCCGCGCGAGTTTCATAAACTTACAAGACCTTTTCTAAAACTTTTGGAAGTAGTTTGTCAAACTAGTCGCTACTCTTTACAAAGAAGCCCATAAATTTTGTGTTGACGTTTCATCCAATTTTAAAACTTACCCTAAAACTAAGATACTTAATCAAATATTTAAGCCCAACTTTATGTCTTGAACGACATTCACATTTTGCTATAATAGTAATCATGTAGTAACCAGATAGTTTTAGAAGCTACTATGTACTTGGGAAGTACTATAGAGAAACAGCCAACACGAACGTGCAAACTGAGTCATTATTATATTCCATAGTTTTTGTATCTACTGTTATAACACGATATAACATAATAACACCTGTAAGTGCGAGCGGAAAGTCCGATCAAACAGATATGAAATAATGTATGTATGCATAAAGTATATACAGGGTTGATTTGTAGTCACCAGCCAAAGAAGCTAATTTTTTTGGGGACTTTTGTCAAAGAGGCGCCCAACAAAAAAAAATTGTGGGATTACCCTATGTCAAGTTATACAAGTTCATATGTCGATTTATAAAAGTGTTGAAATTATGTAAACTAATGATAGATTTCAGCAAAAATGTGACAATATAATAAATAAAATAAAATCCCCAGACAATCACACCAACTACATGGCCCCAAAGCAAGCATAGCTTGTGTTATGGGATACCGGAACATTTTTTTTTCTGGTTCCGTGCGGGGATCGAACCCGCAACCACTCGCGTCTGAGGCAGATAGGTTTACCCCAACGCCATAGTGGTCGTCGCCATAATATATAATGCAAGTCACCTTATTTTTAACCGAGTACAAAAAAGGAGTGGTCAGTTTGACCTGAATGTATTATGCATGTCGTTTGTGTGTCCGCGACTATATCGCGTTTGGCTTTGCCGATTTTGATGCGGTTTTCAGAAGATTATTTGTCACGGTTAGCAGAAGGTTCTGGTATTTTAAACGACTTAAAAATGAGGTTCTTAATTGGTCTGTATATTTTTAAAACCATTTTCATGTCACACACCAGCGGATTCGAAATATAAATCGGGGACGGTACTGCATTAAAATAACCCATAAACAAAACCATTAAATGCACCAAGAATGAAAAATTTTCGCTCATAATGTTAGTTTTGTGTTTACCAATTTTCAATAGTTCAGATTTTCCAACAATTTCATTGATGATAACAATTCCAACGTTTTTTGTCTCTTTAGCTTTTTCATAAATATAAGTAAATATAAAATCTATATTATTATTTATTGAGTGGTTGATTTTCGGTAAATGAAACTATGACTTCTTTTAAACATTTATTATATATGTCGGAGCTAACGATAAGTTGGCGATATTAAGATGTTAGTATGACTTCATGGTAACGGAAGTATGTTGGTAGCACTGTTATAGAGGGCGCTAAATGCAATGAATGATTGACATTCGATTGCAGCGCCATAGGTTATATCTTGAAGTAGGATGATGGCAAGTGACACAGATACGGTTAGGACGGCTAGGTGCGCTGACGTATCTCGGACTGACGGTCGATAGTAACTCTGTATTAATTGAGTTGGCATTGTAACTGACGGAACGTACTCGCGAATAAAGATTTTGTTGTGACTAAGCCAGGGTTATACCCACGCCCACAGATTCGGTACTAAGTAACTGTCCAGTAATTAATTCTATCGTGTTTTGTGAGTAAGGCTTCTTTTCGTTTTTGTTTGATTTCCGATATCAGAAGTGGGATCTGCCCAAGCTTAACTTTCGTTTGTGATTAGAGTAAATTCACGTGCCTTTGATAGTTCATCATTTTGTTACTTTTGTATAGCTTGCACAGATGTGACAAAGGTAAAATTGTTTTGAAATAACGTACGGTTTGTCAAGTATCAAATGGTTTTTCGTATCGGCCCAGGTTTAAAATTCATTTGTGTTTCGATTTATCTTGTCAAAATTCATGTTAAAGTAAAGCTTAGCTGTTTTGAAATAGCAATATGGTGTCGCTTAGTAAAAGTTTTCTTGGACTGGATTTGATTTGAAATTAATTGAAGTGAAGTGGAAACTTTAGTTGATATAGATGAAGTTCAATTTAAGGCGAAAGATAATATTCAAAAGTTTTGATATTGCGTTTTAAGTACTTAATGTGGTATCGATTTAATGCTTACGTGTGAGAATCGGTAATGAATTCGTTCTTATTATTTTGGTCAAAAAAAAGGAATTAACATCTCGTTTTGCGTTACGTTGATTAGGATTGACAAAACTAAAGGTTTTTGGTGTAATTGGTTTGTGTGGATCAGCAGTATACAAGTCGCTCAGATTTTTACATCCTCGGTGCATTCGTAGGTGTAAAATCGGGCTTCATTTCCCGTCTCAGTGTGGCCACGACTGTGAGTGGCGTGCGTTTAGCACTTTGAGGATGTAAGTAATCGTGGTGTGCCTGCCGGATGGAGCTGCCCTGTTGGTGTCTACCGGATGGAGGTTACCCGTGTTTGTGTTCTAGAGTATTGTATACTGCTCGATCTTGAAACCTTTATTGTGGCTTAATGCGTTTTTTTGAACCTTTAGTACCTACTTGGTAGATAGTAATGATATCACGGTTGAGCGGGTGAAATTTTGTGGTTAAGCGGCATTCATAATGCCTTTTTAAATAGGTAGTCTGAATATTGACGTTGTAGATTTTCTTTCTGATTATCGTGTATCGGTGACTCGGTAAAAATCGCTTTGTATCTTGCCGATCTTCGATTATTTTGCTGCGATTCTTAGGAGACACGTTTTCTTATGTTTTGGTAACAGTAAATACATACATACATACATAACTTCAAGCCTGTATCCCTAATGGGGTAGGCAGAACACCAGAGGCTATAAAAACCATCTGATGTCACGTTTGACAAAGGAGGAATTATTATGATGGAAAGAGGCTATAGCAGTGACAGGGGGTCAGCCTGTCGCCCGCAAAATCGCCAATAAATCCTCCGTCCCTTAACTGACTTTTACAGTTTGCCCGGGAAGAGAAGCAGCTGGCACATTCTATGTTTTTCTTTCGCTCCCAGCCCAGCAATAGCGATAGTGTGTGTTTAATGGATCACGGAGATAGGTTATAACGTTGAGATTGAAAATGCGTTTAAATAATACTTTGAATTTTTTGCAATTGACAAAAGAGCTGGATTTTACTCTCGAACTGTTTGCGGTTGTCGAACAATTTTAATACTTTGTTGTTGTGAATTATGAAGTACAATGCAATGCTCTTATTGGTTTGATATACGCCATAATCGGATGGAGGTTATGAGTGTGCGGTGATGTAACCTAGTGGAGGTTGCATTACGTTTTGTGACGGGATGGACGTCACTGTAGAAGAGCTTTGCATTGTTTGCTAATTAATTGGGTTATTCTAGCAGCTTATGCTTGCTTTGTTTATTGTTCGACCGCTGTCAAATTGTTTGATGTTACATTGCGGTTTAATGTGCGGTTTTCTTATCGAAAGTATTGTGGTTCGTACAATGCGTTGACGTTAGCCGATTCCTACTGAGTTTCTTGCTGGTGCTTCTCAGTAGATGGATCTTCCGAACCAGTGGTAGCTTTACGTAAATTGTTAAATCGTGGATTTAGAATTTTGATGGAAATATTAAATTAAAGTAAAATTTAAAAAATCTGTAGCGGTTAAAGTTTTGAAGTTTCCAAAAGTACAAGTATCCATTGCAGTTGTAAAGAAAGATGTTATTTTTGGTGTTTGGAAGAGATTTAATGTGTTGTGGATACAGGTTCTCGTTCGTTGGTTTTGTGACTACGCCAGAATGATTCTGGGTAGTGTGTTGAAGGAGTCCTTGGTTGACTCAGGTTTCCCGTGGGGAAATGATGTAATTGCTGTTAACCACGAACGATACACCTTGTTGTTAATAATGAAATTAATGGATTTCAATGTTTGATTTGGAGATAATTGTTACTCAATGGTGCTTGAAACTTGGTTAACTAAAACGGTATTTTTGTTGTTGAGTATTCTAAAAGATTTATAATGTAAAGAATTCAAACTTGTGTTTTTTCTTTTGAGAATTTGCCTGACTTCATTGTCAGGAGTGGCCGAGCCGTCACTTTGGTATGATTGTTTCAGAATATCACACGAGGACGTGTTCCATTGCAGGATGGCCGTGTCGGAGCTAACGATAAGTTGGCGATATTAAGATGTTAGTAGGACTTCATGGTAACGGAAGTATGTTGGTAGCACTGTTAAAGAGGGCGCTAAATGCAATGAATCACTGACATTCGATTGCAGCGCCATAGGTTATATCTTGAAGTAGGATGATGGCAAGTGACACAGATACGGTTAGGACGGCTAGGTGCGCTGACGTATCTCGGACTGACGGTCGATAGTAGCTCGGTATTAATTGATTTGGCATTGTAACTGACGGAACGTACTCGCAAATAAAGATTTTGTTGTGACTAAGCCAGGGTTATACCCAAGCCCACAGACTCGGTACTAAGTAACTGTCCAGTAATTAATTCTATCGTGTTTTGTGAGTAACGCTTCTTTTCGTTTTTGTTTGTTTTCCGACATATATAAAATCTCTTTCTGATGGTCTTTGGTCTTTCAAAAGTACAAACCATCTTCAAACCCGAGGCACTAATATCGCCGACAAACAATCATACATACGGATCAAACTAACTTCCTTTTTGAAATCGGTTACAAAGACAAACAGATTATAGATAATACTCGACAAACGTTTAATGTCTAATATCTTGAAATACAGTACTTAGATATTTTTCAACGTTATTATTATTTGATAGAAGTCGGAGCACTCTGTATTTCACGTTTTCACAGTTTCCAGTATCAAAAATATGTGTAAAAATAAAGCAGAAAGTAACAAAAACATGTATATGCTCATGTCCAATAGGAAGACGGACATACTTCAATGTTCATCGTGCTGTCCACACACGATGACCCAGTCGTCTCCAAACAAAGAGACAACTACTAACTAATAAACATCATTTTAATAAATAATCTGCTTTCCTTTTATTTCTTTTCACCTAAAATGTTGTATATACGGTGTTGAAAAAAGTATTATGGAGAAAAATAGCCCAGACAGGCCTAGTCTCTCCCATTCAACTAAAAAAATCCGTATTTTGGACTTATGCCATTTAAAAAATCCAAACATTTGAATGCTTTCACCTATCCTCAAGACTACGTCATAGCTCCCGAGCGAATAGTAATTACTTGAGTAAAGTTGGATTGAGATGTGTAGATGGCGTCTACGTATTGCGGTATCTCTTTTAGAACTTGTACATATTTAACTTCGTAAGTGTATGATTTTACGATTCCTTGAAATGAACTCCACTTTGAACAGTTGCTGTGATAAAGTTTAATGTATTTATTCTTTTAGGCTTTTATTTTGAGCTTCCGATTGTACGATGGTGTTAAAAGATCTTTCCTTTAAATGTCTAGATTGTATAGAGAAACTGTAAGTCTAAATGAAAAAAACGGTTGTGTGTACTTAGTCGAATGGGAAAGATCAGCTCTATTTGGGATATTTTTCTCCAAAGCAGTTTTTTGAACACCCAGTATATATTATAATGTTATACTTACTTACTGTAATTACTTTTTAGCAGATTCGTTTTATATTTTTCCTTAAGTTATATATTTAGTTTGTAAATATAGAAATATACAGTGTGTCCGGTCACGACCTAGCGATAATTTAAGGTTACAAAATATACCTAATTTCATCGACAAAAACACCCATATATGGGGGTCTACCTCCCCTCCTGTCGGAATGGCCGCCATTTAATTTTTTTTTCATTCTTGTAGATACCTCTGCTGAAAGATGCCGATTTCTCTGTACAGAAAGATCCTACAGATGTAAAAAAATGTTATTTTAAAGGTAGAAATAGCAACTATCAAATAAAAATAAACATTATGAAAAATTTTCCCTACAAAATATCTTAAAACCTTCACAATGCTAATTTAAGTGAAAAAAATGGACTGTTTTTTATATTTTTCTTAACATATTTCAAAAACTAGCACATTGATACTAATTTTTTTACTACTTTCCTAATACTCAAGGATATTACTTACAAATTGACGTTAAAATTATTGTTCTTAATTGCATAACTCGAGAGTTAGGGCTGTTTGAACATGACCCTTTTGCGAGGATCATGAATGTAGTGCGCTATTAATTTATCTAACAAACATTTATCTTCGATACCTGAGCTGATCAAACATAATTTTTTGTCCTACTTATTCACTGCTTTAAAATAATACAAATAATTTTCTGTCTTTGTCACATAAAAAATTATTTTTACACAGACCACAGATTTTATTGTATCGGAGCAGAAAGACCTGAAAAACGAATTTCAAGATGTAAATAAGAAAATTGCATTATTTGAATCTGAAAAATCAAGTGTACAGTCTGAAATGAGAGACCTTAAACGACGTCTGATCTCACTTGAAAAATTCTCAAGGAGCAATAACGCAGAACTGCAAATGCTCCCAGAAAAACAAAATGAGAATCTCCCTGCAATTGTGATGAAAATGTGTCAACTTATAAAGGCTCCTATTACAGAAAGTGATCTGTGTGCGGTACGCAGAGTTGCAAAAATTGACCCTTCTTCTAAGCGACCGCGTAATATCATAATAACACTGCCTTCGGAGCGTCATCGCGATCATTTATTGTCCTCCTTTAAAAGATTTAATAAATCACTTAAGTCAGATCATCTTAATACAAGTCACCTTGACATCGGCGGAGATAAGCAAGTTATTTACTTGGTAGAACACCTGGCCCCTGAGTGCAAGAGTCTATACGCCGCAGCCAGGAAGGTTGCAAAGGAACGACAGTACGACTACGTGTGGGTTAAGTTCGGCCGCGTTTATGTCCGCAAGAATGAGTCATCACCAGCAATTGTAATTAAGGACCAGGCATGCCTTGATAAGTTATCTTGATTATTTAATTAAATTTTTAATTTTATATATTTTTTTTTCCCTTATTTTTATAAACATACCTGGTTTATCAGTTTTCTTTGATTATGGAGATTTATTACCAAAATGTTAATAGGATTAAAACTAAAATTAATGACCTATTTCTTTCTACATTAAATTTTGATTATGATGTTATTTGTATTACAGAAACAAATCTTAACTCAGGGTTCTTTGACACCGAACTGTTTGACCAAAGATATAATGTTTTTCGTAGGGATCGTGAAAATTCTTGTATAAATAAAAAAGAGGGAGGAGGGGTTTTAGTTGCTGTTAAGAAAAAATATAATGCAATCCGTAATATGTCATGGGAAAGTGCAGTGGAGGATATTTGGATCAATATAAAACCCAATGATTGTTTTACTCATAATATTAATATTTGTGTATGTTACTTGCCACCAGATTTGCCATTAAATTATCACAAAAGTTTCTATATAAACTGTCAAAATGTATTATCTAATATACCGAAAAGTTGTGTAAACATAGTCATTGGTGATTTTAACATCCCTTGCATTTCGTGGAAGCGCGTTGGTTCCACCATGGTACCTAGTACGTCTAATGATGCTAGGTCATCACATTTATTGAATACTTTGGCATTATGCGAGCTCTCTCAGTATAATCACATCCCAAATAAGAATAATAGACTACTTGATTTAATACTTTGTGATGCGCCTGGTATGGAAGTGACGGAAGCGCAGCCTTTATCGCGGGTAGACGACCACCATCCGCCATTGCACATTAAATTTGAAAAAATTAAATCGTTACCATCATTGAAAAAAAATCAATCCAAAGTGTTTAATTTTAACAAATGTAATTATAGGGAAATTAAATTAGGATTAGCAGCAATAGATTGGCCTGCTGTGCTATTACCTTGCAACGACGTTAACGACGCGGTGGATAGGCTATACCTGGAACTAAATTTACTGCTTAAAAAACACGCACCTTTAAAAAGAACTAATGCTAATGTTCACTATCCAGATTGGTACTCACCTCAATTAGTTAAAAGTCTCAAGGAAAAACGAAAATTTCACAAAAAGTATAAAAAGTATGGTAATCCAAAAGATTACGATTTATTTGCAGACCTCCGTACGAAGTGTAAGAACATGATTAACGAATGCTATAAGCGGTATATCACATCTGTTGAAGCAGGTCTAAGAGACAACATGAAATCATTTTGGAAATTCGTCAATAGTAGAAAAGGTACCAAGGACATTCCTCAATTCATGAAATACAAAGATAAAACGGCTTTCGGTGGCGAAAATATAAGTGAACTTTTTTCATCCTTTTTCAGTTCAGTATATGAGCCTAATAGCAAACCACCATCAGATGATGGCTACCTTTCAATGTCTGGCTCTTGTATTTCTGATATTGTACTGTCTCAGGAAGAGGTTCTCAAAAAGTTAAAAGCTTTGGATTCAAATAAGGGTGCAGGACCTGACGGTATTCCGCCTAAATTTTTGAAGGAATGTGCTGAAGAACTCTATTTACCTCTGACGATAATATTTAACTTATCACTTAAACAGGGCATTTTTCCTACAATCTGGAAAGTGGCGCATGTCACTCCTATTTTCAAATCAGGTGATAAATCGGACTGCACTAATTATAGGCCTATCTGTATACTTTCTGCTATTCCAAAACTATTTGAGAGTATTGTGTACGACTACATATATAACCACGTTAGTCCTTTACTTTCTGAAAATCAACATGGATTTATACGTCGCAGATCGACAGTCACTAATTTGTTAGAATATAAAAATTATCTTTGTACAGTATTCGCAAGCAGTGGTCAGGTGGATTCCATATACACTGATTTTACCAAGGCCTTTGACAAGGTAAATCATCACTTGCTCTGTCGAAAACTCGATTTGCGGTACGGCCTTCATGGTAACCTCCTAAGGTGGATTTCCTCATATCTACATAGGCGAAGTCAGCTAGTTGCGCTTAAAGGATACAAATCTTCTCCAATAACCGTGACGTCGGGTGTGCCTCAGGGATCACATCTTGGACCCCTATTCTTTCTGTGTTTCATCGATGATCTCAACAGTAGTCTTCATTGTCTACGCCTTTTGTATGCCGACGATTTAAAATTGTTTTATGGAATTCGCAATGAAGAAGATTGTCAAATTCTTCAACGCGATCTTACTGCACTCACGACCTGGTGCCTAAAAAATCAAATGCTCCTCAATCCCAAAAAATGTTATGTTATATCTTTTACCAAAAGAACTAAAAATAAAATAAGTTTTAACTACAAATTAAACGACCATAATCTCCAACGAACGTCAACCATCGCGGATTTAGGAATCATTTTTGATGAACAATTATCATTCAAGGCGCACTATAAGAATATCACAACTAAATCTCTCAAAACCTTAGGTTTTATTGCCAGATCCACTGTGCACTTCAGAAGCCCCGACTGCTTGATTTATCTTTTTAACTCTCTAGTCCGAAGCCGCCTCGAGTATGGATGTGTAGTATGGTCACCTCACTACACTATTCACTCCAATGAGATCGAAAATGTCCAAAAAAAGTGTCTCAAAATAGCAGCATATCGTTCGGGCTTAGGTCGTAAACTTAATTCCTATGCAGATAGACGTCGTCACTTCAATGTCACCTCCCTAGAAACGCGCCGTAGGCGATTGGATCTCCTTCACTTACACAAAATTATCCATTCCGTATTTGATACCCCAAATATTCTCAAATTAATTAACTTTAATACAAAACTTTTAAAACGGAACAGGAAAAATCTATTTACTTTGGAGATATTTAAGAATAATATTTCTTTTTATAATCCCATAGTTCGGATGTGTCGTTCATATAACGAATTATTGCTGAAACACGATGAATTAGACATATTTACATTCAAACACATTGTATTTAGGTTTATAGTGAAAAATATCCTTTGCTGAACTACCCAATCAACTCAATTGCATGTTTTGTAGTTTTTAAGTAATTTAAGATTTTGTAAATTATCAATTATTAATCATTATAGTTTTTTTTATTAACGCGCTTGATTTTAACCATGCTGTGTGTACACGCTTTTGGGTTTAAGTCTAGATTTAATTAGTATATAATTCAACTTAGTACAAGATACGATTGTAACCTGTTGTGTATGCCATAATAAATAAATAAATAAAATAAATAAATACATAAACCCTATTCAATGTAGCAGCTAGCTCTACATGGGCTTGGGACCCTCACAAAAGGGTCATATTCAAATAGCCCTAACTCTCGAGTTATGCAATTAAAAACAATAATTTTAACGTCAATTTGTAAGTAATATCCTTGAGTATTAGGACAGTAGTAAAAAAATTAGTATCAATGTGCTAGTTTTTGAAATATGTTAAGAAAAATATAAAAAACAGTCCATTTTTTTCACTTAAATTAGCATTGTGAAGGTTTTAAGATATTTTGTAGGGAAAATTTTCCATAATGTTTATTTTTATTTGATAGTTGCTATTTCTACCTTTAAAATAACATTTTTTTTACATCTGTAGGATCTTTCTGTCCAGAGAAATCGGCATCTTTCAGCAGAGGTATCTACAAGAATGAAAAAAAAATTAAATGGCGGCCATTCCGACAGGAGGGGAGGTAGACCCCCATATATGGGTGTTTTTGTCGATGAAATTAGGTATATTTTGTAACCTTAAATTATCGCTAGGTCGTGACCGGACACACTGTATATAATAATATAATAGAATATATAATATATTGGAACTCCTTACTGCAATACTCAATTTACTCAATACTGGCCGATGTGTCATAAAAAAAAGAAAATGACATGTCAAGCATTTTAAAACGTCAGTGAGAAGGAGGAAGAAAAAGGTCCGCTGAGGAGAGATGTGAGGATTCTGAAGAGAAAAAAAAGATCGGGAGAGAACGCTGGAGGACGGCTGACCGATCCGGGAAAAGCCGCCGGCCCTCCCCGGCGACGACGTCCTGGCTCTACCTGAGGCGCCCTGCTCTGCTCGGCGCTCTTCACGGCTGCGGCCGTGCGCTACAACCCTCGCGGTGGTTCCTACCGCTGTGAGCGGCCTCCCTGCCGCTAACTTAGCGGTTGTTGGTGGCTGCCTCCACCACTACCGCGGCTGTGAGCCGCGGTCTCCTACGGCGTCAACTGCGGCCGAGGGCCGCTAGCTCCAAACGTCTAAAATTTAACATTTTCCCTACAGTGCTCGTTTTGTAAATTAAAATTAAAGTTTTTTAAGTGTTAGTTAATAGTTTTCTTCCACTTCAGCACCCTATTGAACTGCGAGCGACGGACCCCCTTCAGGGAATCGGCGCTTCGCGACAATATATTGTTTTGCGAGTCAGATCTGTGTTATTATAACAAATAATTACCCAACAGCCTTAGCACTGTCATAACAATGCTTTTTTCTACACTTTTGCAAATCAAATTATGTATAAAAATGACTAATTAAACTTGTATAACTTCACTTAGAGTAATCACACAACTTTTCTACCTTAATAAGTATTGCTCAGAATAATTAGTACTAACGATATGTACCATCTTATTTTATTCGCCGGCACTTTTGAAAAAGGCTCAAAAATATATGAGCCCAAAATGATATATTTAAATGTTAGTTTCTTTGATACGATATAAACGTACCTGCATATTTATTTAAGCGTCGCTCAGAACAAAAAAGTAGAAATATGGAACCACAAACTTTTAAAACAATAGTCGCTGTTGATGAAGCGAACTACGAAGCGGCATTTTTTTTCTTGTAGTACGACGTAGTTGCCTTTATTTTAATGGTAATTGAAAGTGACCATGGCGGATATATTTATTTCTTTGTAAAGTAAAAAAACTTTTTTTTGCATAAATTTGCCCGTTGACAACTAATACAGGGTTGACCCTGTATAATAAGTATATAATGTATGTATCAATTGTATATAATATTGTGTGTATGTATTGGTATGTATTCATATGTATGTAAATTTAGTACCTACACACTATTATTGCAATTAATTCAAACTCTCCAGTCTTGGGTCTGCTGTAAGAAACTTCGATAGAGATAAGCTGTATCTTTGTACTTATTTTGTTCCATGTGTCCTTATACTATATCTAAACTTGTTTGTATATAAATAGTTGAATACATAAAAATGTCTTAACTTTTGTAAATGGCTCAATCATAGAGTGCCCTAAATGTCACACTAAACTTGTTCTGGGCTGAACTAGCTGTGCATAAATTATTATCGTCGTTCATAACAGCATCGTCGAGGCACGAGTGGAATTTGAAATGAATGGTGGTCGCTCCTCATTCAATATCTGACCGCCACAAAGGCTTTTCATTTTAGGTGAAACCTCATACCCCCACATGCCATGTGTATTGTATTGTTTCACGTTTAATTTCAATCAAACCTGTTGGCGAGCGACGCGGCGGTGAAACATGGGAGAAGCTGGAATTAGAAAGGACTATAAAACTTTTTGCATGTTTTTTGAGTAACATGTATCAGGAATTAGACCGTGGAATTAGAACTGGTAGTCGTAATAAATTAAGATCACTAAATATTGCCAAAACACATAACGGCCGGTGCTGTGATATTTGGCGGCATCCTCTGCAGTAAGGATGGTATAATCAAGCGAGTCCGGATATAATACGCGATTAGGTCAGCTTATCTCGGATATAATGTTTGATTACGACGATCATATTTGAACATAACCAAGTATAAAATCCACTTTTAAATGAACCGCAAGGGGTACTTACGATTATACTATCCTCGAACATGCAGTTGACACGCGAGAGATGCAGATTTAATCACCGCGCTGCATACGAATTTCCATATGATCTACATATATTGTCTGTATGAGGAGGGCACAGTTGAGAGGTTTTTGAAAGTATAAAAGTATGAGTAGTTATATAGTTTGAGTTCGTCAAGAAGAAGTCGGGTTTTTGTATGAATTTTACATTTATATTTATTCCGTAAAATAATAAACACTTGATATTGAAATAACACCAAGCTTGTTTCTAGATCCTGGTGTACTATGTATACAAAATAAATGGTTTTTATTTTTATGAAAGTGAAATAGATTTGTCGAACACTGTAGCGAAATTGTAAGATATCTGCCTCATACATAAACCAAATGTCACGGGTTCGATCCCTGCACAATGCTTTTATTTGTATACAAAAACTTTTCTGTTTCCTTTCGTTCGAGTCTATTATGTTACCATGTATCTATGTTTATACAAAATAGTATGAGTAGCCTTCGTCGTATACCTTGAAGACAAGCTATAAACTTACACGCGGACAAGATAATACTCGTAAATATTTATAAGAACATCACATACATACACATATACCTATAACTTCACGTCTGTATCCCATAAGGGGTAGGCAGAGGTTATAAAACTTTCTGATGTAACGTTTGACCAATTTGAAGGCATTATAATTGTGAAGAGAGACTATTGCAGTGACAGGCAGCCTTAACGCCCACAAAAAATCTATACTTGTAATAAATCTGTAGAGAAGTCAATTCTGTACATGAAATATATTTTCAACACACTTGCTCGTAAAGTTAGCGTTATTCTATTGAATTTAGAACTATAAACTGGGCTATAAGTCACGCGTGCATAATATATTATGCCCTAGTGCATAATATAATGAATCCTACAAAGTTGTATTGTACCTTTGTGCAAATAACATGCCAGAAAACAGAGCATATTTTATTGGTCCGGGTTATACACTAAATATTTTCAGAAACAACAAAGAGGTTTTATACCACTTCAAATCCATATACATTTTTAAATGTTTGCGCCTTATATAAGTAAAATAAATTAGTATATTAAACAAATTATTCACAATTTACAATCATTTGTCATAAAATATTAAAATATTTGCATTTACCACTCCAAATTAAACATTTTCACTTAAAATAGGCTGTATATGCTATACAGACATTGACACATTTGGCGGGAAAAAAAAACTACGCGCATGAGCGAGGTTCGGCGCCATTTTTCAATCACAATTCACAGCTTTGTTATCAAGTGTGTTTGTTATTTTTACGACCACGTATGTCTGTCTTTTACTCACAAGTGTGTTGAAAAACGTCGTATGTAACTC
Organism: Stenoptilia bipunctidactyla; assembly: GCA_944452665.1. Lineage (NCBI taxonomy): Eukaryota > Metazoa > Arthropoda > Insecta > Lepidoptera > Pterophoridae > Stenoptilia > Stenoptilia bipunctidactyla. Next base: position 555,096 of record OX101732.1, read on the forward strand.
GTGAGCGTTGCTAATTACAGTCTCGGCTCATTATTAAGCCCTCGCCTGCGGCTCGGGCTCAAATCACAGCCTCGACTGTAATTAGCAACTTAGCTCACTTGTTACACAATATACTATTTCAAAATAACTATCAGGGGGTGATTAGTGATCGATACTGATGCCAAAAATGCAATCAGTAAAATTTTTGTCTGTCTGTCTGTCTGTATGTTCCTTATAGAAACAAAAACTACTCGACGGATTTTAACGAAACTTGGTAAAATTATTCTTCATACTCCTGGGCAGGTTATAGTATACTTATTATCACGCTACAATCAAAAGGAGCAGAGCAGTGAAGGAAAATGTTGGGAAAACGGGAGAAATTACTTCATTTTTTAAGCTTCCGTCGCGTGTGCAGCCTTAATGGTTAAAGCTACATAGAAATCATGTATGACAGAAATATTCTTCATAAAATTATATAAAAAATATCCTACAACAGTAAATGTCTATATTTTATAGTTGACTCACAATAACACGTGTAAATCCCGATAGCTTAGCAGTTCGGAGCTTTCTGATTTTATTTGTTTACTCTTACGTTTATAATACTCTCACTCATCCCTAATTAAAAACAATTAACATTATTACCTATTCAATAAAAAAAGAATCATAGAAATCGGTAAAGAAACACCAAACTTATACATGAAATACGCTAATAACCCATCGTGCGTGAATACTGAATGATATAAGGATTATTTTTGCGTAACGGTTGCCGCGCTCGACGCGGCTCGCGGCGGTAGGGTATAAAAAGGCGGGAGGCGAGCGCAAGCTTTATAATTCATTCAATATTTGGCTGTTGATGCGTTCAGAGCGTTCGACTTTATTGACAGACAATAATTGATATTATAAACCGTGCTTATCAGCGCGACTTTTAGTCTTTAAATAGTTTATTTGAATTTCTTTCGTTGTTATTTTATAAAATAGACCAGGTATTAGTTGTTTTGGTAGTGTTTAAATATTCGGTCAAATTCCGGCTAATTCATGTTCAGTTTTTTTTTGTATTTTTTAGGTAAAAGCGTAGGTACTTTTATTAATAATTGTAGTTATAGGTATTTATTTTTAAGTAGGTATAGGTAGATAGCATTGCACAGGCGTTTCAGCTTTATTTTCATTTCTTTTTCTGTTGTATGTTGTACATATTTCTGGGTATAATTCTATTTGGATATCTCAAATTTTAACAGGTTGCGGTGCAGGAGAAACCGTCTTAATTCCCAGAACTCCCATAATACCAAATAATTTTCCATTCCAATTTAAAAGAACGCAATTCCCAGTATCGGTGTGTTTTGCAATGACAATTACTAAGGCTTAAGGGCAGACTTTTCATGTTGCTGGAGTAGATCTCGGTGTCAGTTGTTTCTCGCATGGTCAGTTATACGTTGCTCTTTCCCGGGTAAGCAGTTCTAGAAATCTTCATGTTCACGTGCCGGACGGGTCAACTTTCAATATAATTTACTCGGAAGCTTTGCGCTGAAGTATTTTCGTTCCATAGATACTTAAGCCTCATGTGAAAGTGATCTAAACAATTAATTGTCAAATATTATAAAATGTCAATCCTTATCCTTACTAATATTATAAATATGAAAGCGTGGATATTCGTTCAGCTTTCACGCAAAAACTACTCGATGAATCATGAGTGGTACTAGAAGTAACATAGGATACTTTTTACAAGTTTACAGATCAAGAATATTTCTGAGAGTTTAGAAGTAAATTCTTAGCCTGCGTCTATTTATAACAAAGTTTGTTCTTGATTTTCTGCTCTGGAAAGATTTAATTGGTTCCCTGTAAGTCTTAAGAAACAATGTTATACTATACTCTTCGGTTTTCACAACTACGCAACGCACCGAGAACTAATTGATAACTACTCTTCTACAACTTTCCCAACTCTCGTGAAGGGCTTGCACGTTATGTAATATTTATAACTTCATATATATCTCCTAATGTGCTTTTCACTTTTATGATAGTAACAACATATTTATTTATTGATTTATTTACACTTCAGTATACAGTACAGATAGTAAATGATAAAAAAAAAACAGTGTGTTGTGTAAGTACTACTAGGCGGTCTTATCGCTGACGAGCGATTTCTTACAGACAACCATGAACCATAACATATTTGTTTTAAAAATTGGTATATTGCTATTGTTATTTAATTCTTCCGTAAAGCTTTAGATTTCCGTAAAATTCCGTAAAGAGATTGGTATCTTGACCCTTGCATCACAATATATTTATGAAAACATTATGTTTATTTATAAGAATAGTAATAAATTTAAAACTAGGAAAGATAATCATGATACAAATTACTCTGTAAGGACTAGGAACGACCATAAGTTAGCGTTTCCTAAATTAAGGATGGCTAAAAGCAGCAAATCATTTATTGGAATGTCAATACGTATATATAACAAAATTCCGAAGTCAATTCAATCCCTGCCATTCAATAAATTTAAATCAGTCATTAAAAACACTCTATCTCGAAAAGCTTATTATAAAACTAAAGATTACTTAGATGATAAAAAGGCATAGGTTAAGCACAACAGGATATTTCTAGAAGTTTCTAATTACTTAATAATTTTGTTTACGGCTTGGCTGTGCAGTATATGTATGACATGCTGGTGACTGTCCCACTCACTTATTTTCTTGTCAAGACATCAGCAAGAACTTCATGCTCCCTCAGGCGGCATGGCTAGTGGTAGCGTCGGGTATCGGGTCGTCCTCTTCCCTAAAATATGGTTGAGGAGGGTGATGGCTGGTGCTTGCGTTAACTCGTGAACGGGTGCTGCTAGCGGTGCCAGGTCGTTTTGCTAATGATACTATGACTATTTTATTCCATTCTTGTTCAAATACTCTGGTCCCAGTTTGTCATGTTCGTATTATGCATCCATAGCTAATTGCATCTGCTATGTAAGCAATTTGGTTGTGGCATGACATTGGCTCTCACAATTAGCTGTCTTGTGTTTGTTTTTTTTTTTTCATGTCACGGTCAATTTGTACTGTACCTATTTGTATTAATTTGATAATTCTGACTGAAAAAGAGTGCCAAGAGTTTTTTTCCGCCGGCTTTTTTTGTCTCTTGGTCTACTGTAATATCTTATTTAACAACTATCAACAACTAGTTAAAGCCGAAGTATGTGATAACTGACTTCATCAAGTGTTTTGTAAAATTCCTAAGATGAATAAAACTTTTTGAATTTTGAAATTTTGAATTTTTAGATTAAATTTGCAAATTAAACTTTTTGTTAGTGAAAGCTCAATATTAGAGATTGCAATCAGAGAACTCTCGCCAGTGGTTGTCGAAAACTCAAATCATAAGGGCGTAGATCCATCTTTATGGTACGGCATACGGCACGCCGCTCACGGCGCACGGCTCAGCGCTTCATAGTAGCTCTTAAAATTATTTCCATCATGGATCATTGTACAAAAGTATGCCGTATAATTTGTGAGACGGCGAAAAACCTCTGTATCGAAATATTTTTAAAGTAAACAAACTTACTACTTGGCACAAAATAATTTCGTGATCCGAAATATAGGTACTTTATGATCTCGATCATAGCATCTTCTTTGCATTAACAAAAATCTTGAACCTCTATTGAAAGTTATCTCTATAACCTACCTACTAATTATTCTTATTTTTAAGGTAAAAAATTAAAAGACGTTTGATGTAAGGAAAAAAAATGTGTTTAGTTCAATTTATGTACATTCCCTTTTGAGATAGTATTAAGTAATTAATCTGATTGTATTATTATTTTTTACTTAAACATAACAGAAGCATAAAAAGCAGTAAAACACAAATACGAATTTAACTAAACGTTATTTTCCTCAAATATATCCTACTCGCGCAAACGGTTACTCACCACACAGTTGAAAACTAGGTGTCATTTCAATCAGTTTTCAGTTACAGCTGCAGCGAGTGGATTCCGTGTCAATTAAAACATTCCCGCCTGTGAAGCACACGCTGTAGAGACAACATTGTTGCATGGATATTAATTGTTGATCCAAACATCGAAATTTTTATTTTGTCTCCAAGCCACCTTTTTGGTCATGCAACCAACCCCTAACTAGTTTGTATTTTAATTATAAAATTTTAATCAGCAGTAGGGGAAAATTTACATATGTTTATTTGCAACTTGCTTCCCCATACACGTATTTTAGTGAACTACTCATTTTGCAAATGCATCCCGCTGCGCGAGACAGTCGCGAGTATTGCGTAAATGTAAATTACGTATGTATGTGCGTGTCTGCACGAAAACAATTTATTGCAAAGGTGGAAAAAACGGTTCGCCAACTGTAATTGCATAGTGCATTATTGTACCTGTTGCTAAGCTTATTAGCTCAATAAGATTAGCAACAGGTAATCAACGAATGCAGAGCATTAAAAAAACCGACTCCACGTCCAAAACTTTGGCTGAAGTACAAGGTGGGCCAAAAGAAATCACCCTATTGGAAGATGCTCTCAAAAAATTAAAATTTCTCATGAAGTACTCAGTGAAAGGTTTTTTTAGTGAAATGAGTTTTTTCGATGAATTTTTTATGGGATTACCTATGAAGTAGGTATTCTCTAACATATGAAACAAGAATAGTTAAAATCAGTTGATAACTGTCCGAAAAATCGTGTAACAAAGACACAAAAAATAACAACACACAAATTGAGAACATCTTCTTTTCCTCTTTTTCCTATTTCCTGTATGTGTGCGTCCATACTGCGAGCCTAAGGCGGTGGCGACGACGGACGCGAAATATCAAACATATGTAAACATACTGTAGTCCACACTGCAGTGACTAAGGCGGAAGCCAAGCGCGACCGGACTGAGCGAGTCAGCGTACGTTAGTTTCAAACGTTCAACAATTGAAAACAGAAGCCCATATAATAAATATCTTACAGTCAAACATACATATTATATAAAAATTTGATACTAAATAAAACTTATATTTATGTTAGTATTACTAAACTGGTTTGTTACCCCCGCGACCCGCGCTTTCTCGCCATACTACGGCGACAAGCGACCCAATGCTTAACATGGGGTCAATTGCTTTCAAACAATGCTTTCAATTGTTAACATGTTGTAAATATTGCCTGAAATAAACGAATATTATTATTTCGACGGAAAAGACTCGACAATCGGACTAGTCGGTCGGCTATATAATAACTGAAAAATGCGCTAAATAAAAATAAATTTTATAAGCTAAATTAATATAAAAAGGTGCTTTTGCAAAAGTTTGTATCTACGATCTTCGTATCTTATGAGTTTATGATGTAACAAGGATATTACGTCTCAATTATTCATACAAATTAAAAAAATCTTCTATTTATTTTTTCTAACATAAATAAAGAAATATCAAATCGTCGTCCATTGCTTTCCACACCTGATATAGGTCTGCCCGCTACAAGAGCTCGCGCGTCACTGTGGCCACCTCACGCCTAGAGCCCCAGTCACCGCGCAGTGTGGCTACACACTTTCTACATCGCTTATTAATAGCATACTTATTTATAAAATAAAACACTTTTTAACCGGATTTATCGCGTATATTTACATTTTAAATTTTAACCCGCCGTTTCGGTGTCTTTGCAGACCCCTTGATCACGAGCGACCAGTCGTTTATTTAATAGTATGAATCGCGAAAACTTAAGACAATAGTATTTATTTATAACTTATTGCACACAATTAGTATGGGAAAACTTATAAAATAAAACATATAGATAGGCGCAAAAGGCGGCCTTATCGCTGTAAAGCGATCTGTTGCAAACAACCTTGCGTAGTGAGGGGAAGGTACATTAAAATTAAATATCAAAACTATTTCAGAATGGAATCATTGTAACTGGATTACACTGTGACCAATATTTAGAGAATAATGTTTTGAGATTGCCCTGCGGCTCAGATGTGAATATTTAATATTCACAAGCCTTGGTGAGCGTTACCTATGTGACAGTCACTGTAAGAAAACTATTGACTCTAATAGAGTCCTCTGTATCTACGGTAAAATATTTGAACAGTGCTAAATTAAACAAATAAATATCATCATTTTGTAAGGAAACATAAAAACTATGATGGTAAATAACGATACACGGCCCGGTTTGCAGTCTATCAGAACGTATTGCTTTGAGATTGTTCCTTCAATATTGAATGCAGAGCCGGTTGTTTCCACTTAAGTCATAAAGTAAAAAAAAACTGAAAGATTTAATATGGCATTAGTTTTCAAGCCTTGAACCGTTCCTTAATCATCAATCAATATATATAAAACTGTTCCGTTACTGACTGAGTGACTGAGGTACTGAGTGACTGACAGACAACGTACAGCCGTAACTACTGGGCGTAGAGAGCTGAAATTTGGAACATACATTCTTTAGGGGATGTAGGGGTGCACTAAGAAAGGAATTCCCGAAATTCCCACGGGAACGGGAAATATAGGACTTTTTAATTAGAATACTTGTTCATAAAAGTTGCTGCTACTACCTTTTCTCATTCAAGTCGACTATTTCATCTGTGCTACGAAACAGACGGTAAAAATTGCAAACAATAGAGTACGATGAAGTATGGTGTTGTGTCAGCTGCACTCGCGCTGCGCTGCGGGCGACAGCGCCGCCTGGCTGTTGAGGGATACGTGACGCGGAGGTACTTTGCTAATTAGCAAAGGGCTGTATTTATACAGCTCTCGTGTACAACTCACTCGAAATGTGTGCACCAACGTAATGACCTATATTAGAAGTAAAATACCTGCATTTACTGTATTGAAATTAACACCACAAAACAATTAATATGGCATTAAAAAAGACACCAATTTTTACAGTGCAAAACTAAACATTTCTAGAAATATTTCAAAAAGAACTGCTGAAAGTATAATCATAAAAGAAAAGATCAATAAACAAAAAGAATTTTAAAGAAGAATATTGATTTTATTTAATTATTGATAAAACTGTTGATTATATTCTAATAACTATTGCTATCCATGTAGGACTGATTTTATATCTTATTAGTATAGTTTATTAATATTTTTATTTCAGTTGATTATTTTTAAGTGTATTTTATACATATTATTATGTTGCAGTTGATTATTCAATATAACAAAGAAGATGTTTTATACGGAAGTATTAGGGGTCTGCCATTTATTGTTTGACAAATATAGTTTTATTTTATTCATTGTGTATTTTTTGTTGACTCTACTTTCCCAAGCAAAACCTTGTTTATTTTAGTTGTGGTCCCAAATGACCCTCGAAATTAATATTTTTATTCAAAGGAGCTTTCCGGACCGTGGTCCCGGTACAGAAAGCCTCCCGCCCGACCCATCAAAGGGTCTGAAAGAGCTTTGTTAGCACAGCTCAAATATGTATTAATTATTACAAAAAAATAGGTGAAATAATAATTATAGTGAAGAAAAAAAAAATAGTTTTTGAACTTATTTTTTTTTTTGAAAAACTGACGAAAGCTCTCGTGACAATAGAAACAGAAACACAAAGCTGTAATCTATAATAGGTGCCTAAATTAAATCTGTAGTCTCGACAACTTCGGACAAAGACGCAGCTTCAATAAGAAACTAACCTCCCCTTGACAAGTTGCCCGGCGCCGCGCGGCGGCGGGGGCGGGGGCGGGGGCGGCTCATTGTTAGCTCGGAACTCCAATTGGAGCACCTGACTGAACTCCACCGACGCTTTCGCTATAATTGATTGTTTCCATTTCTCAGAATTATACAAAATCCCGCAATTAAACAAGTGATTTATCCAAAATATAAGCGCGTTTTATTGATAAGGGATTTCAACTCGATGCTTCGAAGCCAAAAACAATTTAACAGAATCCGTTTAAATTATTTCCACTTAAGCCTTGTGAAGTAAGTTTTGCTCGAACAAGGAATCATTCTTTATACTAGAGGAATCTAGAATCTTTTTCAAGTAAGTAGCATATAAACATATGTATTTGTAAATGTACCATTTTATAATATTGAACAGGCTTTTTTATACCTACGAGAATACCTACAAAGGTCAAGGGCAGTGTCCCGGCACTTGTCACGTAAGTGTATACAGGGATTACGGCGCACCCGCAGCTTCCGCGTTGCTTCCGAATGCTCCGTCCTGTATATGAACCGGATATTACCGTATTCTTCTGCACTCCTCAATATACTTGATTAAAATCGATCTAGCAGATATTGCTAAAAGAAGAGCTACATTACAATAAACTACATTTAATATTTGAAAAATAAGCTTACTGAACTCAGCTTCAGCGTGGGTTCCCACAATCCGCGGCACACAAATACAATGGCAGCGAAAAATAATTCCTTTTGTGTAGCTCGCGACGTCAACATTAATATTGTGCTACACTAGGCGGCGGCCGGGGCTTTGGGCACTTCGCCGCGTATCGACGTCCGTATGAGGCAGGATTACGCATGAGCTATCCGTTTATTTATGACGGTCGCGGTAATGACGCTGAATACATATTTTTCTCAAAAAAAAAAATATAGATTTTTACAGTTGAGAACTGCGGGTGAAGTCTCTTGAAAGTACAGTAAGCTCATTTTAGCTGCCAGCCAAGCAGAGTCGCCCAGTGTAGATACCTTACTCCCGCCTTTTCAATGCAACGTTAAACTTAGCATAGATAAGCACTTTTTACATTTCTGATGCCTCAAAACGACTTAGGGCCCTCTTGTGTGTAGGTATTCAAATGTACCGCACTCCCCGCCCAGGCATAGCTAGCGAAATTCGAAGTCGTATGTTAAATTTTTGTAAATATTTTTTCAGACACAAAATGTACCTACATATTCCTGTTATCGTCAGACTGCCCGGTCACTAGGCCTGCCTATTTATCGTTTATATTGTTAACAGGTACCTAGGTATTGCTGTGTTTATAATCGTTCAAAAAAGCGTAAAAACGCTGCAGCTCGCCTTAATTTGTTTTTCAAAGTCGAAGGAGTCTATTCTCATGGACATTAAGTGCATGTTACATATTTATTAAATCATCATCATCACAACTCCGTGTAATGAGCCTACTACAGAGCTATGAGTCTCTCCTGTGGGTGACGAGGAGGTTTAGGCTGTAATCCACCAAGTTGGCCCAGTGCTGGTTGGTGGATGTTAGAATTTTCAGGGTGCCTAAATGGCTTCTGAAAAACCCTAACAGTAGTGTA